>CAXHUL010000668.1:168070-310889 GCA_964019695.1 Loripinus fragilis
TTGTTTGCAATTGATAACGCTCATCCAAGGTAAGGCAGCAACAAGTATTAATTTATTCATATAATCTATAGACCTCTTTTTCCGCAAGTTGAATCACGAGTATCAAATAATCACAAAAACATTCACTAGCTACATGCAAAAAATGTTTATCCTTACAAGCTGACTACATATCTGGACCTTTATTGTTTTCAAGGAAAGCTGTATGATTGCCAAAGAACAAGGGTCTAGACAAACTAAGACTTAAGGTATGGCCTTCTTACAAATTACAAAAAACCTTAATGGAAAGTAAGAACATTGCCTTCAGTTTAACATTAAGTTGTGTTAAGTATGTCACTTTCCCATTGGTATCCTGGGTCAGGTGTGGTACTTGATTGTATCGAATCCTGATCTTTGCACCTTTACTTACTTTCCTTATGTGTCATATTAAAAAAAGCACCTTGTTGGTATCACCTTATGCGTCAAGTCTGTTATTTAAATCAAAACCTTTTTCAACATTACAACATAGTTAGGTAAATAAAGCATAATTTATAAACTACCAGACTGACCATTGATCCAGCAAGATTTATAAATATCCGTTCCTGTTTGAAAAAATCAACCAGTGAACATATGAATAATGATAAAAACAAGGGCAAAGCCTGGGAATAGGTTTCATTTTGGCATTGACACAACATTCTAAATCTAGTTCATGTACTACTACTGAGTTGTCTATACTTTGGACGTCTTTTCTTACTGCGATTAAGACCCGTGATATGAAATATTGTGAAACAGTTTATGAGAGGAATGGTACAAACCTTTTATGGTCTATTAAAAGCGCAGATGAGATTCTTAAAAAAGCAAAAAATTATCAAGGTTTTCAAATATCTAGTTTGTCTTTATATTTCTATACTCTCCATACTACACTGCCTCATAAGTTAAGAAAAAACCTTATCGAATTTATTGGACAAATTTATCAGAGAGGGCTCTGATTATTTGACTTGTAATGAGAAACACGCCTTTTTAACGTCTGAACAACATAAAAAATATAATTTGTAGTCATGTCAGACATTGTTTGATGATCGCTATTATCTATTGGACAATATATTTATAAGATTTGTTAATTTTATAAGACTGTATCTCTCTGGTGATACATTGCAATAGTTAGGAAAAGTAAGAAAGACACCAACGAAAGGAAACCATACAATCAAGTGTCACACCTGACCCAGGACACCACAAGAGGAAAGTAACAAAAATACCAAAAAAAATCACCAACAAGAGCCAAGAGTTCAACCCTTTCGCAGCAGGTGACCACAAGGCAGCAATGAACAGATGCGAAAGCATGACAAACACAAGACACAAAAAACACAAATGATCTACAAAAGAAGTATCGCCTTGGAACGGTCAGTAAAATATTTTACTGGAGGGCTTAATCTGGTACACTGCGCAAACCTCAGCTTTAGTTCAGATGTGAATCAAGACACATAGATGTTTGGTTTGCATAAAAGACCCTCAGCTTTTCAATGTATCAATAGGAAAATAGTAAGTGAGTATGATCAGGAAATACCGCAATCACAAACCGCAGACAACCCTATAGAACCGTGAGGAAGAGCCGCTCAACCATCATGAGACACCAGGAAGACAAATTAAGCGAAGCAACCAGCCCTCTCTTCCCCATCAAGATGATTGCAATACTAAAATGGACATAAAGTAACGTACAACAAAACATAGAACAATAACAGACTCCCACAACGGGAGTAACAATAGACAAAATTTCTACAACAACAGAACCACCGCCTTAGAACTGACAGCCTTTATGTGAGCTAAACAAGTTTTGTGTTTTAACAAAAATAGAATCTCGAGCAACGATTCGGTACTAGTACAATGCATTTAGGCCCCGCAGTGGCTATGGCTGCTGTCCATTTTAATGCGGTGGTTCTTTTGTTGTCAATTCATTATTGTTGCTGCTTCAATTGTGTGACAGTTGTTGTTTTATATTAGATTTATGGTGTGGTCATATTATGCTGTTCTTGGTCTGGTGATCATCTTATGCATGTGAGGACATGGTTGCCTGACTTTGGATGTGCTATTGTTGTGGTGAATGTATTTGTTGGTTGTAAACTTGTGTCCTGACTTAAAAACATCAGAATCTAGGGTGAAGGTTTGGTACCAGTAAATGCATGTAAACACCCCTGTGACTTAGGCTGCTGTCCATTCTGAGGCAGTGGTTCTGTTTTTGTTCATTCGTTGTTAATTGTTGCTCCCATTTTGATGTTCTGTATTTGTTCCAGGTTTTGTTGTGCGTGGCTTTGTGCCCTTTCTAGTTTCGTAATAATCTTGATAGGAAAGAGACGGGCGGTTGCTTTATTTTGTTTGCCTTCGTGGTGTCTTGTGATTGTTATTGTTCTGTGGCTCTTCCATGTCATGCCGTGAGTTAGATTGCAGTGTGTGAATGTAGTATTTTCTGATCATACACACTTGCTCAATATAAGTATACACAAGTTATGGGTATCCTGGTGGGTACTATATGTGCTTCTTTTGTTGCAGGTTTGTTTTAGTTTTATTAGGAGAGAGATTTTATGTCATTTTTACAACAACGGAATATAGGGAGAAGATTTAGCACTAGAAAAATGGCTTTAAGCACCCAGTGGCTTAGGCCACTGTTCTTTCTAAAGCGATGGTTCTGTTGTTGATGATTGTTTTGTTTATTGTTGCTCCCATTACAGGGGCTCTGTGTTTGTTTCTTGTTTTGTTATGTAACACTTTGTGTCCTTTCTAGTTTTGCATAATCTTGACAGAGAAGAGAGAGCTGATTGCTTTACTTTATTGTCTTCCTGGTATCTTGTGACTTGTGTGTGTTCTGTGGCTCTTCCTCACATTGTTGTAAGTTGATTGGTAGCATGTGATTGTGGTAAACCTGATCATACACACTTAATTGTTTGCTGCATGCAAACAACAAAGGCAAATACCAGCTTGCGCACCCATCCTGTCTGATCAGCATCTTTGTTATTCGCTAATTATAAAAGCTAATCCTTCTTCGATCTTTAATTATTCTTTCTAGTTTATGAAACTAAGCAGAAGGGTTTGAGTTGTACTTGGTTGGAAATCTAGAGGACAAGTTTTCTTGTGCCATTTAAACACAAATAGTAACCTATTGAAGTTGTCAATCTACCTTTCTCATTCCTTCAAGAGAAATATCCTGTAGGTCCATAACGGATGAGTTTCTCAAAGTAAGTAAGGGTGCAAAGATCAGGAATCAATACAATCAAGTACCACACTGGAACCAGGATACAGGATCAAGACTCATCGAGTGGACACATTAGACAATTGTACTTTTGAAAAATATTGTGAGGAATTAGGAATTACCGGGTTTACATACTTTTAATAGAGAGTCAGTTTCTTAAATGTTACAGATACATGCAATATAAATAGAAATTACAACTTACAAAGTATGTTATCTTCGAAGCAGGAAGTACATTACTAGTAAAAGTAAATTCAGCTTTATCTCCAACCTGAAATTATAAAAGAATATATTTTATACCAGCCACGACATCTAGTCATATTTTATATCCTGGCCAGGCTATTTACAAACTAATCAACTAATTGTGTTAGCACTAAACGGTGTTTTATACGATCTTTTTAACAAATAAATGATCGTGCTAATATTATTGTATGTATATTTAACAGCAAAAGACACGCATATTTTGCATATTTGGTAGGATTGTATAAATTGGGCGTTAAATACTGATATAATACTATGGAAGATATCACTGATTACAGAACATGTGTATAATTAAACACATCACAAACGGACAGCTCATTGGAATAATGCTTATAAGAGGGGGATAACTCTGGGCGTCATGAAATAACTAAAAATTAAGGCGAACTTCGTGATGCTGTATTCCTAAAACCACTGAATGGATTTTAATGCGTCATTATCAAGACATTTAGACGATTTTTGAAGGTTAAATTGTCTGGAATTCGTTAAGGTGGCCCTATAAGAATTAGTTACATTATCAGACAATTAGCTGGAAGTGTGTATAAGACAGGCAAGAAAGTGTCCAAACAATTGTTTTAAACGGTTCTGTTGGACAGTACCTTACTTGATATCAAGCATAATGTACCAGTTTATCTACATCTCAGAGATTCTGTTGGTTTCAAGACCAATCTAAAAAATGTAAAAATGAAGATTTTTGGATCTGAGGTATAATTCCTACAGCATTGATTTAAAAAAAGTTTTATGCAGTTTTCGTATTAATAACATTGTGATGTCGTGACATGCAGCAAAATTGGATTAAAAACTGGGCTCTTCCAATGTATGGCACAGTTTTTGCGCTTTTGCATTAATTAACAAAGCATAATAATTAACTGTGTAATAACGAATAAAATGGCCCAGAATAAACGCATGAGTCTGGTCAAAAGTATTCATATTATTCAGGGTAAATTTTGATTATGGTTTCTGGTATTTATTGGACATTGAATAATATGCGTTTCTTTTACTGTTAAGTATAAATTCACTGACAGTCAAAAAGCTAATTGTTAAGAAAATATAGTGTATTGAAAATGATTTTCTTTTGGTGGAATCTATAGGCGATACTATTGGACATTTTATGATCTGATGTATTTGCATTTTATCCATATTAATACAGTAGATTTATCTTACCAAATATAGGAGCTGATCCTCAGTCAGAGTATTTGAGTCATGACATGATATTTCCAACAATGTGGTATGTGCGACCAGCAAAGGCTCAGAGCACCTGCGCATTTGCGCAGTCTGATCAGAGCCTTTGGTAGTCGCTTGAGTATTCTATGATTGTTACTGACTGAACACCATAAGGAATTTCTCAGCTTAAAAGGACGATGTGCAGGCTCACCTGAGTCTACCCTTGTCAAAATGCCACATTGTTGGAAATCACATGTCACGGCTCATTTGCATAATCACAGATATATTACATATCAACAACGTAAAACATCAGTTTTTACCACTTACACTGGGGTGTTTTGCACATAAATGTATGTACGATTATCGTAACATTTGCACTATTCTTAACCCTTAAAGCGCCAAGAAAAAAAAATGCATTTGAAAACGTCGTCTGTCTAAGTCGTCTGCTGCAAATAATTGCCTAACATTACTGACGAATTAAGTATAGAAGGAAACAGCGTGCACCTCGAACAGACTGCTCCTATAGGAGAGCAGTCTGATCTGGGTCCACACTATTTGCAAAGAGGCTTCTTAAACATTTCAGCAGACGAGAAAAGCAGACGACTTTTGTTCCGATTGGCGCATTAAGGGTCAACTTACCATGAACTTTGCAGTCTTTGTATCAATGCTTAGATAAGCGCCATTTTGACTTCGGAAACGGCTTAACCTCTTTGTCAACTTTTTATCTTTGAACTCTACCTGAAAAATACATACGAGTGCATAGTGCTTAAACTTGTTGCATGCTGGGTAATTTTTCATGGATTTTTTGTTGTCTGCTTACTTTTTGAAAACTCAGTTTATCACAAAGTTCTTTCAGGAAAACTATCAGAGTGTAAAACGGTTTGGATCCAGATCAAAAATAGTAAGTGAGTATGATTAGGAAATACCACAATCACAAACCGCAGACAACCCCGTGGTACCGCGAGGAAGAGCCGCTCAACCATCACGAGACACCAGGAAGACAATTTAAACAAAGCAACCAGCTCTCTTTTCCCCATCAAGATGATTGCAATACTAGAATAGACATAAAGTAACGTACAACAAAACATAGAACAATTACAGACTCCCATAATGGGAGTAACAATAAACAAAAAGTCAACAACAACAGAACCACCCACTTAGAACGGACAGAACCACCGCCTTAGAACGGACAGCAGCCTAAGCCCGACGGTCTGCTGGGCCTGATCTGCGTCCAAACTGTTTGCAAATGTTATCAGCAGATGACAAAAGTTGCCGCTAGCAAGGAAAGAGTCAAAGCTGGTGACCTGTTTGTATATAAATGTATACTTATTTCTCAACCAAACATATGCTGTGGGTACTCAAACGAATCATCGCAATTAGACGAATCTTTTGAGCACTGAAACATATGTTTAGACTGATGGATTTATCCTCTTTAGAATACACTATAGATCCAAATCGGCTGGCTTCTAACTGGTTTTCAACATTTGTGGATGCCAACTCTAATGCCGGTGCTCATACATACACTGAGGGAAGTACAATAGCTTTCAGATGAGCTTAAAATGAGCGGTGGGAATGGAAATCCACATTTTGGGGACTGGAAATAAAGTTTTGCTATGAAAGGTATTTGGTAGAATAATGAATAATTATGACCATTTTTGCATTTAAAAAAGCTAGGAAAATTTGAAATGTTGGTGTTTGTGATCGTGGCTAATTAGTAAAATATACATCTTATCTCTTAAGCTCTTTTTAAAAATATCACTGATGCTAATATTTGGTGGCACTTTAAAGATTAGGTTTTATTAACTTTGAAATTATGCTTACATCTATACGTCCAGTTGCAGCCTCGCTTGGGATATCCAATGTTAACTTGATAATGCCAGTATTAGGTACAGGTAGAAGAAGATCTGGCTGAAAGATGACTTTACCGTCTGGGAATGGAGCTAGGAATTTCAAGAGACTATTGGTGGCAACACTAGGTGGCGTGTAATAGCTCCTCAGGTTAGTTGGTTTCTCTGTGAAGTAGGTGAGTCCAATCTTAACTCGTTCACCAACAGATGCCATTGGTCGGTCGTCTAGGTGGCTAACTCTCAACTGATTAACCATGCAAAACATATCCAATGAAATATATGAGCAGTGACATAAAATGTAACAAGAAAGACGCAGACCAGCATTATGGCCAATTCAGCTTAACTTTGCTATTCTTGTTTTATCTTTGTATGTTACATAGATATTTAGCTGGGGCACAAAAAAGGTAAAACCTGATATGCTTGCCCAGTCTAGACTCAGATCAGACTATGTATCCACGCAGTCTAATCAGATTCTTTTGTGTAGCCATTGTCCCAACAATTCTTCATACTGACAGCGAAAAACGGGGGTAAAGGGGAGGTAAATCATTTAAAGGTAAACGTCAGTAATGCATTTGCACAATATATGCTAGTGAGAAACTGGGCAAGGTAGGGAACATTATATTATGTTAATACAAAAAAAACAACAACATTGAAGCATCCCGATTTGTCTATTTACAACCAAAATACTCCATTTTGCATGCTTAAATAGTGTGCGGGCATACTGATAAAATAAGACAGTGTTAGAGAAATCTATTTTACATTCTTTGAAAATTAAACACAGTTGAAAAATTAATAAAAAAGACTTACTTTTATCAGGCCATCTACCTATATAGTATCAAACACAATTTTTAGAGTAGTTAGGCTAAGCCCTATTGATATTTTCCCTTTGTTTGAACAGCATTAAGTATGTTTATAAATCATTTATATGACTGTATGTCCATTCATAGTCACACAAATTATTAGAAAAACAGTTTGAAAATTTAACTTTTTCACATTTTAGTTTTAGGGAGCTTTCACGCCTTAACATGACATCTCCTTTAGGTACTTATAGCATATGCGAAAATACCTGCAAGCTGGCGTTTATAACAGGGCTAGAGGTCTAAATTTTGGTATCAGCCTTTATCTACATCCATCCTTCGTTTAAGCGAGGAGCCATGACTTTGGCGAGTCTGTGCATATGCGCCGACTTGCCTTCGCTGGTCGCTGATGT
The DNA here is from genome assembly GCA_964019695.1 of Loripinus fragilis. Taxonomy (NCBI): domain Eukaryota; kingdom Metazoa; phylum Mollusca; class Bivalvia; order Lucinida; family Lucinidae; genus Loripinus; species Loripinus fragilis. The sequence continues at coordinate 175,764 of CAXHUL010000668.1, forward strand.
AATAAGTAGAGAAAATATTGTGCACTGGTGCAAATGTTAAAACTCACATATGTAATATATTTAAAGCCCGGTTTGAAACAACCTGGTGATCCATAAAAGAACTCAATGTTCCATTCATCCTTGTGGAAACGGATAAGCTGGGTCCCTGTGGCAGTGGTGCCTGTCAAAGTCTCCGTTACGTTCGCCTCTACTTCAAGTGTGTCATATTCTAAATGTGGATCCAGACGTCGTAGTGCATCTATAGGAATGTTAAAGTCAGCCTCTCCGTCAATCTGTCATATATCAATGAAGTAAGTTAATGTGTATCGTAAACATATCTTAGTGTGAAGTTCTGATAGCAGATTAATGCAACATACCATCATCCATTACCAAAACATTCAGTGTAAACCCATTATTTTTGTATAACCATGATACAACTATCCATTGTTCTATTTCTCCAGTAATAAATTTGACTATACACTAATTCTGATGGCTTGTTATAGCTAATGTCTACTTGCTTGACTATCATGGTGATGCTGCTTAAAGTTTACCATTTGAAATCCTTCTACTACTATTTTCGGTTATATTGACGGCATGCCGTGGTCCCGGCGCACTGAGCATATATAGCACACACGGCACACCTAAATTTGAAATCCTTGTTTAACACAGGCGCATTTATATCCTCTCAAGACTCTTCATATTAGTATCTTACAAACACATTATCATCACAAATAAAAAAACCCGCTACTTATACCAAAACTATCAATTGAGTTGATATCCCAGTGAATGCAGATCCCAACAATCTGACCAGAGCTTTAGTTTATATAAAACATCTCCATAATGGCGCTTCAGCACCTACTGAATAACAATTTCGAGTTATGAAAAAGTGATCGCAGAGAAACTTAAAATCCTTAGCTTAATGGCATTATGTACATGTATGTACCAAAATTATGGCGTATTGAAGCAAATACAACATATTCACTAACTGAACTTTTATTATGCTGTTTGTCAGGATATATGATTCTCTGGATAAGTAATTATCACTTAAGTAAACGACAATGTACGCATATATACTTGACATTAAAAGAAACGCATATTTTCAATATCCATTTAATACCAGAAACCCTTATATCAAATTTTATCCTCAATGATAAGAACATGTTTGAACGGACCCATGCGTTTGTTCCAGACCATTTTATTCGTCATTATACAGTTAATCATTTTTTTTGTTAATTAATGCCAAAAACGCAAAAACAGTGCCGTACATTGGAAAACACATGATTTGAATCCAATTTTATTGCAAGTCACGATAACTTACTGTAACAGATTAGAAAACAGCATAAAACTTTAAAATTCACTGCAGTTAAAAGTATACTGCTAATCCAAAAATCTTCATTTTTTGCATTTTTGCATTGGTATTGAAAACCACTGGAAGTATGATTGATGTCAAGGTAAGGTAGTGTCCAACAGAACCGTTTAAAACAATTGTTTGGACCCTTTCATGCCTGTATTAATCACACTTCTGGTTATTTGTCCGATAATATATCTGGGTCACAATAGTCCAATGTAAAGATTATCGGAAAATTTAAACTTTATAAGTAGTCTGTATGTCATGGTTATCACGTAGCGTAATTTTCATTTAAATCTGTTCAGTGGATGAAGGCATATACCATCTCGACAGTCGCCTTTATTATGAGTTATTTTATTAAGCCCAGAGTTAGGTCCCTTTATTATCAGTATTCCAATGATCCATCCATTCGTGATGCATTTGATAAGTCACATTTTCAATACATCAGTAATACCTTACATATCATTAGATCAGTATTTAAACCTCAATTTATGCACTTTACCAAATATGCAAAATGTTTGTTTCTTTTGCTGTTCAGTATACATTTAGATATTCTGAGGCTCAAATACGATCTCAATATGACATTTAGAAACAAACCTGAAAGCGAGTTTGTATGGCCTTCGGGTCAAAGAAATCCCAATCATAATGACGTTTAATTGTTAGAACAACCATTCCTTTGACAGATTTACCGTATGTATATCTGAAAGGATAAAATAAGATATTGCTACAAAAATTAAGATAAAATACAAATATATAGTATAAAGGTTCTGACAAAAATCCCAACAAAATTTGACTAAGCATTAGCTATTGACTGAATTAAATTTAACTGCCACTAGTTGTTATATTAAGCAGAATATTTGGTAATATAAATGTATGTTGTTCATTCTAAGGGGATTGGCCTGGTGTTGCCACAGCTTTGTTTTGTTGCTCTAGTTTTATGACGATTTTGTGTGTTCATTCATAGAGTTGACATGGCTTGATTTTTGTTCTTTCTATTTTTTTTACTCAACTATGGGATAAAGATCTGGTTGTGTGTATATGTGTTTGTGTGTTCTGTTAGTTTGTGATTGTGATATTGCCTGATCGTATTTACTTATTTATTCACATATCCCTGTATAGATAACAAATTTACTAAGTCACAATTTAATTAATCACCAAGGCCATTAGTCATTATCATTAACAGTGACATCTGTTTGTTCTGGTTAAGCAGGCCTGTATATGTTACAATTGTAAACCAAAATGGTGTCATGTTACATATTAGCTGTTGAGTTATTAAAACAGTTCGAAAGCAGTCTGCAACATACTGTAAAATTAACAACAAAGACACATATTTGTCCTTTATTTAGGCCCTACCGGCGTTGGTACCTTTCCCTTGTTTCCCTGAAATAGATTGAGTTGCTCCCCCGAAATAGAAAAAAAAATGTTTTCTTGTGTTTCTTGTTTCCAAATATTGTCTTTGTCCCCCTGGTCTAATCAAAATTTGGCCTTTGTTCCCCTATTTCCCTGAAATAAATGTCATTTTTACACTGTTTCTCAAAACCCTTGGGAGGGCCACTTTATTGGAAAAGATGTGCGTTAATTTTATTTCTAAACAAAACAAACGAATACACTTTTTTCTGACTATTTATATAATTAAGTATAAGCTTTTCAAAAAAGCTTGCCATCTTTCAGGATTAACGAAACAGGGGTAAAAATACATAAGCCAATTAAAAGCGATATTTCAGTAGCTTTTTCAAACAAAGTGATTAGCTATTAAGTGACATACACACCACATTGCCATCTCTGCTCGTGGAGATGGCGATGAGTTGGGTGTGTAATTTTAGTGTCATGGGTTTGTCTGCAGTTTGTGATTGTGGTATTTCCTGATCATACTCACTTACAATTTTGTTACACCTTATTTAATATTCATGGAAAAGGCTATCCCAGGCTACACCACTTAGCCAGTGCTACCATAAATGTTGCAAATTTAGATAAAGGTTGCAAATTTAGTCAATTATAATTGCCATCCACTTGAGGATCTCAATACTGTATAGAGTTTAACTAACTATTCCAGGTATAATTAAGGTAATTGCTGAACATTTCCTGTAATTCAACAACAGCAGAATCTAGGGCGAAGATTTGGTACCAGCAAATTCATTTAAGCCCCCCCCCCTGGTGGCTTAGGCTGCTGTCCGTTCTAAGGCGGTGATTCTGTTGTTGTTGACTTTTTGTTTATTATTACTCCCATTGTAGGAGACTGTAATTGTTCTATGTTTTGTTGAACGTAACTTTATGTCCATTCTAGTATTGCAATCACCTTGATGGGGAAGAGAGAGCTAGTTGCTTTGCTTAATTTGTCTCCCTGGTGTCTCGTGATGGTTGAGCGGCTCTTCCTCGCGGTGCCACGGGTTTGTCTGTGGTTTGTAATTGTGGTATTTCCTGATCATACTCACTTACTATTTTTTATATAATGATAAACATCAAAAGGGCAGCACATTTATAGTTTTGATCTGCAGATGTGTTATTGTCTACCAATAGGAAAATCGCGTGACCACAAGAATGTGTAATCAAATATAGTACAATGACTCTAGAAGAAGTAGGGTTCACTAGATCAACTACTGTTCACATCATTTTGTATTTCAATCTTCTTATTGGTTGGTTTACACTTACTTTGCTGTGACATGACCTTTAAGCTCAGGTCTGTCAGTAGTTGGGTTGGAGGGAAGACTGACCAACACTTCAAACTTTGGCAAAACTGAAATATATTACACTTGCACATTGGTACAATTCATTCTATATCTTATGAAGGTCATAATTAAAGGCCCCTTTCGAATGAACAATTGTTCCTACTATTGTAACTAATGCAAAGTTTGATTCGAAAATCGATAGTCGCTACTAGAGTGACGTCACGAACCTATTAGAGATCAACCGAGGGTCCTCTAGACCTGCAAAATGGTTTCTGTAGCTGTCTGTAGCCTCAAAACTATTTTTTTACAAAATAATCCTAGCTGTGCATCATTTTGCGATTCCACTTATTCGTAATTAATATTAGAATAGGCTGTGTAGTTTATACACATCATTTTTGTCTATGATAAAGAAACGAAGTGGAGCATACAGGGCTTTTCTTTTTTGTTTACTTACTAAAAGTTGCAACTGTAGCTGTTTGGGTGTAAACGTGCGCGCGCACATATTATGTAATAACTATAGTAGGAACTAAATTATTGAATTTATTAAGGAATTGTTTATTGCAGTCGACCTGTATAGCCTATTTACCAATAAATGGTCATTGCCAGTTGAAAGATAATAGTCAGTTTACGTATAAATGGTTATTGCCAGTCGATTGATATAGCCAATTTACATTAATTTTTTTAGGAAAGGTTTGCTATAGCCTATTTAAGTCTAAATGGCTGTTGTCAGTCGACTGATAATAGCCAATTTACATAAAAAATAAAGAATTGTTTATATTGCCAGACTGCCCGTATAGGCTATTTATGTATAATCAAGTGATATATAATGGTTATTGCCAGTCGATTGATAATAGCTAATCTACGTATAAATGGTTATTGCTAGTCAGCCCATAATAGCAAATTTACATTAAATTGGCTATTAACAGTCAACTGCCATTAGCCTTTTCAAAGCTAAACTGCTATACCCAGTTTGCCTATTTTTTTCTCTAATATTTCAAATTATCAGATGATGATGAATATATATACATAATTTTGCAAAGTCTATTATACTTAAGTATTTTAAATTTTGAAAGCAGGCCTTTAATTAGTCGTTAGATTGTTGCAAACCTTTCTTATCTCATGAAAGGCATTAATATAACTGGCAGCTGGCAAGCTCATTTGCCCGTATAATACGCTCCAAACATCGAATTCAACCGCCAAAAGTTACACTGGTGTTGTGATTGACAGGAACCACACCGGATTCCTAAACAAGCCTCTTATTTGCTCCTTTAGCTCAATTAGCTGTCCATGTTCACATTTCCAATAAGCATTTTGGAAAAAACGGTCATGCGATTACATATTTAAAAATACAAAACTGTCTTGTTTCCTAAATTATAAATAGTTTCAAATTATATTAGATTTTTTATTATAAAATGTAAATATAAGTAATAGCTTCAATTTTGGTCTGTTCATGGAATCATGAACACACAGGATCTCTTGCAAAGTTAACGTGAAGCCCTTCTGATATGTTAATGATTCCACGAACAGACCAAAAATTGAAAAACTCACCATACTCTGTTACTTCAAATGAATACCTCTCAGACCATTTTCCATGTGGCTTCTGTAAATAAACAAAAATGATTTATTGTAATAAGGAAATGACAAAGAAAATGAAGGGAATAGTGAATATGCGAGGGACGTTTTTTATGTTCGTAGAGTGGTAGATTTAATGAAAACAACGAAAGTAAATCGTTGATTCGTTTACAAAACCTCATACGTGCACTTTAGTAAATTTTACAGGAGAGACAAAAAACTTTCTGGATTGTTTGCTTTTTGTTATATTCTTGTGAGATTCAGACTGAAAGCATATTTTAAGTTCATTTAACAGATACAAGTAATACATTGGCAGAGTTTTATGTTTCTAGCATATTGTGATACTTTTTAAAAAATATACGAGATTTTGAATCCGGATATTGCAGATACGACATTTTGCCAATTTTCGAAACTCAATAATGACAAGTTGCGTTTTAATTAAATAGATAAAAAAGGTAGCCAAAGGTAATTCTGTTCCTTTCGAGACGTGTAAGCTGCATTTGATGTACCCAGGCTACCTGTGCTGACATTTCGATTTATAGGGACAAAACCTTGTATAATACAATATCCATAATAATTCGAAATTACAAATTCTCGTATCTGCAGCTTTTTTGTAAATAATCTGATTGAAGGCAAGAATCAAGTTCGCATATCAAAATTTAAGCATGAATTAGCGAGAAAGTATTCATAGACATTCTTTGAAACGGTCTCAGTAATTAACCAGATAAAGCTTACCTGCTTTTTTGTCTTATCAGATTTACGTATACGAGGTTTTAGAACTGGTAATTTTGACTAATTGAGATACGAGAGTTTGGAATGTCACAAAACAACTACTTTTTATTGGCTATTGCATACAAGGTTTTGTGACCTGGTGCGTTGAGCTGTCGTTATTGGCGCCATGTTAAAAACAGGGTTTGGTAAAAAAAGTGCACATACGAGGTTTTGTAAACGAACCAACGAAATGCATACATCATGTATATATTTAAAAAGATTGAGCTTTTATCTATACATGCAACCTAAAATTATTTCAAAATGCATTACTTTAATGACTTCCAAGAGGCAAAGACGTACCTATATATCGGACACTGGAAAAATGGTAGTTATATGACATTTATAGACTTAGTCTCTGACAGAACGTTAGTAACAATTGCATGAAAAAGGGTGCATAGCCATACACAGCTTCTGAAAATTTTAATGCAGATAAAGGGCACTAAGTGCTACAATATTATATGACCACCATAGCATAAACGCAGCAATTATTGGATATTGAAGATTTATTTGGAACCTCAGCAAGTTGTACAGTAGGCATATAAACTATTATAGTAAACTGTTGACACAAGTAGAAGTTGGATGCGAGCTTTTGAATGTGGCTTAATACGTTAGCTGTAAAGTACCATTATATTTTTTTTGTTTTATGGTAGATGGAAGTGTTATGGTAACTTTCATTCCAGAACAAAGTTAATACTTTTATTTTATAAGAAATGAACTGCAAAATAAATAGCATAAAGGATGCTACAATACCTTATTTTGTACATTAATGACATCATGGAGCATTACTATATTTAGAAAATACATAAAAAATAGTAAGTGAGTATGATCAGGAAATACCACAATCACAAACCGCAGACAACCAAAAACTGTTTTGTGCCTCTTAATAGGTGTTGCAATCACTGCAATAAAAATTTATGCAGACCGAATGTTTTTGTTTTTCTACACAGGGTTGATTTACACCACCACTTTTTATAACATGGGTGAATGACAGTACCAGAAGTCGCCAGGTACACGCTTGAATCGATATATCAAGAAATTTAAAAAATTGTCCATAATCGTTATTTTAACATATATAATAACTGGCACTTGACTGTGATTATTTTGGTATTTACATGGGTGTTTTAAAATTGTTTTAGAAGAGCATACAATATGCTTATAGTTTTACTGCACTTGTCTATGATCAGTGTTTGAATAATTAATATTAACGGTGCAAAAGAAAAATCGTCTTGGCAAATGCTTATATCACCGTATCGAATGGAACTTAACAGCGCATATTTCCTGCTGGTTGCATGGCTTTAATGACATGGATTTCGACCAGTGTCCTTTACCATGCCCTATTCAAAACTATATATCTTGACCAAGCTAAGCGCTAATGATGTTAGATAAGCAGAAGCTAGACTTTTCAATATATATACACTTAACAACACTTATAAGTGTGCAAATATAAATGGACCCATATCTTCAAAAATAAAAGTCAGATCATTTTGAAATTTTCAACAGATATAGATGACATTCATGGAATGATATTCCATAAATTCTAATTGACATTAAACTTTAACTTTTAAAATGCGAAGTCAAAATTCAAATATAGCGTAAAATCAAAGTTCACAGTTTTTTATGCCGTAAAAGGATATACAGAGAACGATGGGGACATTTTCAGGACAACTGCATAATTGAACGTGACAGTCATTGTGGTAGTTCTGTTACGGTGTTGGCAGGTGCGTCCTTACATCATAAAACTAGCATTGTCGTCATTAAGGGGAACTTAACTGCAGTTTGCTATCAACACGAAATGCTCGATACGGAGGTCATTCCATTGTTGAAAACCACAGAGGAATGCAGTTGCTGCACGATGGTGCTCTAGCCCATCTGGCAAGGGCCACCACAGCATATCTAAATGAAAACAATGTAAATTTCGTCGATACCCCCCCCCCCCAAAAAAAAAAATTTCACCAGACCTAAACATAATTGAAACCATTTGGGATGAACTAAACTGTGTGTTAGGAGAACATGGGAGGGGCTATTCCGCCACACTGAATCAGCTGAGAGTAAGAATTCTCTACGAGTGGAACAACCTCCATCAGAATTACGTTCAGCGTTATGTGACGTCAATGAGACGTCGTTGTCTTGCCGTAGTGAACAGTGAGGGGGGACACGCCTGCTACTACGTTTAAAAGGACATGAACGCTGTTGCATGATTTAAGTTAAGAATAGTGGGATATTTACTTTATTTTGTGGTATATTCGATCACGTTTGTCTCTTCTAAAGTATTGGAAAAATGTGAGCTTTGATTTTACCATAAATTTCAATTATGCGTTCGCATTTTTAACTTTTTATTTTATTCGAAATAAAATAAATGCAATTTTATTACACACATGTCTTTTATATTTGTTGAAAATTTGAAAACGATCTGACCGGTATGAACGGAGATATGAGCCCATTTATATGTGCACACTTATAAGTGTTGTTAAGTGCATAACCAATATACGACGTATACTGCATCAGTCGTCGTCATTATCAGCGCTTCCTGGACGCAGTTGGTAGCGTCGATATCTGGTGTACTGCTAGGCGGAGTTGTCATGGTCGTGGGTTCGAATCTCGCTAGAGGGCAAAATATTTTTATTCGGCTCCTTAAGAGTATTTGCCTTTGCTCCCCAAATCCATAAAGATAATTCAGCTTCTCCCCAAAATCCCAAAAATGTATGCCTGTTCTCATTAGGATTAAAATCACATACTTAAAAACTAAGAAGCTTTCCATGAGCGCATGCCTTAATAATAACTTAATATTTGCCTTATACATGTAAAGACAGGGCTTAGCCATGGAATACATGACATATAATTATTTCAATGAAATGCATGATATATGGCTCATTATGTATGAGGCCTTCCTTAAAATGCTGTTGCTGTACTTGGTAGAGTAAGCATGGAGAAATGCTCTCTAGGTTTGATTGTTTTTTTAAATTAGAGACATACCATTTTTTCTGGTTGGGGACAGCTTAAACTAGATTTTTTTTAAAGAAAAAAAGTGAAGCATTTTTTGTAACCATAAAGTCTTTTCCACATTAAATTTTTGCTATCAGCCTCTATACGCTTTTTTCTAACTTCGGTTCCATCAAATAAGTAAATATCTGATCAGCATTCTTCAAAGTTATCCTTATAAAAAATATAGCAAGAAGTGAGCGAAGCTCACATACCCCCGGCGGTAGCCATCAGAGGTCGTAACACTTTCAGAGAAAAGACAAAATTGTCAAAGATTTCATAATCCTAAATCAAGTAGTTTGTGAGAAAACTTTGATGAAAAATGTCCATATGTGTTATATAAGAGTGACAGAAGGAAAAATTGAAAATTTGAAAAAAGAAGGCAAAATGAGGATTAGCACCTTAGTTTTCATTTACACAATACACTTCTCCTACCTGAAAGTACACAAACAATTTCCTAATCCTAAATCAAGTAGTTGCTGAGAAAACTCTGACAAAAAACGTCCATATGTGTTATATAGGAGTGACAGAAGGAAAAAATGAAAAAGAAGCCAAAATGAGCTTTAGCATCTTTTTTTTCATTTACACAATACACTTAGCCTACTTGAAGGTGTACAATAAATTTGAAAACACTGGCTCCAATAGGAGTCGAGAGATCTGCGACAGAAATTTTCATTGGAGAGAAAGAAAAATGAATTAATAAAGGGACTGATAAGCAATGTGTGGCTGTTCTTTTGTTACACAATACAACTAATCACTATCAAGCTTTGTATCAAATTTCAGAATCCTTACTCAAGTAGTTGCTGAGAAATCTTTGACAGAAAAATATCTATATGTATTATATAAGAGTGAAAGAAGGAAAAAATGAAAATTTGAAGAAAGAAGGCAAAATGAGGATTAGCATCTTAATTTCCATTTACACGGTACACTTTGCCTTCCTGAAGGTGTACACAAAATTTGAAAACAATATGGCTCCAATAGGAGCTGAGAAATCTGTGACAGAAATTTCCATTGGAGAGAAAGAAAAATGAACAAATAAAAGGACTGATAAGCAATATGTGGCTGTTCTTTTCTTACACAATACAGCTCATCACTATCAAGCTTTGTACCAAATTTCAGAGTCCTAACTCAAGTGGTTGCTGAGAAATCTTTGACAGAAAAAAAGTACATATATATTATATAAGAGAGAAAGAAGGAAAAAATGAAAATTTGAAAAAAGAAGGCAAAATGAAGATAAGCATCTTAATTTCCATTTACACAGTACACTTTGCTATCCTGAAGATGTAAACAAAATTTGAAAACACTGGCTCCAATAGGAGCTGAGAAATCTGTGACAGAAATTTCCATTGGAGAGAAAGAAAAATGAATAAATAAAGGGACTGATAAGCAATATGTGGCTGTTCTTTGGTTACACAATACAACTCATCACTATCAAGCTTTGTACCAAATTTCAGAATCCTAACCCCAGTAGTTGCTGAGAAATCTTTGACGAAAATTTTTTCCATTGGAGAGAAAGAAAAATGGACAAATAAAGGGACTGATAAGCAATATGTGGCTGTTCTTTTGTTACACAATACAACTCATCACTATCAAGCCTTGTACCAAATTTCAGAATTCTAACCCAAGTAGTTGCTGAGAAATCTTTGACGAAAAAAAAAAGTTTACAGACAAACAGACAAACAGACAAACAAACAAACATAATTACAGAAAAGGCAAAAACTATATACCCCCTATATACTTCGTACCGGGGGTATAATTAGCTAATTATCTAAAGAGAGGATTGCATAGCAGGTTTATAGTAACCCTGTAACAATATGGAGCCACAATATGCTAGGGGGTTGGGGGCATGCTCCCCCGGAAAATGTTTGTAAAAAATGGTGCGATCTGGTGCAATCTGGGCGTTCCAAAGTATGTTATTACCATCCTAAAAATCATCAATTTTAAGGATAATAAATCAACAACAATATAACTTAATTGCCACTTTTATCTCTATGATCAATCTAATTGTGCATGTTCCCCAGCTCCCTGAAAATAAATATCCATTCTACCTAGATCCCCAAAGCCCCTGGGGGTCCCGTATATACTCATGGTACCATAAATTCTATATTTGTAGGGATACAGTTCGATTTTACGAACATTAAACATGACCCTCGTAACTGCTAAAACAAGATACTTGAATATCTACATTGGCTGTAATATAAAATAAAAGGATTGGCGGAATACCTAGTTGAAGCATAATTAAGCCCATTCAGGAGATTTAGGTACGTGTGTAGAGTAATTTTTTAAACACAGCTATCAAGTGAGATTCGTTGTGCGTATTTTTTACAGTTTACAGAGGGGATATTTATCTTATTGGTTTGTTTTATAGTCCAAGGACTGCAGACACCCGTTCCTTTGATTCTTTCAACAAAAATATAGAAAAGGCTTTAGATACCACTAATAATATTATTATTCTCGGAGATTTGAATAAAGATTTGTTTAATCAAAATATGCATAACTTGAAAGATGTTTTACTTATCAACTCCCTCCATAATATCATAGCTGAACCAACACGCCAACTTGCTTTGTTAGATCCTATAATTCTTCATGAAGACATGACACCCCTGAATCAAGGTATTATTAAAGTACCATCTGAAATAAGTGATCACTGTGCTACCTATGTATATTTACCATTTGAATATCCATTACATGGAACCTTCACTAGAAATGTTTGGATGTATAAATTTTCAAACTATGAACTGTTTAATAGGAAAATATCTGAATTTGACTGGTTATGTCTTCATCAAGGTACTGTCAATGAAGCGAGTTCATTATTTACAAATGTTTTTTTATTATATTTGCTAAATTGTGCATACCAAATAAAACAATTGTAGTGAGAGAAGACGACAAACCATGGTATGATTGGGAAATTAGGAGAAATTCAAGGAAAAGAGACAGGATAAAAAAAATAAGCTCTAAAATCAGGTAACCCTAATGACTGGAACAATTACAAGTATTATAGAAACAAGGTAAATAATCGAAAAAAGCATGCAAAAGAATCTTTTTATAATAACTTATTTATCATTGTTTCAGACTTTCAAAATAATGATAAACGTAAATTTTGGAAAGTATTTAGACATTTTGTTAAAAATGATAATTCATCATCTTCTATCCCTCCTTTATGTTTTACACTTCCAAATGGTGAAAACCAATGGCATTTTAATGATCAGGACAAAGCTAATTGTTTGAATGACTATTTTGCTTCTATTCCAACTGTAAATGATGAACATACCCAGTTACCTCCTTTTTCAAAGCTTACAGATAACTCTCTCTCTGAAATAAACTGCACTGAACATGAAATACAAACTATAATCGAAGTTCTCAATCCTAACAAAGCAAGTGGTGATGATGGCATTAGCCATAAAATGCTCAAGGGTGTCTCCAAATCTGTTTCCAAACCCCTATGTATTTTGATGAATAGATCATTTAGTGAGGGTATATTTCCTGATACTTGGAAGCTTGCAAATGTTATTCCTATCTTTAAAAAGGGAGATAACTCTCAACCTTCCAATTACAGGCCAGTAGCACTTTTGAGCTGTATTGGGAAATTGCAGGAAAGGATTATTTTTAAAAACTTGTACAACTTTCTCTTAGACAATAACCTATTATACAAGTATCAATCTGGTTTCTTACCACACCACTCAACACTTTTTCAGTTGATTGATATTTTTCATAATATTTGCCAAGCTTTTGATAAAAATATGTTTTCTTGTATTGTGTTCTGTGATGTTTCAAAAGCATTTGACAGAGTCTGGCACAAAGGTCTTTTGTTTAAGCTGAGGCAAACTGGTATTGAGGGAAGACTTTTAGAATGGTTAAACAGTTATTTAAGTCAGAGAAAGCAGAGAGTTGGTTTAAAATCATGTTTTCTGGCTTAAAATCTATATTTGCAGGGGTGCCTCAGGGATCAGTTCTAGGGCCTCTTTTATTCTTGGTCTATATAAATGATATAGCTAAACACCTTCTTAGTTTGACAAGGCTGTTTGCAGATAATAGTTCACTTTTTTATTCTGCAGCACATATTGCTGACATTGCTGGTATTATTAACCATGATCTGCAGCTGCTGACTATCTGGGCTAAACAATGGCTGGTTACATTTAATCCACTGAAAACAGAGGCTGTTTTATTTACTCTTAAAAAGCTTGATTTCCTTCCACAACTTGTTTTTGATAATATCCCAATAAGCTTTGTTGATAGCCATAAACATCTGGGTGTTACCTTAAGTAGCAATGGGCAGTGGCATTCACATGTTGAAAATATTGTAAATTCGGCAAGTAAAATTTTAGCATTAATGCGTAAACTTAAATACTCTATTAGCAGAAATGCTCTCAACCAGATGTATATGTCCTATTTGCTTCCTGTTGTTGAGTATGCATCAGTGGTATGGGATGGATGCTCTGAACGGGACTCTCAAACACTACAAAAGATACAAAATGAAGCAGCACGCCTTGTAACAGGACTTACTAGATCTGTATCTATAGAAAACCTGTACAAAGAGTGTGGATGGTTAACTCTATCACAAAGATGACAACAACATAAACTTTCATTCATGTACAATGTTAATGCTGGCCTAGTGCCATCATATATCTCAGATTTAATCCCTCCATTAGTCAATGAAATTTCAGATTATCCCTTGAGAAATAATTGAAACATCTCTCTTCCTTATAATAGGACGACCATTTCACAGAAATCATGTATACCTTCATCCATTAGATTATGGAATGGCCTTGAAGATGATTTTAAAAACTTATCAACTTTAACTACCTTCAAAAAACATGTAATCTCTAAGTTCAACAAGTCATACATTCCATCATATTTTACCTTTGGAAATAGATATATATCAGTCTTACATGCACGGCTCAGAAATAGGTGTAGCAACCTAAATAATGACCTTTATATAAATCATTTACCTGATAACCCTCTTTGCGACTTGTGTGGTGTGAAAGAGGACGCCATTCACTACTTCTTTCATTGTAGAAGAAACACAATTGAAAGACAGGTTTTCAACGATACAGTGGGAATGTTACAACCCCTAAGCATTAATTTAATACTTTTTGGCAATGAAAACTGGAATTTCGAAACCAACATGGTCTTGTTCAGAGCAGTCCAAAGGTACATACAAGTTACTAAACGTTTCAATAATATTTAGACTCCTTGTTTGAAAACATCATATTACGTGAATACCAACTAAACTATATGTTTTATTGTTTAGCCCATGGGGTAGTCATAATAGCAGTCTTGTATTTTTTTTATAGTCATTATTATATTTCTTACATTAATATATACTTATCTACTTACTATTGTATCATCCTATTTCATTTGTCTTTAGTATACTTAATATACATAGTTATTTTTGTTATTTACTTCTGTATACTCATATTATTCTTTCTGTCTACTATTTACTTATCTATTTATTTATTTATCTTTTTTAAATTTATTTATTTATTTATTTATTTATTTATTTATTTATTTATTTATTTATTCATTCTGATATGTTTCCAATATATGTTCCTAACTTATTTGCTTTGTTAATTAAGTGTGTATAACACAAATACGTTTGCATATATATCTAGCCATGTTTATTAGCTATTATATATGTTTAAAATGTAGGGGAAGGGTCGTAACTAATGTTGTGAGAACTTGTGACCCAACCCCATTGCTGTATATATTTGGCAATAAAATATGTTTAAACTAAACTACAGAGGGGATTCAATTGTTAAATTGCAACGTATTTTAGGTAATTCCAGGGTGGGGGGTTCCTAATTCTTCCACACATGGTAAGGGGTCTAAATGCTTGTTCCTATAGGACCCTACAACAATTGCTATGTTTCCTTGGCGTCTAGACCCTCTGCCTCCCACCCCGCCACCGAACCAGTGTATGGATTCGATGTAAACGGTGGTGAAAATCCCCCTATCTTATGGGTAGGCTATATAGGACCAGGCCGAGCTGAACCAGGCCGACTCGACGCAGGGCCGAGTTGACCCGCATTCGTCTTATGTACTGTAATTTCAAGCACAGACGCGTTTACTTATTCACAGAAAATTAGTTGAAGCAGCATGAAAAGAGACTACACTGGGACCAATGGTGTCTGCATTATGTTCGCAGGCCTCACAAAAGAAGCATAATTAACCCTTTCGGGACAAACATAATTTCCTATAAAGCTACATAAAATAAAGCCAGAATGATCCATTGTATATATTACAAGGGCTAACAGGTTATAGAGTAAAATAAGAAAATTTTGATTTTTTTTTAAATTTGAAGATCGATTTTGTCCGGATTCTGATGAAATGCACCTTACGCTGTATTTTTCTGGGTCTTCACTGTTTGCAAATGGTACCTGTTTAGGTGTTGTGGTCTTCTAACCTTAAACATCATGTGAATCCATCAAGAAAGGCTATATCTAAGTTGTGCCTAATATGTTGTGCTTGGGAGCAACGAAGGTGCTGGTGTGACTCAATGAATACACAGGCTCGTCTGATTTTTATGCTTGCCAAGTGACACGTATCTGAATCTCATGAACTATGGCTCAAAATATTTGACATACGAGTTATTGTGTTAACGAAAAAAATGCATCTGAAAATGTCGTCTGCTGAAGTCGTCTGCTGCAAATAATTGCCTAACATTACTGACGAATTAAGTAGCGAAGCAAACAGCGTGGACCCAGAACAGACTGAGCAGTCTGTTCTGGGTGCACACCGTTTGCCATAGAGGCTTCTTAAACATTTCAACAGACGAGAAAAGCAGACGACTTTTGTTGGAATTGGCGCATTTATGGTTAAAACCCTGTATTTAAGGACAGATTGCAATACCTCAGATTTTACTTGAATCGTCCAGAATCCTAGGCGAGGATGTTCCGAGAGCTGTAGTTCTCCTGATATTCCCAACAGATCACTCACGTTTCTTCTGTCTATAATCCGCGTGTGCTTGGGATCCTGTGCAAAAGAAACAAAGGCATGTAATAAGGAAACTACGTTCAGATTCATAAGGCTATTCTAGTCTCACTTATGTAAAACGTCATCTAGATTCTAGGTGATGGGTGATCTTTACATTTTTTGTATCAGTTCAATAGGTTTGAATTTCAGTAGCAATATACTGAAACCAAGTTCTAATCGGCCATTTTACATTTTCACGCTAGTTCAGAAAGTGAAACATAGGGTATATAAAATTCATGCTTTTTTTAAATGAAGCAATACTTTGTGAGACTCTGCAAGTTATTTCATTTAAAATGAAGTGTACTTCTTGCACGGACGGAGTTAGAGAAAGGGTGCCCTCATTTCAAAAGTCACACTTTTTCTACGATATAAACCATAACACAGAGCCCTTATTAATTTATATTTTTGTTTGTTTGAAGATGTAACTGGCTACCGTGATATAAGAAGAATAAACCTCAAAAGTTTTGTTTCCATCGGACTCGTCGTTTTTGCTACTCAACAACATAAGACAAACACTTTTAGCAGGTTAATCATTGATATTCAGCTTTAAGCTTGCAATTTACATAGAGAATTTGCACTGCTCTGTACGAAAAAAAATCGAATTTTTAAGAAAAATGGTTTTGAGAGTAATTTTTAGAAAAATTGACGTTCAGGTGGTTGCAAACTGGTCTGTCCGACTTAAATAACACCAAAAATTGAATTTTTGCTAAGCATTTTTAAAAATGTTGCATTTCCAAAAATTTTCGAGATTTTTGAAATTCACCGGTAGTTCCTGGTAAAATTGTTAAAAGCAATTAATTTTATTTAAAATCTGTAGGCCAATTTCAATGTGAGAGTTTAAAGAATCGATTTAGTAGCATTATGTGTTTTTTTTTTCAATTCTCAAAAAGAACGGTGACGCCTGGCAATAATGAATAATCGCTGAAAATTTCAATGCTGTGTCGCTGATAATAAAGCATACAGAGCAGTGCATATATAGGCAAAAATTCATTTCAATTTTATTAGCGCTTGTTCAGAAATAATGAGTTTGAAAAATGACCGATTAGAAACTGGTTTAAGTTTATGTGTTCGAAAATCATGCTCAAGTTGCTATATCCTTTATTTACCCATAGAAGCCTAGATAGATAAACATAGAAAAGATAGATAAGCATAGATAAACACAGTGCCTACCCAGAGCAAACATCACATAATAGTTAAAATATGAAATTAAATGCGTCAATGTGTCGATTATAGATGTCCATCCTTAATTTGATGCGTATTTGCATTTATGTGTCAGTCTACTATTGTCTGCTCTTGTAGATAGACACAGAACACATTGATCATGTTGATAGGTAGAAAGATGAAGTAAACACAGTGGTGTTAGGGTTTTGAGCGCAAAATAATTCATCTTTAATGCAACCCCGTCCCCATATTTCGTAGACATATCTAAGCAATAAGAATTTTCATTGTAATTAGCCGTATCATAAGATAAACCTCTGCTTTATAAATCCTTATGTCACCTTTGAGTAATATTCCAATGCTTTTCATCAAATATCTCACAATGTGCAAAGTGTACATGCATGCTGGTGCAATAAGAGCAATAAGAAAGTTATTGTATGATTATGAAGGTATGTACGGGAGATATTTGATTCGCTAAAACTCGTGGATTTTCTTCCTGTACACACGCACAAACTATACAATAACTTACACTTAATGCACATTTTATAGGCGATCAAACACTACGATCTCTACCCGACGTGTATAACACTGACAGAGCAAAATGGGTATCGAAAGTATTTTTCCATATCAACTCTTTCCTTTTGATTTTTACTGGATATCAGAGCATTTAGACCTATATCATTTGAATTCGTCCCCCTCCATTTAAATCTAGTAAAAGTCTTGCTATTTCTATGCCCATAAAACTTTCATCGTGAAGTACCTTTTATGTAAAATTATGAAAAAAACGAAAACGAGTTCATTTGTAGTACAATGGTAATGATTTGTCCGTCTACAAACCAGGCGTCCATTACATTGCCACCTTCAGAATAAAGCGAGTCATACGTTTACTATATATTTTACTATTTTACCTAGTTATTGGGTTGGTTTTCGAAAGCAACTCTATATTATTATTTGGCATGGGTACATAGACAGCAATATCGTTTCGATGTCATATGCCTGCTGGGTAGTGTCCAAAAACATTCAGCTTTGCTAACAACAGTGTTTCCACATGCAAGTTTCAAGATACTCACGGTAATTGTTATTTGTAAGCTCTCATTTACAGGTTTAAAGGAACGATCTAAAGCCATCACTCTGTAAAGTACTAAAATAGAAAACATCACTTGTGGTAGGGTATGCCAACATGTAGATAACAAATTAAAGAAACAAGAAGATGATCAGTCAGCAATCATGTAAGAGTTAATGAGGTTACTTATTGGGAGTTTGGTAATAATCACTTTGTCGAGCAACTAACTCTAAAGTGAGTCTGTGCATATGCACAGGTGAGTCTGTACATATGCACAGACTCATCAGAACCTTCGCTGCTCTCATATAAAAAGCATGGATGTTTACAGACAGCGACCAAAATTGAGAAATCACGCCAGCATGGGTGTTAACTAAGATTTTGGGGCAAACGCAATAAGTGACAAAATCTCAAGAAAGAAAAGGCACACGACAAACAAAAAGCTAAAACCCTGATAAGACTGCACAGATGTACATCCTTACATGAGTTCACCGATCGACTCTAATAGTAGCATTATTCTACTGTAGGATGGACTTTATGTTCGCAACCCATCTTTGTGTTCAAAGTATTAAAGATCAATGGAGGTACTCTCAATTTTCTTGTTACGTAGGCTTAAACTAAGCAGCTGCTGTTTGCCCCCAAAATATCAGGAATATCAGCCATACTCCCCAAAATATCTGAAATTTTAGCAACCCCCCCCAAATACCCTCATTCAAGACAAAACCCTAAAATGCATATAAATGATCTACAAAAATAGTCCAGTTTTCTGATGACCCCCAAAATGTATCCACAAAATCTTCACGCACAAAAAATAATCATTTTTCTTTAACCCCACAAAAATATTGAAATTCAAAATTTTGAACTATCAAAAACGGGCCAGGCCTACGTATATATAAAAGCACCGAGAGTACTCCAACCCCTGTGATTTAAATTCATTGGCACAAATTTTGACGTTATCTATGGAAGCCGTCAGGGAACATTTTGGCTAGTGACTTTCCACTTATGACTTAATCGACATCAGAATTAAGGGTGAGGTTGGTACCACGAAGCATGTTTAAGCCATCCAGTAATTATTTTATTGACCGTTCCAAGGCGGCGCTTCATTTGTGGATTCCTTTTTTATATTTATGTTTATCTTTCTTATACTGTCGTGTCTGTTCCTTGCAGCCTTGTGATAACCTGTTGAATAAGAGTGATAACCTGTTGAGTAAGAGCTGACTCCTTGGCTCTATTGTGATTTGATTTTTTTGTGTTTGTGACACTTTTCCATATATTGTCCCGGGTCAGGTGCGGCACTTGATTATATAAATTCATGATCTTTTTGTCTTCCTTGGGTTATTTTGGTGCATATCTAAAGCAATGGCGGATGACGTATAAAGGCGTGAGCGATTTTGTTCTTTCTGAATTATTTCGTGACTTATCTATGTAATTTGGATATAGTTTATGGTGTTAGATTTGTGACTTTTGACTTGTGACATTAGACCATTTTTGGCATAAAACTGAAGTAATAAGGGACAACACTATTGGTGCCTGTGAATAAAGCAGTAAATCAGGATAAAGAAACATGTATAAGCTTTCCAAATGGTACTGTCCCTTCCGAAAGCTTAAAATGTACCTTTACCCTGATTGTGTTTATTTGCCCTCCATTACTTTAGACGAATATTTGAAAGGATCATTGACGGGTTGGGCCTTATACGCCTATTTTTCTGATTCCCAGAACGCTGCTTTTGAGCTTCTAGTGTGGTACATGTAGTATCAGTGCAATAGGTGAATCTAATGACAAGAGCCAGCTAGTAAAATATTTTCAAAATTCCTACGCATTCGAGAGTTATGGCGGGTAGAAAGGGGAGGGGGTCTGAAATTTCATAAAAATGAAAAGTGATTTAAAAAGTGATTTCTGCACGTTTTCTTGATTTATTTGGTAGGCATGGTGATATTTATTGAACCTACCATATGCAGAGTATCAACGAATCACGATAATTGATGAAATTGTTTTAAAAACAAAAAATGTTTTGTAATAAAATGATTTTGGGGAGATAATTTAGAAGTTACCTGTCCTGTACATTTTCGACTACATGTACCGTAAATAATACAAAACTGAAAGCTCAACAAAAGAAATAAATATTTTTGGAGGAATGAAAGTGTCCCATTTAGCATTGGAAAGTAAAACTGATTCAAACAAGATCCTTTGAATATTACTTTTGCTTTGTTTAAAGGGCAAAGCATGTTGAATGTATTTAAAGTGTCCGAATATTTATGATATACATATGCATGTATATCCGTATATGAGACAATATATTGAACACTAAAGTATTTACCTGTTATAACTCTTTGCATGCCAGTGGATAATTTTGTCGTCTGCCAATAGCCTCTTGCAAACAGTTTGAACCCAGATGAAGACCAACAGAATGTCAGTCTTGATCTGGATCCAAACTGTTTGACACTCTAATGGCGGTCCTGGGTGGTTTATTTTTAAAAGCTTAATTTTGAAGAAAGTCCCTATCATGCAAATAGACAAGTACAGGACGTTTGCAAAACAATGTGTCATTTAATAACAGTGAGATTTTTTCTATGAAAAAAATGCATAAAACCTTGCTTATTCTACTTTTAATCTTTAAATACTTTATATTAAACTAGCACAGAAATCAAAGCAACTTAGGAGGTTGGTTCAAGAAGAACTTCATTACTGTCATTAATTTCTTATTTGGTAGAAAATTTATGGGCTTAGGCCCTGGGTTTTTGGGCTGCTGAACATCTTCCCCCCCCCCTTGTGCCTGCAAGCCACTTCCATCCATACAATGCGTACAATATGGTAACACATATACATGCAAAAGCTTTTGCTGGCACACGGGGGGAATGATATTTTAAAAAATGTTTTCGGATTTCTATATATCTTAATGTAAAACTGATTGTTTTACCCAAAATTTTACATCTTTGAAGCATTTAATATCGAAAACGGATTTCACAGCCATAAAGTACTCAGGTCAGGGTAGCTTTAAGGTGAAGAAAGGGACGTTTGACAAACTTTTATTTTTACTGAAAACCATAGGCATTTACCCATAGCTTATCTGATTAAATCCTCGCCTATCCATTGGTTGAATTTGAAATAAGACTAGGTCAAATGACACCAGGAACATAGTCTGATAGAACTTCTCTCTAAAGTTAGACTAAGCGTGTTTAAGTAGAACATTTACAATGGTTTGACCAGCCTGCATAACTTGGCCGAAAGTCACAATTCAAAACGCCACCTCAACATATAACTAAAATCCCATACTCATACCCATAACTAAAATCTCTTCTACATGGGTTTTCTCTAACAATATAATTTAGAAGGAGCAAATGCGCTTATCTCAGTGTTCGCCACCCGCCAATTCAGGCCTCCAGATATAACTGGCCCTATGCGCCATTGCTTCAGATTTGTACAAAAATAAGCCCAAAGCCACAAGTCATACATGCAAGTCGCAATGTACATGTCAAAATGTCCCTTGCCGCCTTTTATAGTTCGAATCAGCTGTCGTGCATAGAATTTTCTGAAATCGTGAAAGGGATTGGCTGAATTACTGTAGTCATCAATATTTCTTCTAAAATCACCATTTTTCTGCCTGCTCAATTTATGCTGTACTTTTTTTCTCTCTCAAAAATAGTAAGTGAGTATGATCAGGAAATACCACAATCACAAACTGCAGACAGCCCCGTGGCACCGCGAGTAAGAGCCGTTCAACCATCACGAGACACCAGGAAGACAAATTAAGCAAAGCAATCAGCTCTCTCTTCCCCATCAAGATGATTGCAATACTAGAATGGACATAAAGTAACGTACAACAAAACATACAACAATTACAGACTCCCACAAGGGGAGTAACAATAAACAAAAAGTCAACAACAACAGAACCACCGCCTTAGAACGGACAGCAGCCTAAGCCACCGGGGGGGCTTAAATGCATTTTACAGGTACCAAATGCTCAACTGTGACAATGAAATTGTACTGTTATAGACTAGACGAGAACATAAAAAGATGCTATTCTTTTATATCAACTATAATCCGGGTGATGTGGGTTTATCCTTTTTAAAGAAGGTAATAGATCTTCAGAAAGTAAAATGACGTACCCTTTTGTCCGGTCTTATAGACAGCCTTATCTGTTTGTATGAAAACTCCGATATCTGGTGTCGTTATATAATGTACACGGCCGTAAATATGTGTTGTATTGGTAAATGGAACCACTCCTGAACCAGTCACCGTCACCTTGAATTCCCAATTTTCTGGAGGAGTGTCTGGAGCCTAGCAAAAAGAAGTTTCAGTTAACATTGTATTTTTACAATTTCTGTGAGGATGAAATGCATGTCATTTGTCATTGCGCAGTATCAATTATAACCTGACCATATGTTCAAGAAATATCTGCCAAACCATAAATAAAATAGGAATGATAAGGAAATTTTCGTCCAGATATAGACAAGCTTGGACAAGAGTGTTTTAATAGTGTATTTGGAAAATTGTAGTTCATGTTCATGCAATTGTTTTTTTTCTAAAGTTTACCCAGCGTGACAAAATTTTGCAAACGGTATCAAACCAGGAAATGACTCTAAAATATTGATAAGCATGCTGCGGATTGCTCAAAAGCTCTATGTTAGGACGCAAAGTGATCTATGTGAGGTGTATAAATCGATCATACAACAATGTGGCCAAAGGTATCCGTCTCCTTGATAAAAAAAGCATTTTTGTTTATACAGGAAAAAAAAACATGCAAGTAAGAGCTCTTGAAAGATATACTCCCTTAAAATATGTTGGGATTGTCATAAATAAGTCATAGATAACTATTATAAGTGATGCTTGCTGCTACTTTAGTCGGTCAGTATCGATGTGATTATGGTTAATAGCTTACCTTCATTTGGATAAATCCTTCTTGGGTTCCTACGAGAGAAAAAAAGGTGTCAATGAAACCAATGTACATGCATTGTATAATACATGGAGGAACTTACTTGAGTGCTCATGTTTTATTGAATTTATCAAACGAGTTGGGGAAAAGAGATAAAATGCGAGGCTTGTCGAGCATTTTATCTCTTATTCGCAACAAGTTCAATAAATTCAATAATACAGGAGCACGAATATTAGATTCTATTTATCATATGACATTTATATTACTTTGAAATATCATTTTTGGCGTGAAAACGTTAGGGTTCTGCCACATTTAGTGACGTTGTTAAAAGCGTCATTCCAGATCGTTACCCGAAAATCTGTAAACCACTAGTGGTTTATCGATTTTAATACATAGAAGATCCTACATAAGTGCTCATGTTTTATTGATTTTATTAAACGAGTTGAGGAAAAGAGATAAAATGCGAGGCTTGTCGAGTATTTTATCTATTTTTCGCAACGAGTTTATTAAATTAAATAATACAAGAGCACGAATGTTAGATTCTTTTTATCATTGACGTTAAGTTACTTTGAAATCTCATTTCTGTCGTAAAAACGTTAAAATTTTATCATTAAGTACGCAACGTTGTTATGGACGTCATAACGTTTCCCTAAAATCTGTAAATCACTAGTGGTTTATCGATTTTATTGCTTAAGAAACAGATCAGCTCTAGCAGTGAATTGTTGTGTTTGGAGGTCAGTTTTTAAGAAGATCAAATCACGAGCGCGCGGCGCGAGTGATTTATCTTCGTACAACTGACCGACAAACAGTGAATTATTACTCAACAATTCACGCACTAGAGCTGATCTATTTCGATTCTAACACAATAATCGACGAAAACACTTTTGAAGTCTTCAGCTTCTTCCAACTTTCCGCCATTGCACATATACTAAACATATAAGCTATGAGCCTCTTCGTTTCAGATAAGACAATTTTTTAAAGTTTTTCACATTATACGTCTATCGGGGGTCTTGCTCTCCAGGATGCGGCCAGTTTAGACCAAAGGGGATTGACTGTCAGTATTTATGTAGGGACTTTGCTACATACTAAATATAAGCTGTGTGCCTCATGGTTTCAGATAGGAAGCCATTTTAAGTTTGCCCATTAAAAGTCTATTGATACCTGGGGCATGACCTGTTTGGGCCCAGTGGCTTGATTTGCAGGATTTATGTGGGAGACCACAAGAGATTGCTAAAATGCATAAGCTGTGTGCCTCATGGTTTAAGAGAAGAGATTTAATTTAGATTTTCCAATTATAACTCTATGGGAGTTTTCTGTTGCCATGGTAACCAGAGTTCCAATCCAATCAGCTCGAGCACAATTTACAGCCTTTCCCCCTACATGATAATGTTTTACATGAAATGTAATTACAATTGACCATCTGACATAAGAGATATATTTTTTGAAAATGTGATCGGCGGACAATGGCGACGAAGGACAGACGATGGGCCATTGCTATTCTAATACTTCACTTGAGCCTTTGGATTAGGTGAGCTGAAATCGTGGATTCTGGTTATGCTACCTGCTGGTCCAAAGATAACACCGCCAGAAGTTCTAAAGACAATAAGATGTTCTTGTGAAAGCTGGACACCTTGTTCCTCATTGTGCGGTGGATGAACAAGTCATGGCATGCCGTATACAGTGTTCTGTGCTTGTCATGGAGACAGCATATGTTGTAATGAAAAAACCAAGTGATAAAGACATAAGTTTGCCATATTCTATATTATCCCCTGTTGACGTTACTTACATGGGCACATTTCATATGTCTTGTATTTAGAGGATTATTGTCTAAGATATGCGGTAATCAAAAGATCGTCTTCATTTTTTAGTACAATTACCTCCTTTTAGCGGCCTTTTATAAGGTATTCCAAATAAACTCTTAGTTAAGTTAGCTTATGATTTTTTATGAAGATTTTTTAATTTCCCATAAGGTTTGTCCATTTGAGAGCAATTTAGAAACAATATGAATGCAATTTATTATATACCTATAACTGATACGACTTTAGAACTGTCTGTTTTCTGGCCATCTGATACAGAAAGCCGGATCAATGAAATGAGGTTTTCTGAATCCATATCACTATCCTTTAAAACGAGGCTAACGTCGGTTACCTGCTTTGGTGGCGACGTTACGTAAAGTCAATTGCAAGCATGGAACCAGAGACGATAAACATGTTGATGTGACGTCAAGAAACGTAACGTTATGACAAACGTTCCCGCAATTTTTGTGATTAAAGACCAAAACAGGTTTTAAAACCAGAAAGAATGTCAGAATAAAGGCATATAATAAACATATTATCATAATAGTAACTTGATCTGGCGTACAGTATCACGTTTCGTGGATGAGGCCATACCATTGGACCACCCTCGACGCTACGCGTCTTGGGTGATCCTATGGTCTGACCTCATCCACTCGACGTGATACAGTACGCCAGATCAAGTTACTATTATGATAATGTATATATATTTCCTTTTAGAATGGAAAGATTATAAATTAGTATGATCAGGAAATACCACAATCACAAACTGCAGACAACCCAGTGGCATCGTGAGGAAGAGCAACACAACAATCACGAGACATCAGGAAGACAAACCCTTTCGGCGGTCATCTGGGACGCCATCGTGTTTCTAGGGAGTTGCCCAAGGGTGCCAATCTCGCATTCAGCGATTTTGTAATGTACAATACGCCTGCTTTACAAAAATGCAAACATTTTCTATAGACGGTATTGCATGCTTCTGGTATTTGTTTTTGGTTTCTCTGCCAGACTACTGCTATAATTGTTGATTGGGACGTTAAACATCAACACAAACACACAATGGTAGCACACCACTAGACTTATCTGGAAAAAAGAAGTTCATATTGTGACTATAGTGAAAACAACCTACAAAGTATTCAGTGTGCACTTATAGGAACATAATTCGATGGCGTACCCAGAACGCTGAAAAGTTACATGTACGCACATCAAAGTGAGACTACTGTATTAAGCAATGATTCTCTACTATTACGTCTCTTTTCAAATGGGCACTTCTCTTAAAGAAAAGAATTCGCTCCCAGAGGGAGCGAATTCTTTACTTTAAGAGAAGTTCCTTAAGGTATAGACAATCGCTTTTAACACATAAGGTCAGCTCCCTTGAGTGTTACTATTTTTATAACGCACGTGCGTATACTGCGTAATGGGCGCTACGCCAATGAAATTAGATGTTCTTATTTCATCAAATTCAGTAAGTATTGCAAACTCGCCAAGACTGTAGCAGATACGTCGATTTATCATTCTTATACTTACCTGAGTTCAACGTCAGTGAGCCAGTAGCTATGGTCTTGTTATTCCCGTCTTCAAGTTTGGCCTCCACAGTTTCATAAGACACTGGGTTCAGCATTTGCACAAAGATTTCTATATCCTTGCCAAAATAGAATTGCGTCGGGGCGATAATCACATAATTTCTAGAGAAAAATTAAAATAAAACAAATAAATAAATTAATTAATAAAAAAAAATAAATAAATAAGGGTTGGCACAACGCCACTTGGTGTGCTTTACCCTTGTCCTTCTGAATTCGGAGTTTTCTCCCTTTTTCTAAAAAACAATAACAACAACAACACACTAATGATCAAGAGCAGCTGGCTTCTGGCGAAGTCATCTGATCTGGAGTCAACACTGAATGCAATACATGTTAAGGCCAGATTTTTTTATAAGTTGATTTACGAACTCTCCTACTGTAATTTTCCGGACAGTAGAAAAAATACAATTTAATTTCAATTTTTTTTATTTTATCCGCCTACTCTAAATATTAATTGTTGGTTGAAAAATTTTTTTTTGAGGTTCTGTCTGTGCATTTGTGAGAGTGACACTGTTAAAAGTGATTGTCCTGTCCAGATTTTTAAGAAAATGATGAAATATTTAAAGATACCCTAACCAGTTTTACTGTTTTTCTGGAGAAATTAAAGAAAAAAAAGCAAAAAAAGCTCTGAAAATATTAAATAAAAAACTCTGAAAATGACCAGTCAACTGGTCATTTTCATAGCTTTTTTATTTATTTTTTTTCGTCCCACCGACCCTAGATCTGAAAAAAATTCCCGTAAATCAAATAATAAAAAAATCTGGCCTAATAGCTGGAATGCTGCAGGTTGGAAGTATGAAACTTGGGGAGGAGTACACGTGTAAGGTACATAATAATACTCAGCATGAAGATTTTGTCAAAATGTGTAACCAAAGTTTTCATATATACTGGGCAAAAAAAGAAACGCCGTATATAAAAAAAAAACAACAAAAACATTGTGTCTTAAATGAGAGTTACAAACTTTCATTTGCAATCTATGCTTTGCTATTTTTACCTGTAGCACATTCTTCCCATTGTTTTATTTAGTTCAGCCAATCCAAACCGGTGTACTGACCGATTTTTTATTTTCTAGTTTTTCAAGTGCACATTAAGTGATGAGCAATCACATACAATCTGATATTGTTGTTCTTGTTAGTATCATCCACATAAGCTACGGTAAGCATTGCATACATTTTGATTTTGCTGATCTTAAGCTCCAATAGCTACACAATAGCGTAGTCAGAACGCTGAAAAAGTTACGCACATCAAAGGAAGCCTACTGGATCAAGCAGTGATTCTCTTCAATTGCGTTCCTTTTCATAATGGGAACTTCTCTAATAGGTAAGAAATTGCTCCCAGAGGGAGCGAATTCTGTCCTTTAAGAGCAGTTCCTTATGGCAGGGAAAATCACTTATATCACATTAGGTGACATCCCTTAAATGTTACTATTCTATTACGAACGTGCGTAATTGCGCAATGGGAGAGATACCAATGTTACCGTTTCCAAATATTAAAGCGTAAAACTAATACGCATATTTATTCGACCATATCACTGGTCCATATAGGTTCGTCTTTTCCTGGTCATACTCACCGTAGATGTTTTTACTGTTGCGGAAGTACTTACCGTCCATGTACAGCGACACACACAGCTATAAGGACGAGACATTGAAGTAGGTGGCCCTTCATCTGAATAAAACATATAACACAGTCACATAGATATGAAATAAATATATTACATGTTTAAATGCATTAACTTATCAGAGCCAAATGGTCTTCTGGACGAGCGAATAGTATACCAGTGACACTGTGCGTCCGTCTTTCAGTATGTCTATCAACATTTTTGATACACCCTCTAAAACCCCCGGGCTAATTGAACTGAGATTCTTTGGGGACGAAAGTTTCTTTCAATCGTCCAGGTCACATAACTTCCATTATACTCACTTAATGAGACAATTATCATAGATATATAACAAGGTTAGCTTTTTAAAAAGCTTAGAACCATCGCATGGCGTTTTACAGTAATTAAAGAAGAACTTTTATAGTGTTTTATTATTGCATTTGCTGAAGCCACTCTTTTCAGTGTTTCATGGGCTTCACGCTCTGAGTATTTTTTGTTTTAGTTAACGATTTGTACATAGGTGATCTATTGAAAGCAAATAAAAGACAGGAAATATGCATATTCCAGTAAGACTCTGCTCATAAACACACTGAATAATTGTAGAGTTAACCCCCTCCCCAGCAGTATGTATTAGGTCATTCAATGTGTTCCTCAATCGAAGTCAATGCACATAATGCCTAGGGGGCATATTGAAACTGACCCATCTACATCTAGATATTTCGTCATATTTGGTCTAGAATATCCGAAGGGCCCATGTTTGATCGAGATTCTCGCTCAGTGGTTAGGTCTCTAATATGCCTTTTCACTTTTAGAAGCAATCCAGTATCCAAAGTATATCAACATCGCTCACGCAATGATGGAATTTTGGAAGTAACTTGGTCGACGGGAAGTCTGAGAAAGAACTGTAAAAGACACTGCTGTTGGGGAGTTAACACCTGATCCATTTCCGCAACTTGCTAATGGAACAGGCCCGAATCGAACACGCGCCCAATGGAAGTTTATTAACGTATATCACCAGCGCTGACGTGCTGGTGAATTATGGATAGATGTAAGTCCCAAATGCCACATTTGGTTTTGGTATATGAAGCATTTGTGAATAGATATAATTCTTACCGATCCTAGGTTGTCCTTGATAACTTTAGGGCAATGTCAAATGTGTTTCTAATGCATTCAAAGGGAATAATTTTGAGAAAAAAATGATTTTGCAATTACTTTTGAAGCCAAAGTCATTATACTTACTAGTTAGGGTTAAATCTATCCGACAATAACTCATGCAAAAGGCCAGGGTTGTGCTTTGAACTTTCAGCCTCGGTCACTAATATGGGACTGCCATCAGTATGTTTTTTTCACAGTGGCAATAATGCCATTGAACTAAAAGTTAACATAGATCATCCATAAGATGAGACAGTATAAAAATAATGATCACTATTTATGGCTAATAGTGCATACTTTGTGAAATCAACTCTATCTACGGCATTCAGTGTATCATTTCAATACTTTGCAAGTATGTTACAGACATATTGAAGATGTGCACGTAGAAGTTTAATGATGAATTTTTTATCGACGACGTCGAGTCTAACCCAACTTAAAGTAAGTAAGGGTGCAAAGATCAGGAATCGATACAATCAAGTACCACACCTGACCCAGGATACCAATGGGAAAGTGACAAACTCACAGTTGGACACCACAAACGAGAGCCAAGAGGCCAGACCTTTCAAAGCAGGTAACCACAAGGCACATATAAACAGACGCTAACAAAGGCATAGCAAGCACAAGACAGAAATAGCATAAAAGAGCCACAAAAGAAGTACCGCCTTGGAACGGTCTGTAAAATAGTTTACTGGAGGGCTTAAACTGGTTTAACGGCGCCAACCTCACCCTTAATTCAGATGTGGATCAATACACATATATATTTGGTTTGCATGAAAGACTCCTTACTTATCAATGCATCATCTCCCAGAACACACAAATCAAGATGTAACAAGGAGGTAAAGTAAAGAGAAGGACTCAACAGTAAATAAAACTGAATAGTGGAGCAAAAGAAATCCAACAGGTAAACCCTGGTGGGCCTGACAAACAGCCAAGGTATCAGGCCCCTACCATCTCATCAATAGATAAGTCTTTAAGTTGGAACCGTCATAGAGTCTGAAGTCCGACCCACCGGTGTGCAATTAAAGAGGAAAGCAAAGATGCCAACCGTGATTGGGTTGACCACCAAGCATGCAGTCTGTTGCAATACATTAATTTTATAGCCAATCTTTTTATAATGGGAAATAATTTTAATGAACAGCGCTGAAAAAATATTAGAGCAAACAATCTTCTTCAATTTATACACCAAGTCACCATAGAATTCAGGTTCCGAAAGCCCTTGGCGCAAGAGAGATTTAAGTCCAATTTGGAATTTAGATATCAAATCATAGTATCGTCTATAAAATTTAGAAAAGGTTTTGCGAAGTTTATGATACCGATAGCCTTGTTTAAGAAGTTTCTGAGTTAACAATTTAATGCGAGTGTTGAAGTCAGCAACATGGCTAGATGCTCTAGCAAGACGAATGAGTGGAGATATATAGACTCCATAGGATGTAGAGCGAGAAACATAACCATCTAAAAACGGGAAATTGACAATTTAAAATCAAAGTCGTCACGTTTATCATAAATTTTGGTAGAAACAATATCATTAGAAATTGACAAACGCAAGTCTAAGCCCAATTTATCTAAAAATCTATTGGTTGATATAAAAAAGCTGGCCTTTCATTGGATACGAAATTTGCATATTTAAATTGTGACGTTATCCAATCTTACCTTTTTTTTTGTTAGCGACTTACATATAAGTGCAAACACGCGCGCGTTTGTTTGTTTAAAACCGGAATAATCAATAAATGGTAAACACAACACATTTTAATACCTTTATCAAAATGTAGAATGAATAACCATAATAATGTAAATTTCGAGGAAAGTATTGTATATAAAAAGACCGTTTATTTTAAGTTTCGCGCCGGAAGCAAGAGAGGTCATCCAAGTACACATACATAGCAACTACATATGACTTTGAGTGTAGACTATCGTAAGAGCGTAGAAGTACAAAAACACGGTTGTATCGCAAATGGTAGGATGTTCCAATTGAGCACAATATCATCGCTGTGACGTCAGACACAGTATTTGAACAGAATCTATACACCTGTTAACATTGAATAGCATTGATACAGGAGAAGCAAGTATTTTTATTATACTTAATACAATGCATTCGCTTTCATTTTCAACATCTTTGCATAGGCCTACCCTTTATCTGCCTGCGATTTTATAGCAAACCCAATAAGGAGTGAAAGTTGGAGAGCAAGGGAAACCGACCCAAGTGGCCTAAGAGTGGAAACAAGGATAGAGAAAACCACTGGAGATATCACATGATTGTATAAGGTAAAATGATGGAATTCTAATGAATAAGCGAAGATGTTAATAAGAGTGAATAATGGGCTAAATATTTAATGATTAGAAAATAGTAACAACCCCCTCAACCACCACATCCTGACCCTCAGTCAAATCCAATGGTATTCTAAAGTTGGGCTGACCACTTGGCGTCTGCATGGTTTCAATGTACTGCGATTGCTTTGTTTGTTACCCTAAGTTGTTACTGGTAAATTAAATTTCTACCTCTTTGCTGTTATAGTGGTCTAAATTGGCCATAATTTCTACGCGCAGAAAATATAGATTTTTTTGAAAAAGCATTCATCGTACTTTGCAGGTTATCAAACACCCATCCATTTGTTCTTCGTCGGTCATCTTTTTTTAAAGATATTCATTGTTTTGATAAATTTACATCATTTTAAACAGCCAAATTTGATCATTGTAGTGCATACCTTGTTTCAATTGTTTTCCATTTCAGTTTAGAGGGCAGGACTATGGTTTTGATTGTAACAAATCCTTCATTAGTCATCATTAACCATACGTAATCTTATTTTAGTCCTTTTTTATCGCTTTGCCCATTAAGGCTTTGAGCGAAATTAAAGGCCTAAATTTATATTTTTGAGAGGAATTTAGCGATTAACTGATAAATCAAAAAAACAAAACAAAACAAAAAAAAATCAATTTCAATATTTCACAGGATTAAAGGGGTCCAAAGAGGGGACTTACCCGTAAAAACAAAACTTTCATCCAGATACATATCAATATCTTGTCAGAAAAATACATAAACCCTGTATGGGACCACTTTATTACCACCCGTAAGGAGGTCATAATCACCTCATAAATATTAGCCTTTGATCCTCTTGGAATATCCCTCAGGAAGTGAAACCAATTTTATAGTGTAAAAATCTAGGTCTTAAGGACGAACGTATACTGTAAGTCTTGCTTGCAGCCCAATTCTTGTTTCGATTTTAATATTTCAGTCGAGATTCTAAAATGGTGTAAGCATCATCACATAGCAGACTACGTTCTGGGGCGCGCCGTTACACAAGCCACTCTTTCTGGTGGTTTAGCATTTTAAGACACTTAGTAAATATAGATATTGTGCCGCAATAAATTCGGCCTCAAGTTTATACAACTTCTTTTCAAGCTCAGCCCAACTAAGCATGAAATTTATCATGTTCGTAATATTTATTAGCAGGATTTTACCTTTAACGTTCAGTTGATAAAAAAAAACATTTTATAACACTGAGGGCCAGGCCTCAAGATACGAGTGCGTAATTCAAAATTAGTTTTCTTGTTTCAAAACTAAAACATAGGTTGTGGGTACTCAAAAGAACTGTATCACCAAAAAAGCCGCCTCAGTGAGGCATTTTTGTAGAAACCAAAACATGTGTTGAAACGGAATAAAAAGCAAACCAAAACATGTGTTTAAACTTATGGATAAAACAGCAAACCGAAACCAGTGTTGAAACGGATGAAAAGGCAAACGAAAATATACTTAAGGGGATATGTCTTTCAAAAGCTCTTACTTGCATGAAATTTTTCCTGTATAAAATGCTGTTTTATCACGGAGACGGATACCTTTTGCCACATTGTTGTATGAACAATTTATACATTTAGACGTTGTTTAAACGGCAGTGTTGTTTTTCTTTGTTTAAGCAATTTCTAGAAACTGAAATGACATGGAGTCAACCAATCATTGTAAGAGAATGAATTTTCAAGAATAAGAAATTATGTTTTGCGTCACGTTAAAGGGTAAAAGCGGATTAAACCAAATTTAACGTCAATTAAGAAACAACGTAAACTATGGATAATAACCGTTTTTTTCTGCGTCAACGTATGTCGCTGTTTAGTGTGTTGTCTACTTTGTTATAGTGCCAATTGGCTACACTTCACTTTAATCGCGTATGAATTTCAAGCTTGCAGTATACACATATCAGCATGTAAATGTAACGCTTGGCATCGCTAAATGGATGTAGGTGGTAGCTTCGGAGTTCAAAAGGACTGAAACATTGTCAAAATGCATTCCCAAATATCTTACAAAGTTAAAGAGAAAGTTGCAGTGCTTTCTAAAAGCTCATAAAACGCTGATAACGTAAAAATTGATGTTAAGAAAATGAAAACAGGCTTTTGGGTTGAACATTGCATGCATACTTTATTTGAATGCCCAGAAGATGGCAATGAAATAACAAAGGATCACACTAAAGTGGTTTCTGGTTAATTTTGCTTAGTTTCTTTGTTCTTGCGAAAATTGATTTTAGGGGTTACGTGACGTTTTGATAGCTGTCGTCTGAAATCAGTTCATCTTTTCAAATAATCTCAGTGCATCTTAGTCTACCTTTGTTCAACTTTATGCAATGGAAAGACAATTGTGCATCGTATTTATTTACTACAAACAAAAGACACACATTGTGTGTCAGGTTTCAGTAGTAGTTTAGTATATGTGTTGAAACGTATGGATAAAAAGACAAACCAAAAAAATGTGTTGAAACGGATGGATAAAAAAGCAAACCAAAATAGTGTTGAAACGGATGGATAAAAAAGCTAACAAAAACCTGTGTTGCACGGGTAGATAAAACAGCAAGCCAAAACAGGGGTTGAAACGGATGGATAAAAGGCTAACTAAAAAGATGTTTTAAACGGATGGATAAAAAATAATCATAAGTTTATAATCAAAATATTTGCTGAGATGTCTCTTCAAACATACATGTAATTGTTTACTTAGTCTGGTGCGCAGAATACCGCTGCAGCAGTATTGATAGAGTCCTTAAGACATTTTGCGTTTTGAACCTACAAATAAACAAATATTGAGCCTGGTACGTATCGCATGAGCGAATAGCGAAGGCTCAGACGAGCCTGCACATTTGCGTAGTCCCACCAGCGCATTTACTGACTGAACGTTTGCCTATGTCCCATTATGTGGGCGCGAAGAGAAGCTTCGCCCATAAAACGGGACATAGACAAACGTTCAAACCAAAATTAATGCCTCTAGGCTCTAGCTCCATAAGATAGTTTTTAATGCTGCAAAATGGATATTCAAATTGTAACATTTATTTTATCGAGTGAATTGAGAAAATATATATTAACTTAATTCACTTTACGAGATGAAAAACATGTTATATTCATTTAAAATGTTTTGAATTTTCCTGTAATTATATACAATGATTAACATCAATAGCAGGCAAGCCTATAATTTTGTTCTCGATGAGAATTTTACCTTTCTATGTTTCATTCAAAGCCTTTCATTCCACAATATTGATAATCTAGATATGTTTGCAATATTTCCTATACTAAAGCGTATACATCCTTAAATTGTCAAAAGTGTATGTTCCTTGTGTACAATGAATAGTTTCAGTTCTGGGGACGTTTCAGTTGTAACGTTAATATGTTAACGTCTAACCTTGACGTCGCCCCTGCCGCTGGACCAAAGCGCTTGCTCATATGCCCTTTAGCCTGGTTATAAAGTTCATGATCACTGGAGCAGAATCTAACCTGGCCTCGTCTTTCTAACGCATGCCAAATGCATAATGTGCTTTGAGCAACACTCCTATGTATGCATATCCGGCTGATACAAACATCAAAATAGACTAAGGGCTGTTAGAACATAATTTATAGCGATTATCTTAACCTGTTCATAGGTAGTACATTAGCAAACAGTAAAGACTCAGATTAGGGTTTGCATGGTTTGCTATATTGAGTATCTGAAACAATACATTACCTCTTACATGCACATGCCAGCACATTAGATTTTGGTACATGTCGCATATGCACATACGCCTCCTTTAACCCATTACCTCAAAGGAACACCTTTTAACGACTTTGCGAACAAAGCAGGCCCAGATCAAGCAGCTCTTGTAAGAGGTGCCTGATCAGGGTCTACTCTGTTTGCTTATGGAAATATGATATACCTGATCCTACACTAGTGGACCTGACAAGTAAATGTACTAAAACATACTTATTCATAGTGGGTGGAGCCTAGACTAGCTACTAGTCTGATAATAAAAGTATTGTCATTGATACAAGTAAAAACTTGTAATATTTATTTTTCTTTTCCAAAGAGTTATGATCATGACTAGTCTATAAAGGTCTTCAGTGGAGATGTATGATTATTATAAAATCATAAAATAGAAACCAACAGCGAGCTTATATATAAAGATGGAAGCATTTGATCGACTTTAATTTTTATCAAAATTATAGGCAGCGTTACACTGTGATTCCCATTACCACCGCCAGAGGTCCTGCTGCCAAAAATTCCGTAATTGGTTACATTATTAAAACATTCATAACTCTATGGATTTTGACTAAACAGGTCTAATATTTTACCTGTGTACTTAAAACATATCAGACTTTCAAAAAAATGTAAAAACCCAAATTTCGACCAGGACCTCCATAAGACCGAAAATATCAGAGCCCGTCACATATAGTAGGAATATTATATTTATATGAAAATAAAACTGAAAACACTATTTGAATAGTTCTATGCTTTTGGGAAGGCAACGGTAGAGCCTAGCATGAATATTCATGAAAGGAAGGTTAAGTTTCGCGAAAATAAAACCATCGCGAAATTGAGCGAAATCACTCTGTCGTTTACTGCTGAAGGTAAATCATGCCCTAGTCGCGATTTTTTAAACGTAGCATCTATGTATTTGCGAATATAAATTCTCGCGAGAATTTCCGAATTTACAGTACTATTCCAATCATGCCAAAACAATGACTGGGAGGTTCCAAGGCATCGACAAGTCGATGTCATATATTACTTGACTTTTCGCTTACTGTAAAGGCGGCAACTTTAATATTCATATCTGGTGTGGTTCGGCTATTTCATCTGCTAAGGAAGGGAAATCAGGTTGTATTTATAATTTGGTAAATAGTTAAAGGGGACATATCAAAGTTTTCATTTTTCATTGCAAATTCCTTTTATATGTCGGATTTTATGTGCTTAATAAGAACACAGATCATTTTCCACAATGTTCAGTGATAAAATGGGTATGATCATCATTTTCTTTCAGCTTGTGCGCTCTGTCAATAAAATATCGACTCGCTTACTTCCCTTGAATTAGTTACTTCCCTTTGCTATCGGATTGTCCTGATGACGTCACAGAGGCAGTTAATGAATGACTGTTAATATAGAATCGTGTTGTATTCCGATATTTTTTTAATATTCTCGGATTTAGAAGGGTTTATGTGTTGCAAATTATCACTACAATACGCATTCTGATCAGTGGGTCCGCTCTCAGTGAAATAGTGGATAGATTTTTTTGTGTTTTAGTGAATTGAATGCCCTACGATAACCTATTTCAGCCGGCGAGCTCCGAGAAATTGGAAATCTCCGAGACAATTGAAATTCAAGCGAATACGCGTTTATGCGCACGAAACAGTCGTGAAAGAATTTGTAACCATCTACAATCGGCATTTAATTCCGCAACGAAATGAGTTGTAAATATTATCTGAACCTCCGTTGCGTATATGTGTTAAACGAATTTTGTTTATTTAAATTGATTCTTTGCGCCGCAGTCAAAAAACTCTTTAAGCTATTTAATGTTAGTCTTCCTGGGTTGAAACAGTACTTAGCAGAGATTAATGTCTCTTGCTCAAGGGCACAACGCAGTGCCGCCGGTGAGGCTCGAGCCCGTAGCCCTTCCATCTCAAACCAAACACTCTAGATATCACTAAGTCACTACGCTTTCTAAAGAGCACCAGCAGGGATTTATATCAGTCTGTACATAGGGCTCTTAACTTTTTCAGTCTCCCGAACTTCGCATCAAGATATTTTAGGCTATCTCGTCAAGGTTAATGTTCAATACGGCATCCGAGTTAATTGGAAGAGAGAGAGAGAGAGAGAGAGAGAGAGAGAGAGAAAGAAAGAGAGAGAGAGATAAAGAAAGTTCTAAGCCGGCTCGTAAAATTTTGCACCGTCACCGCGTATTCTACATGCGTAGCCATCTTAAGTGGGGCTATAGAGCCTGGCAGAGCGGCCAAATTTTGCTCTGCTCCCTGCTCCTTCACCACTGATATATGTTCCTAAGGTTAGCCTATCTGTAGAGACTGTCGAGTCTGCGTAGATTCTGAGCATAAAATAAATATTAAAATCTCGTTAGCTCGCTTTTTCTGTGTTTATCGTCTCGCGAGACGCATAAATTAATAGTTTATATTCTTGCAGAAAACATAAAAACGGGATCTATAAAGTGCGGGTCCAGGGGGGGGGCAGGGGGTCCGGACCCCCCCCCTGAAAATTCACAAAAATATAGGGTTTCTTAGCAATACTGGTCTGGATCCCCTGAAAATCACAAAGCTGCCGAGCCAGCATTAATGTTGGGCTATCATCGGCACGCCAGTGAAACGCCATTTAAATGGCGTTTCGCTGGCAGGTCGATGATGGCCCGCTTATAGTAGTATTTGTTTAGATGGGATCTTCTCTCCCCTCTAAAAACTTTTCAAAACTTTCTGGATCCGCGCTTGATCTATATTGCACCAGGATTTGATTTTCGCATCGCAACTAAATGGTGAGTCTATATGACATGCATTTTGCCAGGTCACGTGCAGAAACAGCAACACATGAGATTGAATAAAAAACTCAATAGGTTGTCAATCTCGGGTCCACATGCGCTTCATCTATATAAGTTTTGGTATTTAGGCCTATTCGTAAAGGACTCCTTCATACATGGTTGCACAGCCATCTAGTGGGGCTAGTGGCACGAGCCGTCATTGACGTCCCCAGTAAACATATAAAATTGGGCATTCTCGCGAGACCTGGCGATGCCTCATCTAGATCTCTCGCATTTCGCCCTTTACATTATAGGTAACAAGCGACAATAGGCTAGTCCCGTTCAATTCTCGCGCTCCTGTAGTGACAAAAATAGTAAAAAGTGAGAAAAAAACCGCCTTTAGTGGCCCCCATATTGGATCCTGGCTGGGTCTCTACTTTATGTCTATAGTTGTTGGAGATTCTTCCGAGACTGCATGTGCGCAAGCTCGTCTGATCCTTCGGTGCAAGACTGAAAATTGAATGAGCTGGCTATAATTTGTCATATGTGCTCATTGAAAGCGTAGCGTCTTGTCTCATGATCCTAATTCGCAATTAATCAAAAATAGAAACAAAGAAAAAGGTGCCATTATTATTTAAAAAAAAAAATATCGATGGTCAAGTCAGTGAACAGACTGAGAAGGCTCCGACAGACTCGACGGGTAGGCCCGGCAATCCTGATTTCATTTTTTTTTCAAATTCAAATTTTCGAAAAAAAAATGCATTCTGACAGTCAAAAATATCGGTTTTGATAGTGCATACAATTTTTGCGATCGACAGCAAAATATTCGGCAATCGCGGAATACGATCATCGTTTGAATATCACAAACGTTGTCGCCGATCAAAAACAAGTTTTTACCAATGCGTTCGCTATTGTCGCATGCCCGATGTAATTCGACAACGACACCCGTTTTTGTGTTTGATAAACTTGTGTAATGAGCATTTTGTCGTGTAGACAAATAAATGGGAGACATACAATAAATTTTATTAGGCCCTATAAGGCAAGCCTACCGCTGATGTGAACCGACACTATGTTTTCAAAGGGTCTTCAACTTTTGAAATGCATGCTAAGGAACTCGATAGAATATTGATTAGTGTGTATAGGATCAGTCTCGTCAATCTCTACCACCCAAACATAATTTAAATCGCTATCAATCTCATCCGTTCTGCATTATTCACTGCGTAATATAGAGCTAATACACAGTCATCCGACGAACTGCCCTTATGACGTCACAAATCCAAGGGAAGTGACTCACCGCTACGGAAATCAAGGGAGATAAGCAGGATAATAAATTATCAACAGTAATTAATCAACGGTCTAATTAACGAAGATATTCATATTTTTTACCACAAAACATTTATATGTTTTGCTCTTAGTCACATTTTCTTCCATATTTTATTGGATTTAGAACTTTAAAGCTGCATACTCTGTAACTATGAACATTTTTCGAAAAATTTTATTTTCTTTTTAAATCATTTGTAAAAGTTGAATTAAGTTATGTTTTCACAATAACTCTGTTCACTAGAGCGGAAAACTGCACGGAAAAGTGAATTATCCTATAATACAGGTGTGTTTTACTCGTGTCGATAATTATTTGCGTCCCTCCAATAATTATAGACGGTTAATTTTAATATAAATGCTGTTGTTTCAATACTGATAATTTGTTACGATTTACGAAATTGGTAAAATGTATACCTGAATTTTAGTTTTTTTACTGTGTTCTTGAAAAATAGAAACATTAGTTCTAAAATTAAAAGATCAAAAGTTACAGATTATGCAGCTTTAATATGTCCCCTTTAATAAGCTTTTTGAGCCGCGCAAACGTGCGTGCATTTCATGAAAATCCTAGTCGTGTACACACTGAACTCTTATTTATTAACCCTTAAAGCGCATAATCACAAAATGTATGTTTTGTCGTCCACTAAACTATTTGAATCCTCATAGATAAACAGAGCGAACCCAGATCAGACTGCTCCTGGAGGAGCAGTCTGATCTGGGTCCACAATGTTTGCCTCCCTGCTTATGTTAAATAGACATTTTCAGATGCAGTTATTTTGCTGGCGTTTTAAGGACTAAATAATGACTGAGGTCGTGGTGCAAGATGATACTGTTTACTTTTGAATAAAAAAAACGCCTTCTTTTCAGCTTTTACCTATTCCTAAGGTTGACTATACCTAATTACGCATTCATGAGGCGCCGCCTTTACAGTAAGCGAAAAGTCAAGTAATACTGTGAAGTTAATGAGAATGAAGGCATATATAGAAGGACAGGCTGATCTGTAACTACGTTTTAACTTGTACATGTGCTACAAGTAAGTAATGAGATGTTTCGCAGGCATGTTGTTTTTGGCGCTAACAAAATGAATAAAAACAACACTTTATTTGAGACGTTTTACGACGAAAAGCAAGGGTGACATATAATTCTGCTTTCAACAATAAGACCAAACTTTTGAATAGTAAGCTACTAAAACAAGGCTATCGATATCATGCACTTCATTAAAGCATTTTCTTAATTCTATCGCAGACACTCAGAGCCCTTTGTTAGATACAATGTTTTTTTTAAAAAACGCGTCTGGAACAGGGCATATTGGAGCCAGTATTTTTTTGTGATTTAGTTTATAAATTCAAAGGAATCGTTGGAAAGCCTTCTTATCCTGATCAATACAAAACATAATCAAACTTCATAAAAGAATGGGATATAACATGGATATTATTCAAAAGATCTGCATACCTGGTTGTAGTTTACAATCTTTGGCTTTGACCGCCTCTCTACTAGCCTCTAGGTTTTTTTCTTAAGCTCTGACTTCAATGAGTCAAGAGCCTTTTTCTTTCTTTCATTAGAATAAGTTGGTTCCCAGTGATGATACATTGTATTAGTTAGGAAGCCTACGTGTGAACTAAATAACGCTAGTGTGTTAACAACAGAATCTAGTGAAAATATTTGGCCAGGAAAATATATTCAAGTCACCCAACGGCCTCGGTTGCTTTCCGTTCTGTTGTATTGGTTCGTTCGTTGTTTTCTGTTGCTCCCATTGTGTGTGAGGGTTACGTGTTATTTTACCTCACTTTAATTGTTTCACTGCTGTCGTATGACTGTCTGTGTACTGTGTATCTCGCGTTGCCGTGGTTAGGTCTGTGGTCTGTGATTGTGGTGTACAGTAAAGCCTGTCTTAAGCGGCCACTCCAAAATAGACAAAACAAAGATTTTAATGACATCTGGTAGCTGTAAGATCGAAAGAATAGCAGGATGCTCCAAGGGGAGCATTCTGCAATACTTTTGACCTGCATTAAGCGATAATAGGCATTAAAATCATTTTTTGATTTTTTGAGATTGGCCGTTTTAGACAGGTTTAAGCCCGCCAGTAAAATATTTTACTGACCGTTCCAAGGCGGTACTTCTCTTGTGGATCTTTTATGTTTTTCTCTGTCTTGTGATTGCTATGCCTTTGTGCGCGTCTGTTTATATTTTGCTATGCCTTTGTGCGCGTCTGTTTATATGTACCTTGTGGTCACCTGCTGGGAATGGGCTGACCTCTTGGCTCTCGTTTGTGGTATCTAACTGTGAGTTTGTCACTTTCCCATTTGTATCCTGGGCCAGGTGTGGTACTTGATTGTATCGATTCCTGATCTTTGCACCCTTACTTACTTTTACTGTAATTACCCTGGTCATACTCAGCTGTGTTGTTTTCAGTGCCGTATGGTGCGTCCATGTTGCATGGTTCATCCCACTCTTGTGTGTGCGCAACTCTCCCTGCACTTTTATACCGATTGTTTTGTACTTTGCTGGTGTTTTTTTATTGCCTAAAGACAATGTGGTTTTGTACTTTGCTTAGATGTATTTGTGTCATTTTTTCTGTGTTTTGAACATAGTCATTTTTTTGCTGCCGTAGAATCAGGGTTTAGGTTAAGGGGTAGCTTTTGTGTGCATCTCCTCCTATTTTTACGCCTTTGTTTGTTTGTTTTTAGTGCTTTACGTACCAGTCAACATTTTAGTCATTTCTCTTCCTGGGTTGAACCAGCACTAAGGAGCGGGTAAAGTGTTTTGCAAAAGGCTCTGCCGTTGGTGAGTCTCGACCTAGCGACCCTTCAATTCCAAACCTAACGCTCTACCAACTGAGCCACTGCTCTCCGCTAAGATGCTTTTGACCATCGCTTAAATTGAACATATACGATAAATCTATATGCTAGTCCAAATAATAAACTTTCAGTTTTTTTCGTGAGATAATTATTCGTTTTTCAAATGTTGTAAAACGTAAATGTTCACCTTCTCAATAGGGACAGACGTCATCCACTTGTACACAATGCCAACAGTAAAGGCTATAGTGAAACTTATCGAAGGCGCATGCTCGACCGAGTATTTGCTATTAGACTTTCATTTGTGAACGAATTGAGAAGAGCTTATATACGAAGTTCACTGCATGGTCGGTGTTGCCGAGTATGTGAGTTCGAATCCCACAAAGGGCTAAAGATTTTCAACATATAACGGCATAGTTAATTTATTATGGCAGTCTCTTTGTATATTATTGTATTATATGTGGCCGTCGTGACCTTTTCAACCTACCACCGACGGGTCACTTGCAAAAACTAATGTTTACCTGCACAGATGAAAGAATATACTCCTTCAAGCAACACTTTGATCGCCGAGAATAAAGGCTAAGGCTGTTATTGTTTTTACCTTGAAATAGTAAAAATATCAATTTACATGTACGCCTAAACGTCTTATGCTGTCTGTTGGTCTATCTGTCTGTCTCCGCTATTCTGTCTGTCTGTCTGTCTGTCTGTATGTATGTGAATATAAGACTCAAAGTATACACAGTGACTGCAATATGCTATATGAGCCAGCCAGCTCATGAGATAATGGAACAGGGTAGAGGGGGCACTCAACATAAGCGCAGCGGGATAGGGACGTGTCAATAAAAAGGGGATCTCTTTTTTCAGAGCCTGTTTATAACGAGACGGGGTCTGAAACTGCGTTTCATCCAAAGAAAATCTGGGAAGGGGTTCAAATATACTTGTCTGGAAATGGCGTGTTAACCTATTACATAAAGAGAACAGCAATAAAACAAAAGATGATTCTGTTAAAGAGAAAAAAAAGCATGGGAGTGAGGTACACTGTAGAAAACACAAAACGGGCTTTTATGTATGAGACCAATTAGAGACATATGCAACCCTTTCCTTCATAAATATTCATGCTTAGCTCCACCCACTATGAATACTTATATAAATAAACTTTCACGTTTGTAAATAGAACAAAGTAATATACTTGTCAGGTCCACTAGTGTAAGACCATATCTAATCATATTTCCATTAACAGAGTAGACCCTGATTAGGCAGCTCTTACAGAGCTGCCTGATCTGGGTCTGCTCTGTTTGTAAAAGTATGAGGTAAAGGGTTAAATGACATTACATAAAGGAAACTATATTTGTTTGAAAATTTACCATCTATTGATATGTTATGCAGGCTGATCAGAGGTTTGGCTGGCCACACATTTAAACAGTAAGCATTGCTAGATTATACTGTTTACATTTCGTACTCACAATACGCAGTTACGGGCCGCGTAGCGCAGTCGGTAACGTGTCTGGCAACAGATGCGAGTCTGACTGTAGATCCAGGGGTCGCGAGTTCGATCCCGGCCCGGTCCCATACTTTCGTGAAGATTGATCATGAAATAATTTCTACGGTCATTCTCCTCCCTTCCGCTGAATCATTCAAGCAGGGTTGTTGTCAGTTACAAGCGAAAGTATGTGCACGAAGTACTGGTTAACTGCTTGTTCAAGCTTGCCCAGGAAAAAGTGTGGTTAGGTGAACTGACCGTCCCGCAATGACCATAGCTGTTGACTTGGGACGTAAAGCAACAAAACCAACCAACAATACGCAGTTAGCGTGCAACTATCGGCCCGCCAGAAAAACGCCATTTGAATGGCCCAAGATTGCATAACCATTGCCTTTCAGTTGCAATTCAAAATGAGTAAAAAATGAAAACAGTGTATATACCAGAGGCGATTTTAACAAAGCGAGCGCTTTCAAGCGCTCGTTGTACTGATGCCAGGCTTTACACATTACGAATAAAGATAGGTACCAATCAACGAGCGCTCGGCGAGCTCTCGCATTGTTGAACTCGCCTCATAAGTCCTGTAATCACGGTCTTTCTTTTTCTTTTACAAGTTTTATTGTACATACAAATGTAGTAAATATGATATGATGAAGTGGATACGCGGTACAAGTTGAATAATGACGTGTCCATTTGTTGTGGTTAACTGCATCATGATACAAATTGTAGTGACTTTTCTGTTCATCACGTCTCTGTTATTGCGCTCTCTAAAGATACTTAATATTCCAAATTATAAGTTTTTTTTAAAAAAAACTAAATCACTAAACTCTATTGTAATGGAATTAGTCCAGCTGATGTCCACCATACCCACACCACTACCCGTTACTGTTGTTGTTGTTGTTTTCTGGATGAGTACAACTGAGAACATTGCTTTTTGAAAACAGTTGAAAGGTTACACCGATCAGTGGCAATTCAGCCGCAACCAATTTTGCTGTTAAGTTACACTTATTTTTACAGTCTGTGAGTGAAACCAAAAGAATAATATAAGCAATAC
Source organism: Loripinus fragilis (assembly GCA_964019695.1). Taxonomy (NCBI): domain Eukaryota; kingdom Metazoa; phylum Mollusca; class Bivalvia; order Lucinida; family Lucinidae; genus Loripinus; species Loripinus fragilis. The sequence goes on from CAXHUL010000668.1 coordinate 220,643, forward strand.
TTTTTATTTCAAAAGAGCATACAAGATACAATACATTGGTCGGCTAATGAATTTTTGTGTTAAAATATACGTAAAGTCATCATTTAACCCTTTGTACACTGGAAACCCGTAAACGGGTAGTTTGGCAGACAATGGAGGCCTTGATGAAATACCACATACTGCGGCATTTCATCAAGGTCTACGTTGTTAGCTAAGACTAAATCGAACTTTATGGAAAGAAATTCAATTCTAGTTGGTAACAAGGCAAATTCGACGAATTTATATCCCCCGACGAAGGGTTATTTGAGAGAAACATGTAAATCACAAAACATAAATCCCATTTATCTAACCCTTAGTTCACCTACAGTATCATTCAGATTACAACAAACGCCTGTCAAGTATGTTTCAGTGCTTACTTCAATAAAAGATATACTTACATCTGCACAATTTCAATATCTGACCTTTAAACCCAACATCAGAGGTCAAGATTGTGTGTAAATTCAAAGTGTTACCTTGCATGTAGGTCTACACTTCTTCCACTTTACTTTGATATGCAACATGACCACTTTTAGAAAAGAACAAAAAATGACCTTTTGACCCCATCCCAGGGGTCGTTGGTGTGTGTAATGACAGCATACTTGCTTTCATGGTGCTCTGTGCTCAATTCCCTTTTATTTGATATGCAACATGACTACTTTCAGTAAAAGATATAGTTTGACCTTTTGACCCCACCCCCAGGACCAGGGGTGTGTCTGTGGGCAAAATATTTGCTACCATGTTGCTGCCAGCGTCGTCAGCTTTAATTTGATATGCAACATGACTACTTCCAGAAAAATATATAATTTGACCTTTTGACCCAACCCCCTGGGTCGAGGGTGTGTCTGTGGGCATAATATTTGCTACCATGTTGCTGTCAGCGTCGTCAGCTTTAATTTGATATGCAACATGACCATATTCTGAAAAAGTTTAATTTTGGCCTCGGCCCCACCCCCTAAGTCCACCCAAGGGGCTCAGAATCAGGCCTTCAAACTGAAATCCCGTTTGATATGTTTAGAGAGCTGATTGCTTTGCTTAATTTGTCTTCCTGGTGTCTCGTGATGGTTGAGCGGCTCTTCCTCGCGGTGCCGCGGGGTTGTCTGCAGTTTGTGATTGTGGTATTTCCTGATCATACTCACTTACTTTTTTTCATATTTATTGCTGCTCTGCCTGCATGCAAAATTTCAGCAAAAAATATTAATAATTGCCTTAGTTATTGTGAAATTTAAATATTTGACCTTTGTCCCCTTAGGTGGGGTCAAAGGGGGTGGGGTAAAACTTTGACACTGCCATCTACAGGCACTTGGCAGTCATGGTCTATAGCGAGAAGTTGTTAAATATAATAGCTTTGATGAAATGTGAAGATCATCACACAAAAAAGCTAATATAGGTTTTGCCTTATAATTGCCTATACTTAAACAAGGACAATAACTCAAGTGTTAAGGGGTCGATTTCGACCAAACTTATAGGATATCGAGAGTCCATGGTACTTATCATTTGTACCAAGAATTAATTAAATCTGACCAAATAGGTACTGAGATATGGTTCCGGACAGACAAAAAGTGCGGACGGACGGACGGAATGGACGGACGGACGGACGGACGACGCCAAAACTATATCCCTCCGACTTCGTCGAGGATAATTAAACATGTGAACCCTCGCTTATACAATGGACCATCCCAAGGTTATTGTATCATATCAGGAGGAAGAACCTATAGGAATACAAAGTGTTAAAATATACTTGTTAAGCTGTATGTGGGGCTAGATGCATTAATGTTGGCCTGCCCCTGTATCTACGTTTAGAGCAGCTAGACCGCACGTGGTTGTAACATACTTTCTCAAGAACACACACACATACACACGCACGCGCGCGCGCGTCTTCGGATATCCGTAAATATACATCTATGTCAAATATAAGATCAGCGAACAAAAGATAAAATTCATCAATAAAAAACAATTTAATAATCAATAAATAGTAAGTAACATGTTAGCATGGAAACTAAGGTAATCTGTTCCTCATCCAACCCATCCAACCCTGCAGTGTACCGCCAACCGAGTCAAGGAGATCTCCCACTGGACCAAACACTGATGTTAACCTATCCATCATAGAGCTGGCCCCACACCGCGCCCCATCAATAAACAATGTCATTAGTACACTGAAATATACAAAACAAAATCCTGAGCCTAGGACTTATCGGTAGTGCGAACAGCGAAGGCTAAAACGAGCTTGTGCATCCGCACAGTCTCGCCAGAGCTTTCCCTTTTCGCATAGATAAAGGTTCATGCAGAATTGCATTATACAAATGTATTTTTGTACTTATCGCAAGTGCAAGCAGCGATGGCTCAGAGGAGCCTGGGCATCCATACAGTGTTACCTAAGCCTTCCCTTGTCGCATACACAAATAAGGGACATATATGAAGGGTGATAAAAATTGTACACTCCCAGTCCACTAAATAGCTCTACGCTTTGTATACTGGTCGATTTTCCCATTATATTGATACAATGAGTATGTGACTGCTATCGCGTACTTTTTAAAAAAAGGGTCACGGGTAGAATTTTCTAAGATTTAATATATTTCTGTCTCTGAGGAATGTTTAACCTTAGCAGACAGTGCAGATCCTATCTATATCCGATAGGTACCCAGCTCAAATAAACAGCTTTATTTAATGACATGGCATACATTTGACACCCCAACGGAAGAGGCGCTGCTTACACAAGTAATCATAAGAACGAATGAGCAAAGCAATTAACTGGGTCCCATGCTGTGAAATTTATTTCATGCTCATCTCAGCTGAGCATGAAATTTATCCTGCTCATAAATGTCCAGTGAAAATGCCAAGAATTATTACAATTTTGCATTGATGTCTTAAGCTACGTGCATTAAGGGGGCTAATATAGCCCCCTCTGAAGTCAAAAACTGAAAGTTACTGACAGTACTTTTCGCCAATGTCTGCTAATTGGCTTTATTAGAAGAATAATCGAAGTTGAAAAGTCTGGTACTATGTAGCTTTTACCGTTACTATTGTAACCAATAATGGCCATCAAAATAGGTATAAATAGAGAAATTGCATACGGGACTTTAACGGACATCCAGGTAGCTGCGGTGCGCTGAAGCGGTAATAGGGAATTAAAATGGAAGGTGTTAGTTTTTATACTATATCTTTTGAAATTATTAAAGCAGAATTCCTGTGCAAACAAATGTTTTACCTAAATATCTTGCGATTATTCTGATACATTTTTTATGAATTTCCCTCTGCAAACTCTTCGTCCTTTTTGATGGTTTTTGATAGAACCCTAAGAATGATTAAATTATATAGTAAAACAGGCTTTTTGAGATCAGCTCATTGGTAGATATTCGGTCATAGTTATTAAAGTATTCAATATATTTTCCCTGTGCAAACGGGACACTATGCTCAGTTCAATTGCGAACAAATTGGTATAATTTTCATACAATTAAAATAAAATTTGATGTAGCCTTTTTAATTTCTCCTGATACAACCCTTTGACATTTTTCACAAGCTTTCCACGATAGTCTATTTTTAGCAACTGTATCCAAGGTAACAACAGGTATTGACCACACATACACATTAGTAATCGCGCGTCTGTAACTCAGCTTTTTTGAGCGTCAAAGACTGTTTATTTATTTATTTATTTATTTATTTATTTATTTATTTATTTATTTATTTATTTATTTATTTATTTATTTATTCTATAAAGTTAAGCTTGATCAGGGTATTCACTGTTTGCATCAAGAATTTTCTATTAAATTTTCACCCGACTTAATACAGAATGAACTTGCCAAAATGACAAGAGTGGGAAATTCTGTTGACCTAAATTGGTTAAGATTCTTCACTTGCTAGTGGCGATAAATTTGGTACAAACAGTGTTGATCCAGATCAGGCCCAAAAAAGCGTCGAACTGATCTGGTTTCAAACTATTTGAGTGAAAAACGTTGACACTGTGTTGGTATTTCTGTAATTAAAGGATAAACATTGAAATATTGTTTCATAGGCCCATTTAAGAAGAGACGGCAGACAACTAGATAGCTGGCAAAATTACTCAGCATGCAAAGAGTTAATTGACACATTGTTCTAATAGGAGGTTTTAGGAATTCCCAAAGTGACGTCATTTTCGCGCATGCGCATATCCGTGGCCGTCAACGGTTCGTCCAGCTCTATGGAATCTGTGTTAAATGTGGGTTTATATTTTGAGAAAATGGGCTTTTATAGCCAATGTCATATCAAAACTTGTTTGTATTATTTGATATACATTCAAAATACATCTTACCGATAAATAATGGTTCCGAATAACAAACGTTTATCCATTTAAAAGGCAAAATATGAGGCTGCGGGAAGTCCAGAAGTGTCGAGCAGACCGCTGATATTTTCTTCCAATATAACCCATAAAAACTTTAAACATGTAAAATTTTGGTTTGTTTATGCACTTTTATGATGAACAGAGTGAATCCACCTGCTTGTTTGCCAGTTCTTACTCTCTCTCTCTCTCTCTCTCTCTCTCTCTCTCTCTCTCTCTCTCTCTCTCTCTCTCTCTCTTACGCATCCGTGATATCATCTCAAAACCAGTAATTATTGACAGTCCAAAATGTAGCTTATTTAGGCTAATTAAAAACAGTTAGCTTACGATTAATTTGTCCCAAAGAAATAACTAAAATTCCATGTTAAATATTTGATTTTCACGGTTGACACCGTTCATACAGATCCGTTTTATCACCCTCTGTTGAATAAATGAACGACACGCACCGCGGACTGGCGGAATCAGAGTGTTTTCACAAGTGATTGTCATTGGTGTAATAAAAGAGGGGGTCATAAAAGATCTTTAAAAAGATGCCGACATACTGGACCCACAATTACTGGGTCCGAGATTATAACACATTTTAACAAGTCTGACATAATGCAACGACACTGAATTCGTTCTCTATCAGTTACATTTTAATTCGTTGCCGTGTTTTTGTATAAACACTAGCTAATATATATTGTCTGTCTGTCTGTCTGTCAGACAGGCCAGTTTCATTTTAATTAATTGCCTGTTTTTTTTTTGAAATGCACTAGCTAATATATAATTTCTGTCTGTCTGTCTGTATGTCTGTCTGTATGTCTGTCAGGACATGTGTATTTATGTTTCTATCCGCCTGTCTGTCTGAACATGCACACGGAAAGGAACATACATGTGCATGTTCATACAGACAGACGGATACATGTGCATGTTCAGACAGACAGACGGATAGAAACAAAAATACACATGTCCTGACAGACAGATAGGCATTATATACTAGCTAGTGCTTTTCCAAAAAACAGGCAATGAATTAAAATGAATCTGGCCTGTCTGTAAATGCGCATATATGTAGGTTTATCAGTCTGTACGCATATACACACTTATGTTTCTATCAGTTTTTCTGTCTCTCTGTACATGCGCATGTATGCACAAAAGCTTCAGTTAACACATATTTTGTCGTATAACTGTCCACTTCTTCTTCTGAATAGCCATCTTCATCTTACTTATGCTCCCGCGAATCTGCGCAGGCTCACCTAAGGCAATGCAACAAGTTGACATTGTGCAGTCTCGAATGAGCCTTCGCTGTTCGAGAGGAAAATGTAATTATATTTTAGCGCCATCGTGTGCGCATTCGCTACTCGAGAAGAAAGTCAACATTATATTTTTCTTTTTTCAGCCCCTAGCTTACGTCCACAATCAAATGTACAAGTGTCGACTGCTATTAACCTTTGAAAACAGTTCAGGCCCGAAAAAATGTTCTCGCAAGAATGCCTGCATGTGCAGACTCGTATCAGCCTTCGCTGCTCAAGAAAAAATGTTCTGTTTCTTTTTCAGCGCCCATTTGTGTCCTTAATCATCTGCTACTAGTGTCGTCCGCTGATAGCCTTTTCAAACAGCTTGGACCCAGGTCAGACCCGGCAAAACTTTCTTGCGAAAATGGCGCGCATTCGAAGTCCCGCATGAGCCTTCGCTGCTGGAGAGGAAAGTTTTTTTTTTATTTTTTAAGTGGACATTTCTGTTCTTCAACTTCCTCAGTTATTTTATAGCACTGAGTTTTCTTGCAGGAATACGCTTAGGCTAAGTGCAGTCTCATATTAGCATTCTTTGCTTAAGAGGAAAGTGTTGTTGTTTTTTCAGCGACCATCTCATTCTGTCCGTTTTTTTTTGTTAGTTCCTTTCTTTCCACAATCATCTATTCAGTTTTGTTGAAATAGCTGTATTAGCAGTGTGTGTTCTTGCGAGAAAGCACACATGAGCCTTCGCTGCTCGAGAGGATTTTTTTTTATATATTTTTGGGTCGGGTTGCCCTGCACCCAAGATGAATTCCTACACGATGCGACATGGTGAACTTTTGTACATGCAATTAAATAAAGCAATGTTCATATATTTCCAAATGTGTTCTATTTGTAAGTTCTTTACAATAATATAGTTGAAAATATCTACATGTCAGAGGCGTGCCTGAGGGCAATATCAAAGTACGCAGGGGTTGGGTATGGGAGGGGGCGTCCCCCTCCCTTACGTTAGGGAAAAAAAAATCAAAATATGAACTAAATGGTGGCTTCTCCTGCATTTTCTGAACCTAAACACCGACTTAATTGTTTCCAAAACAAAAGTGAAAAACACTCAAAATCCTATTGCTTTGGTTCAGGATTATTACGAAATCGGTATACTTGTAATGTAAAGACCTAACCCGGGTGAGGCCTGTTTTTATTGCATTTTTCACGATATAAGACGTTTTTATTTTTTGGACATTCAAAAATTAAAGTACGCAGCAGCGTACTTTGCGTATACGCAGGCACGCCCCTGCATGTACATTCGGTTTCAGAGTCTAGTTACATAAAATAAATAAAAAAATAAACAACCGCCATGTTTATTGTTAGCAAACACTTTAAAGAAAATAAATGAAGTGTGTCATTGACAAAAGCTCGTTAATTATCAAAATAGTTGCCTTAAAATGGTTAATTTTGTTGTGTTAAATTGAATTGAAAAGTTTAACGGCTCCCGATTTATTAATTTCAAACACAACGACAGACAAATTATCTCAATAAATGTTAATATTATTTGACGAAGTATTTCTAGATGCATTCAAGATGCATTTACAATTTACATTCATATAAATTAAATAGCAAATTGTAACAAGGGAACTTAAAATCGGTGGAAAATGTTGAAAATTCTACTGCTTTCCCTATCGAGATAATACACAGTTGACGGCCAGTATATCCCAAGTCTATTTATAGAACCGGAAGTACGTCACGATAAAACCTCCTATTGAATGGCTTCAATTTATTGCCAATTATATAATGTGAGAATTGACGGAGTCTATTTGGTGTAAAAACTGCGAAAAAATTATCTAAAGAAGAGCCGACTTGTCAGTATCTACTACTCATTAGATCATTTATACTTTGTTCTTCGGCGTCTGATCAGGGTCTCCACGGTTTCTTATAAAAGGTTCTATTAAAACCTGAATAAAGAATATAAATACTACCATACAACCCTTGGTTCAGAAATGGGCTTGTCCAACTTATTAGAGTGGGAAATTGGACTCATTAGCTAATTTAATTGTTCTTCGGCGTCTGATCATGGTCTCCACAGTTTCTTATAAAAGGTTCTATTAATAACTAAATAAAAAATATAAGTACCACTATACAACCCTTGGTTCAGAAATGGACTGTTCCAACTTATAAGAGTGGAAAATTCGGGTTATATTTATATTTCTTAAATTATAAATTATGAAAATACGGCATTAATTTTATAATATAAATAATTATAATTCGACTGGCACCATTATTTACAAGTATGTTATATCACAATCAGAATCTTGAAATTATTTTGACTTTTAAAAAACGCCACAGAACTCAGTCACCTCATTCGGGTCTTCACTGATTGCATTGGATAAGCCGTATTTACCAATAAACCAACACGCCGTATTGGACCCCATGCTGTGTGGTTGCGTGAGGTGATTTGTGTCATCTGGTGGTTTTTCCCCCAACCAAAATGGACCCAGATCAGGCACGACAACGGGATTTTTATTGTATTCAAACAGATGGTATATCGTATATCTGAAATTTGTTTTTGAAAAAGGTAAAATTTAAAAAAAAAAAAAAAAAAAAATGCAAGAAAAAAAAGACGCTTATAAAATGATGTCAATGCTGCGTGTGCATGCATATGCATGCTAATGCTCTCATATGGTATTAACATATTTTCGCATTAGTGATTAATTGATTTGGATCTTCACGGTTTTCTGGCATCTCCAACATCAGCTTTTATCAGGGGCTTTTGCGCATGTGCGATATACAAATGTTTTCTATGTATACCTGTAGACGGATCTTTATTCCCTTTACGACTAAATTCGATATTCCACACTTCTTTCTCTGAAGATCTATATTCTTCTTAGAAAACAGAGCAGACTCTGTTGTAATGCCACCCGTGTTTTCACTGTCATAGTATCCCATTGAATATCTCACTTTGGATACGTAAACATGTGCGTTAATGAGTGGCATTTGCGCATGTGCGATCAGTACCAGATTATAGATAAATTGAATTGTCCGTAAAGTTTGAACGGTTAGGTCAGGACGGCCCTTTTTATATATTGAGGGATTTCATATAAATATTTCATTTCTTTCTCTGGAGATCGAATCTGTCCTAGAATACAGTGTAGACCCCGATGAAAAGTCGTTTGTGCAGTATTTCCTCTAGGTCTTCACTGTTTCATAGTCCCCGTTTACTTCAAATTGATCTGAACAAAATCTTAACAATTTTGTTTCGCAACAATATGCGAGTCTAAAACGACTTCATCATTTGACACACCAGCGCATGAAAAAAGCTGCCACAACGATCATTCCTCGTCCGTTTGGACGCACTGTAACCCTTTGTACATTTGATCAGTGTCTCCACTGTGATATGGACAGTTTTAAACTGTTTTGATTACCACTCCCATTTGTGGACAGTGGAAATGATCAGTTTTCGTGACTGTACACGTCGCGAGAACACCTGACTTTGTTTCCTCCGAACAGCAAAGGTGCAGGACAGAATACGCATCTGCGCAGTCTGGTCATCGCCTTTATTTTTCGCTATCTCTTAACTTGCGAAACAGCACGTCCAAAGAATGCGGCGTTTAGGCAGGGTCTTCACTGTTTGCGCACACTATTGAATAAATTTAATATCCCGAGCGATGATCAGACTGCAAAAGTTGTGTAGACTCATCTACGCGTCGGCATGCAAGAAAGCGATTTTCTTGCGACGGTAATCAAATTCATTATGAAGTGTCGGGCCTGATCTAGGTCCACGCTGTTTGCTATACAAGCAGTAACTCCACATGGTCTTGTTCGAATTACCTATCGTAGAGTTATTATTATTTTATTTAAATCAGGGTCTTCACTGTTCGCTTTCAGATGGTTCCTCTAAAAGTTCAATAAAACTTAAAAACCGACACCAACAGCTGTAAAATTTGAAATGATTCCGTCCGATTGATGAAATGGGGAACGCTTAAATCTTACTGATCAGGGAGGGCCAAAATACAGCAGATCTCTCTACATACTTTATCAGCACCTTACATAGGTCAACCGATGATCAGACTGTGTCTGTGTACGTGTTGGGTAGACTTATCAACGCGTTTTTCTTTAATTGTTATGAAATGTATTAAAATTATAAATGATACTAAATTTATGCTTGTTTTATTTGATGTAAATCTGATGTACACTCTGATCAATGTTCGATGCACACGCGCAGAAAAATATTCTAATAGTAATGCTACAAATTTTCGATAATCTGTTTCACTATAAAAACATTTTAACAGTCCAGTGGATTAAACGCCTTAAGCTATGCATGGTTACTATGGCGACTCTGCCACCTGCTAAGGAATTAAAAATACAGGTAGTGTCCTGGCAGAATGAGATACGAACACTCGATGTCCTCAAAAGTCCGACATGGCCATTTCGGTCCAAATTCGAGGCTTTGGAAGACAAAAAAGAAGCTTTCAGCACAGCTTGATAAAAAACCTTTAAGCTCTATGTTAATTTCTCTATCAAAAGTCTCAAATTAGTTCCAAAATGGCCACTTACCTATTTTCAGTCTATTTTGGTGGCCATTTTGTTAACATAGCAACGGTAGAAGAAATAAACACAATGTTTTTTACACTCGGGCTATTGTTCTAAACAATAAAGCAATAAGAAGAAACTAGTTAAAATCAACTTTTTTTGTTTTGGCCTCATAGGGACCCATATGGGAGCCCCGGGATGGGAGCCAACTAGCCCCTTAATGCACATAGCTCTTTGCATACACTCAAGTATACTTTAACCGTAGAAGCAAATACTGTGAATCCCAACGGTGAGCAGTCTGATTTGAGTCCCTTTTGTTTGCAAAATAAGCTAACAAAATGCATACGCGTACTAGAGAGCAGACGATATTTGTCGATACGAAAGGTGAGGAAAAAGGTTTAATTCTGTTGTATTCAGAAAGCCCGAAGCCACTTGGTATACAATAAAGTTCAAAGTTATTGAAAGTCACGATGTTCTAGAAAACACATGGTGTGCGCTTTATAAGATCATGTGCAGTAATCACGACAGATACGGTAGAAACTTACCCTGGTTTTCTCATTCCAACCATTCGACTGATATCACTCGTGGAGAATATACTCTGGTATGCATCTGTGTTTTCTTGTACAAAGTCACAGAAGTTGCTTCCGTCTCGTTCAACACGTGCGTTACATGACGTCAGACTTTCTGCACCAGCCTCTTTGATGGCGCTACACGTTGTTTGGTCACTGTTATAAATCTGACGTAGGCTCGTTGTCAAGCAACGGCTTGTGCCGTTCATCCACTGGCGACCCTGAAAATGCAAGAAATAACATAACATAACCAAGCTCATATAACCGGTTTGTTACATAAGAGCTGATATACAAAATGCAAAATATGTAGTGATCTGTAGTGGAATCATGACGGCAAGAGAGAGAGAGAGGGAGAGAGAGGAAGAGAGAGGAAGAGAGAGAACTATTGGGCTAGTTCATAAACAAAAGCAAGGCCCTAACATGTTTCTGTACAAAAACTTAATTCATCAAATGCCGATACCTTGAACACTTTCATCGGTGGGTTGGTGCCTGATGCTTGTCGTTGGCTTCTCCCACCGTGACTCAACTAAGGGTTTTCTTAAGCTCGGATTATCTTTGAGATAAAACCCGTTTTCGTTTTGTGACATGTTTTGTAATTTGATTGTTTCCCTGCGACAATATATCTGTTTTTTACAACAGCAGAATCTAGATTGAAGATTCTATCTATCTATCTCTACTGCATCACCCCCTCTCGGAGATTACGTGCAGGTGCGCGTCAGTGCGGTGTTAGTGGAAGAAATGCTTTTAAAAATAAAAAGTTCCCATAAGATTTGTTAGTTGGAGTGGAATAATAGATGATAGGGTTAAAATGTTAAAAGTCAGAAACAGGCTGACAGTGATAGGCTAAAAAGTTTAAAAACAGTACACTGACATTTATGGCATTGGGTGACTGACTGTGCACACTGCCCTCTTAAATGAATCAAAGGTGGGCAGAAGTGCTATGTGTGCTGGCAGCCGGTTCCATTGCACGATTGAGAGGGGATAGAATGAGTATTTGTAGTAATCTACAGTGGATTGAATTTGACGGAAACAAAGGGTGTGTGAATTCCTGGGAGTTCTCAATGGGTGTACAACATATGGAGGCATGTCAATGGCTACAAGACCATATATGATCTTGTAAAATAGGCAAAGTCGGGAGTCGGACCTTCTCTGCTCAAGGGACCGCCAGCCCAGGGATTGGAGCATCTGTGTCACACTTGCATATGGGGAGTATTCACTAAGAGTCCAGCGGGCCGCTCTACGTTGAACCATTTCAAGCCTGGCAATATTACTTTTGGTGTAGGGGCTCCAGACTGATGATGAATACTCCACTAATGGACGAACAAGAGTTTTGTATGCCATTTCCCTTAATTCTGGATTTCTGGACCTTATGTTTCTCTTGAGGAAGCCAAGGGACCGACTTGCCGCGGTAGTTATATTCTGAATGTGGCCGTTGAAGGATAGGTTGCTGCTGATTTCCACGCCCAGGTACTTGGAGCCTGCAACCGATTCCAGTACTTGGCCATGCAGCAGGTACTGGCTTGGGACTGGAGTTCTAGATCTTGTAATATGTATTACAACACATTTACTTGGATTGAACTCCATATCCCAGTCCAGCTCCCATAGATGGAGGTGATCAAGGTCCTGCTGCAGAATCTGAGCATCTTCTAAGTTCGAGACTGCCAAGTAAATGGCCGTGTCATCTGCAAACAACCGTACCTTTGACCTTGTTTTATCAGGGAGATCATTTATATAAATGAGAAAGAGGATGGGACCGAGGACAGAGCCTTGTGGGACCCCGGATGTGACTGGTACGGTGGCGGACTTTTCATTATCAATAACTACTGTCTGGGTCCGATCAGATAAAAATGCCTGGATCCATTTAAGGGTGGGGCCTCTAATGCCATATCTGTGGAGTTTGAGCAGTAATTTCTGGTGGCTTACCTTATCAAACGCCTTCGAAAAGTCGAGTAGGACAAGGTCAGTTTGATTACCTGCTATGGAGTTCCGCATCAAGTCTTCTATGAGTGTGACCAGTTGTGTTTCGCAAGATCGTTTGCTGCGAAAGCCGTGCTGGAGATCATACAGCAAATTATACTTGTCCATGTGGGAGACTATGTTTGTGGTAACAACATGCTCAAGCACTTTGCATAGAATACTGGTTAATGAGATAGGTCTGTAGTTTGATGCAAGACTGGTGTCTCCTTTTTTGAAAAGTGGACATACAAAGGCTGTGCTCCAGTCCTTGAGTACTCTACCTGTGTCTAGGGACCTTTGAAAAATTACCTGAAGAATAGGAGCTATCACATCACGGAGTTTTTGGAGGACAAGCGGCTTTATCTGATCGGGTCCTGCTGCTTTATGGGGATTTAGGTCCTTCAATAGTTTGGCAATGCCATTTGTTGAGACAGTGATACTTTCCATGTGGGGTGTAGTATTAAGACACTCACCTGGTATTTGTGATGGATCAATTGTACCACTGTCAGAGAGGTCCTGCACAGCCATGGAAGCTAACTGGCTCAGTTTCAACGGACACTTTGGTGTGAATACTGAAGATTCGTTTGTCAGCATAAATCTAAGCGTCAACCCCCTCCGGTAGCGGCGGTGGTTCTGTTGTTGTTGGTTTAGTTTTTATTGTTGTTCCCAATGTATGTAGTGGTTATGTGCAAGTCCTTGTTATATCCGCTTTTTCTTTAGCAAAAAGGGTATATTGATTTCGTACCAAAGTCGGTTCGTCGTCCGTCTGTCCATCCGTCCGTCTGTCATTGCGTATATGTGCGCCCGTCACGTTTCTTGTAAATGTATCTCCTCCTAAACCATTATAGCTAGCAACTTCAAAATTTGTAGCTGCATATGTCATATGATGTAGAGTGTACTGGGAAATATTTCGTGTGATCTTGACCCCAAGGTCATGGTCAAAGGTCAAATAATGTATTTTCTTGAAAATGCATCTCCTCCTAAACCGTTAGACATAGAAACTTCAAACTTTGTAGCTGCATAAGTCGCATGATGTAGAGGTTACTGTGCTACATTTTGCATGACCTTGACCCCAAGGTCAAAGGTCATATAATGATTTTTCTTGTAAATGCATCTCCTCCTAAGCCGTTGGTCGTAGCAATTTCAAACTGTGCAGGTTCACATGTCACATGATGTTGAGGGTACATGGCTACTTCTTGTGCGACCTTGACCCCAAGGTCAAAGGTCAAATAATGTATTTTCTTTTAAATGCATCATCTCCCAAACCGTTGGACGTAGCAACTTTAAACTTTGCATATGAATAGGTCACATAGTGCAGAGGGGACTGGGCAGCATCTTATGTGACCTTGACACCAACCTAAGGTAAAAGGTCAAATACTGTATTTTCATATAAATGCATCTCATAAACCGTTGGACATAGCAACATAAAACTTTGCACATGCATAGGCAACAGGATTTCGAGGGTACTGGGCAACATTTCATGTGACCTTGGAGGTCAAATACTGTATTTTCTTGTAAATGCATCTGCTTCATAACTGTTGGGCGCAACATCTTCAAACGTTGCAGGTGCATGGGCCACATGATGTAGAGGGTAGTGGGCAATATTTCATGTGACCTTGATTCCAAAGTCAAATGTCAAATAACGTATTTTTATTGTAAATGTATATCCTCCAAAACTATTGGACATAGCAACTTCTAACTTTGCAGGTGCATATGTCACAAGATGTAAAGGATTCTGGGCAATATTTTGTGTTACCTTAATCCCAAGGTTAAGGTCAGAGATAAAAGTGGGTATGTGCGATGGTGTACCATCGACTGTAGTCGAGTTTTTTTTTATTTTTTTTTTTGGTTATTGCAGCACTTTTGAATATTAGTGCCCACTCAGAACATACGATTAACCGTGAACAAAAATAATGAAATACAAACATAACTCCGATAGTCAGACGTACCCGCTAATTTGGATTAGATTTAGGATACATTGAATTTAGAGAATGGGTCTTTACCATTATTTTAATAATTTTGTATCCAATATATATGTCAGCCTATGCTTTAAAACAGAACGGACGTATGTTTTGATAGGAATAATACTTTAATTTATGCATATTCGAAGGGTATGATTTCTGAACTGACTAAATGTATATACACTAAAACTTGTGTAAAACGGCCACTCTCAAAAAGACCAAAAATGTTTTTCAAAACTTATTATCGCTTAATGCAGGTCAAAAGTATTGCAGAATGCTCTGAGATACTTTCGAACTTCATTAAGCTACCATTTGTCATAAAGATCTTTGTTTTGTCTATTTTTGAGTGGCCGCTTTACACAGGTTTACTTTATTACCCGTTCATTGAAGCTGTCAAAGATAGTGGCAACCTTGTGACAGAAGTGTAGAGCCACGCGGTTTATATAACCATCTGATCCACACGGAAACCGTCTCTCTAGGCACTCATAGAATTCACACCTACCCCAGTCGGCTTGTCGAAGACATTCGGCAGTTACATCTGGAACAGAACAGAACAGAACATATATTTTATTGACGTAAACTGTACAGTTTCTTGTCAGATACATGAATATAACAACAAATTCACAAATGGTCACAATAGATGTATACATGATTTAACAACAAAGTCTTAAATTGGTCACAACAAAAATTATCACATATCAAATCAGTCAAATCAGCAAAATCGTTAGTCACACGTAAAAGTTCGGGAAGAAAATGAGAATGATAACTCTTGGAGAATTCAGTTTGAATGTGCTTGATCAATGCATTACATCAAATCTGAACAAAGCAGTTTGGATTTTTGAGATTATTTTTGCAATATGAAAAATTGCTTTATTAAAGAAGCCAGATTTTGTAAAAAGCCATTAATACCACAACAGCAAGCGTTAACAAGATGCAGTACAATGGTGTTTAACTCTTTAACCCCCCTGACATGCTTTTTGTGGTCTGTTGATATTTTTCAAAAATCAACTTTTTCGAAAAATTATTTCGGGAGTAGTGTCAAACAGATTGGATGCAGATCTGGCCCGACATTTTGTCGGGCCTGATCTGGAGTCCAAATTAACTGTTTGCAAAAGTTATCGGATATCAAGAGCTAAAGCACATCAAAGGTAGACTACAGAATCGAGCAGCGATTCTCATCAATTGCCTTTTTTCAAAATGGGGATTTCTCTTAAAGGAAAGAATTAGCTCCTTGTGGAAAAACAAAATCTCCATATTATGCATCTCCCTTGAATGCTTACAATTTTCATTACGCACGTGCGTAACTGCGTAATCGGGGTTATGCTATGTACACGTTCCTTTTATCTCCACATACCTTCTTCTGGGAAAATGTCTGCCTCCGTAGAAAACCACCAGCCATGCACCAATGAAACGGTGACTAGCAAAACTACTAAAAACATGAATTTCTTCATAATGAACGCGTGATATTTCCTATGTAGATAGTTCGGACACTATCCCGGTTTGAATTTGTACCCTGACCAAGATAGCTATCTGATAAATGGTTGCCCTATCAGTTATGACTTGACCTGGCCATTTTTGTTGATTATTCAACTCTTACCCCATACCTAATTAAGCATCTAAAAGCGGGACACCATTGGCCCTACAGCGAAGCGCCATTCAATGGCGTTTCGCTGACGGGCCGATGGTGACACGACACTGTTTGTGACTGGGTAAAAGTCGAATTTTGTAATCCGATGGTAGCCTTTAAAAAGTACGGAATGTTGGTGGTATTCCTGTTTGTGTTTTTTTTAAAAATCAGAATGAGAAAAAATACAGTCAGAAATAACCAGAAGACCGAGGGTCCTCAAGTGCTCAAATGACTATGAGTAACAAGAATGTAGATGATCCTTGACCCTTAATGCGCAAATCGCAACAAAATCGTCTATTTTGGGTCACGCTATTTGCTTCTATACTTGATGTTAGGCAATTATTTGCAGCAGATACCGGACCGCGTAGCGCAGTCGGTTACGTGTCTGGCTACAGATGCGTGTCTGACTGCAGATCCAGGGGTCGCGAGTTCAATCCCGGCCCGGTACCATACTTTCGTGGAGATTGATCATGAAATAATTTCTACGGTCATTCTCCTCCCTTCCGCTGATTTATTCAAGAAAGGTTGTTGTCAGTTACAAGCGAAAGTATGTGCACAAATTACTGGTTAACCGCTTGCTCAAGCCTGCCCAGGAAAAAGTGTGGTTAAATGAACTGACCGTCCCGCAATGACCATAGCTGTTGACATGGGACGTAAAGCAACAAAAACAAACAAAATTTGCAGCAGATAACTTCAGCAGACGACATTTACAGATGCATTTTTTTCTTGGCGCTTTAAGGGTATTAGGCTTTATAGTCAAGATTAACGTAGGACCACCATTTGAACAATTTTGTAAGACCAATATCCCAATGAGACATACAAAGACTAAATGTGATTGGCCCATTATATGATGCTGAGCATTAACAAAAATGCTATCAGAGATTATCGTACATGTTATAGGCGGAAGACTATTAGTTTCAGAGACAAATGTTATTTTAATAGTTTCACCTAACATGTCATGGATGCCATATTGGTGTCATGTGACATGGACAATCTAGCCATATTAAGGTTGTCTTATCCAAAGCATGCTTCATATGAATACAACTTCAACCGGCCTCTGATTTCTGAAAAAAAAATGTTTGCAATCCAATAAGGGATACCTTGGCTGAAAGACCAAAGGTCAAATATTACCTTTTTGGCATAAATTGCTGAATTTCAACTGCTTTTGATCTTGTGTTCAATGTACGTAACAAACTTGGCTATCCTGCAAGGCCCAGGATAATTGACCCATTGGTTCCAGAGAAGATATTTTAAGGGTTGTTACCTTATACGGGCATGGCAGCAATTTTTGTTATGTGACCTAGACCACATAATCACTTTTTTAATAATAGTCTCATCTAATGGATGCTCCATATGAAATTTAAGTTCATTGGCCTTAAAGTTACTGAGAAAAATATGTTAAAATATATCGGTGGCAGTCTCATATGAGTGATCTTGGTCCAAAAGCCAACGCCCAAACTTGACCTTAGGTACTTATTTATAATCATTGTCCTTCCACAATGCTACATATTAAGTCCCAATGTCACCGGCCTTCCGGTTCTCGAGATTTAACCATTTATTGACCAGAACAATTTGCATAAATTATGACTAACATCTTCATATGAATTCGGCTCGTGTTTGTGATGTTTAATTGTTTTTTTGTCACTTTTCCATGTGGTATCCTGGGTCAGGTGTGGTACTTGATTGAATCGATTCATGATCTTTGCCGCCTTTCTTACTTCAATTGGTCTAGTGGTTTTAATATATTGATGGGACTCCAATATGAGTGACTTTGGCTGAAAGGTCAACCTTGACATTTGGAACTTACTTATAGCCATTGTCTCATAAGGTTAAACATATTAAGTGAGAATTAAAGCAGTGTGTTCAGAGGAAAACTATGACCCCAACCACAATTTGAGTCAGCGAGCATGCTTACTGCCCTTTATTGTCACAATGATCCATCAATTATGAAAGACCTTCTCTGATTGGCTGAAACTAGCTTTCACTGGTTATGACTCGCCTCGGTGAACATCACTGTTGGTTCCCTGCAGATATAAACCACAAATAATGCACCAAATGTCTATTAGTTTTATGACACTGTCTCTCTTTTTCTAGTTTTATGATCAAAGTAAGTAAGGGTGCAAAGATCAGGAATCGATACAATCAAGTGCCACACATGACCCAGGATACCAATGGGAAAGTGACAAACTCACAGCCAGACACCACAAACGGGAGCCAAGAGGTCAGCCCTTTCCCAGCAGATGACCACAAAGCGCATATAAACAGACGCACACAAAGACATAGCAAACACAAGACAGAACAAAGATCCACAAAAGAAGTACCGCCTTGGAACGGTCAGTAGAATATTTTACTGAAGGGCTTAAACCGGTTTAACGGCGCCAACCTCACCCTTAGTTCAGATGTGGATCAAGACACATAGATATTTGGTTTGCATGAAAGACCCCTAACTTATCAATGCATTATCTCCCAAACATATAAATCAAGATATAACAAGGAGATAAAGCAAAGATAAGGACTCAACAGTAAATAAAACTGAATACCAGAGCAAAAGAAATCCAACAGAAATCCAACAGGTAAATCCCGGTGGGCCCGACAAACAGCCAAAGCATCAGGCCCCTACCATCTCATCAATAGATAAGTCTTTAAGTCGGAACCATCATAGAGTCTGAAGTCCGACCCACTGGCGTGCAAATAAAGAGGAAAGCAAAGTTGCCAACCGTGATTGGGTTGACCACCAAGCATGCAGTCTGTTGCAATACATTAATGTTATAGCCAATCTTTTTATAATGGGGAATTATTTTGATGAACTGCGCTGAAAAATTATTAGAGCCAACCATCATCTTCAATTTATACACCAAGTCACCATAGAAATCAGATTCCGAAAGTCCTTGGCGCAAGAGAGATTTAAGTCCAACTTGGAATTTAGAAATCAAATCATAGTATCGTCTATAAAATTTTGAAAATGTTTTGCGAAGTTTATGATACCGATAGCCTTGTTTAAGAAGTTTCTGAGTTAACAATTTATTGCGAGTGTTGAAGTCCGCAACATAGCTACCGGTAGATGCTCTAGCAAAACGAATGAGTTGAGAGATATAGACTCCATAGGATGTAGAACGAGGAACATCACCATCTAAAAATGGGAAATTGACAATTTCAAAATCAAAGTCGCCACGTTTATCATAAATTTTGGTAGAAACAATATCATTAGATATTGACAAATGCAAGTCTAAAAATGCGGCTTCGTTATCAGAGGTATTGGATTTATTCAGTTGGAGCTCTGCGTGGTATATTTGACTAACCATATTGTCAAAATAAACATTATAAATATTTAAAATATCGTCCAAATCATGCCAACGTTCCTAGTGCACTGAAAACAAGATTATTTCAACTTTTTCTTTTCAAGTTTCTGAAACTTTTATGAGATGTGCAAACGAATTGCATTTTTTAATTTAGTTCAATCTATTTTAGCTTTCTACCAGCACTGACAAATCTTGAATGCGACCTGTCCTGGGCTAAATTCAGTTCATCACTGGTAGATATCAAAATCTGTCACAACCAGTGAAAGCTAGTTTCAGCCAATCAGAGGCCTTTTATAGGAGTCATATAACAAATCTTGATGTCTACCAGTGATGAGCTAAATTTGGCACAGGACGGGTAGACATCACTTTATTCACTGATGGCTGATTGCTAAAAATAGATATTGGAAACTGACTCAAGAAATAGCATTTCTTATGTATATTTCACAGGTAAAATGTTTTGAATTACGAATTTCTTCATTTTATGAAAACAGTAATTTCAACAAGAGGGCCAAGTGGCCCTAAAGCCCTCATCTGAGTTTTGTATTAAGCTTACATATAGGTATCTGTAGAGAGCTGACCATGTCCCTGGTGACACCTGGCGCGGGGCCATTTCGGCCCCAGGGGCATACTTTGAACAAACTTGGTAGTGGTCCACTAGGTGATGCTATATACCAAATATCAAGGCTCTAAACCTTATCGTTTCAGACAAGAAGATTTTTTCATGTTTTCCTTATATATGCCTATGTCAAACATGTGACCCCCGGGCGGGCAATTTTTGGCCCAATGGATATAATTTGAACAAACTTGGTAGAGGTCCACTAGGTGAGACTACATACCAAATATCAAGGCTCTAAGCCTTATGGTTTTAGACAAGATTGTTTCATGGTTTCTCTTATATAAGCCTATGTAAAACATGTGATCCCTGGGGCGGGTCATTTTTGGCCCCAGGGATATAATTTGAACAATCGTGGTAGAGGTTCACTAGGTGATGCTTCATAGAAATTATCAAGGCTCTAGGCCTTATGGTTTTAGACAAGAAGATTTTTCTATGTTTCTCCTTTTATAAATCTTTTTAATACATGTGACTTGGTAGAGGTCTATACGGTGGTGCTACATACCAAATATCAAGGGCTTATGGTTTCAGACGAGGAGATTTTTTTCACTTTCTCCCTATATATAAGCCTATGTAAAGCATGTGACCCCCGGGGCAGGGCCATTTTTGGCCCCATGGGGTTTATTTGAACAAACTTGGTAGAGGTCCAATATATGATGCTTCATACCAAATATCAAGGCTCTAAGCCTTGTGGTTTTAGCCAAGGAGATTTTTTTTCATGTTTTTCCATATATAAGCCTATGTAAAGCATAGGACCCCTGGGGCAGAGCCATTTTTGGCCCAAGGGGCATTATTTGAACAGACTTGGTAGAGGTCCACAAGGTGATTCTATAGACCAAATATCAAGGCTCTGGGGCTTATGGTTTCAGACAAGAAGATTTGTTCATGTTTCTCCCTATATAAGCCTATGTAAAGCATGTGACCCCGGGGGCAGCGCCATTTTTCGCTCCAGGGATATAATTTGAATAAACTTGGTAGAGGTCCACTAGATGAAGATTCCTACTAATTATCAAGGCTCTAGGCCCTGTGGTTTCAGACAAGAAGATTTGTTCATGTTTTTTTCCTTTATAAGCCTATGTAAAGCAGATGACCCCCGGGGCAGGGTCATTTTTGGCCCAATGGAGATAATTTGAACAAACTTGGTAGAGGTTCACAAGGTGATGCTTCATACCAAATATCAAGGCTCTAGGCCTTGTGGTTTCAGACTAGAATTTTTTTCCATGTTTCTCCCTATATGAGCCTATGTAAAACCTGTGACCCCCCAGTCGCGGCCATTTTTTGACCCTGTGGGTATAATTTGCACAAACTTGGTAGAGGTCCACTAGATGATGCTACATACCAAATATCAAAGCTCTAGGCATTGTGATTTCAGACTAGAAGATTTTTTCATGTTTCTCCCTAAATAAGCTTATGTAAAACGTGACCCCGTGGCTGGCCATTTGTGGCCCAAGGGGTATAGTTTGAACAAACTTGGTAGAGGTCCACTAGGTGACATTAAAGCCCTAGGCCTTGTGGTTTCAGAGATTTTTTTCTTTTAAGTTTTCATCTTGTAAATCTATTCTAAGCCTGTGTGACCTAGATATGCAATGGACCAAGACCATTTTTAAGAGGGTCATATAAGGATCATTTTTACCAAGTTTGATCAAAATCCAGCCAGTAGTTTAGGAGGAGATGTCCTTTGAAGCAATTGTTGACGAGGGACGAAGCACGACCGAAATCCAATGATCACAATAGCTCACCATGATCCAAAGGCTCAGGTGAGCTAAAAATGCAATTCTTTTGCTTTGAGATTCATTCAAGGGAGATAAGTCATACATGAAGCAAAGGAGAACAGACGCTTTTGCACAAGACAAGCAAAGAGCAACCAATTTTGTACAGAATTATCTTAAACTGAAATATACTACATTTAAACATGTCTTCTTTGGTTTGTACAACCCTGCCCCATCCCTTCACATATATAGTGTATATATATACTAGAGGACTTTGAAAACACATCACCATATTTTCACACTTTTCTTGCAAACCGTATATGCGATTGAAAAAGTTACTCGCAGGTTTTAATGTACAACCCAGAATTGGTATTAATCAGTCGTTAATTTGGTTGCACTATCACGCGACGTAGCTGATGACGTCACATGGGAACATACAGCATCCAGCACCTTTCTGCACAGTTAAATGAAGCGTTTTGATTATTTTTTATGTTTAAACTGTGGCTTGTATGATACCATATCACCAAGAGAGTTTATAGACTTTTTCTAATTAAAAGTAATTGATAGCTTCAATATTTCGAAAATAAACGTCAAATTTGATTATCAATTTATATCTCCTTTTTAGAAACATCTCCATAAGTTACCTGTATGTATGCTTTCATTACTGATATTGACTTCATACACTGGCAGTCATGTGGGGAAGACGTTTTGATGTAAATCATGGCAGGGGATATGCTGCCATGTGATGGAGAACGTCTTAAAATTTTACGTTAACGTCACTTGCACAATACAATAGACACGTGATACAAGGGTAACTTATGCATAATCTGTTTTTTCAAAGGGGTGTAATTTTGAGCATACCGAGCTGTCAATTCATTTCTAATCTTTCAATGATGAATGTGCAATCGTGAGAGAAGCAAAGGACGCAAATCTTTTGAGTCAGGAATCAAAACTAACGCGTGCTTACTTGCAGCTGGATTTGTGTCCTTTAAAGTCGACCACCCCTGTCTTAAAATGGATACTTTTTCAATACCTTAAAGTAAATTTACAACCATGACTTTTCTAGGGCACACTACAAGGTGGCCAGACTACGATATGCAATAAATATTATCTCGCTGACATTCTCAGGGTTTGTGAAATAAAGGATTTAATCTGGGTGATGTGTTTTCAAAGTCCTTAAGTATATGTATATCCTTGTCCAAAGGGCATCTTGGATTTAAGGGGGGAAGCATCTAAAAGCAAACTGAAAGGCGCAAATTTAAACTTTTTCAATGACAAACGTCACCTTTTAAGCATATTTCAAACTCATTCGTAGGAAGCAGACGATTTACTTTCGGAATCAATTACTACTTCTATCCTTAATATTTTAGCACTATCAATTTGTGCAAAACAGAACCCTGTTTAAAGATGTTAAATGAGGGGTGGGAGTAGAGAACGCCAGTTTTAACGGTTTTGTAAGTGATGAGTTGCTTTGAAATGTATTTTAATGCTTAGCATGTATATTTTACTGTCAAACCACGCCAATTTTAAAAACACCAGGGTGATTTGGAAATTTGATGTTTGTAATAATGTCAACTAGGGAAAATGTATGCCTTATCGCTAGAACTCCTTCAAGGGACTTAAAAGTTTTATTTGGAAGTATCGAAAGTTCGAATTATAGGGAGGTAGGTATTATACAATTATTGACTTAAATGAAGTAGACATGAGGATTTATCCACCCGAAAAAGTGATATTCACTGAGGCTGCAATGGTATCACTTTGAAAGACCCCCGAGGGGTCTAGCAAATGTTAGTGTATCAGAAAACCATGTTTGATCATTATTATTGCATACATTCATTTTGTCACTTGAAAACTTTGGAAAAACGCTTCGAAAAGTTCATTTTTGTATTTCTATAATAGTGCGCAAAAGCATGAAGGATTCCTAGGTTTTGAAAAAGCCTTTTCCAGAGCAGAGACTTACATCATCCTAACGTCACTAAATTACGTTCATTACTATGAACTGTTGAGGACGTCAATTTTTGTGATGGCCTAGAATGCATATATGTAAAGTACAAAAGCGGTGCATCAACACCAAGTGAACTACCCGATTAATACATGGGTTTTTGCCAGTTAAAACATGGCTGTTAATAGCATGCGACACGGCTTTTTGTGCAATAATAGTGGTTTACTGATTTTGTAACGTTATGAAATGACGTCCATAACATCGCATATATTTGGCATTTGAGGTTTTCACACCAAAAACGTACGTACAAAATAATTTTAACGTCATATGATACATAGAATCTAATTCATGCTCCACCATGAAGGAGCTCTAGCAATAAGGCGTGTATTTTTCCTCGTTGACATGACATTTTTTTTTTAAAGTTGTCTGTATTGGTAGTTAAATATGCATAGTAAGCATCAAAATACGTTTCATCATTTACAAAGCCATGAAAACTTGCGTTTCCTACTCTCATCCCTCATTTTAAGTCTTTATACTGGGTGCTGTTTTGACCAGACTTTTTAGTAAATCCATTGCAGGTTTTCAAAAAGTAAAAGTGCTAAAATATTAAGGATATAATGCCATTCATTTTCAAAACTTAGCGGTATTCCTTCTGCGCATGCGTACGGAATATACTTGAAATTGTGACTTTTGTCATTGAAAAGATGAAACTGGCGTCTTTCAGTTTTTTTAGATCCCCCCCCCCCTAGACCCAAGATGCCCTTTGGACAAATAAATGTCGCTTTATAAATATACAACATATGTAAAGGACGCCTTGGGTCTAGGGGGGGCGGGGGAAAGGTGCTTTAAGCAAAAGAAGGCATCAAACATCTGACAAAAATAGGCTACTTTGCAAGATGGTCGTTTTTATTGTACATCAACTGTATAAATATACTCTTATCCTGAAAGGGCCCTTGCTTTACCCTAGTTCAACGGTCTATTTTCCATACATTTTACTAAATAACAAATACAGTTGATGGTCAAAATACATTCTCATTCAAAATGGAGTAGAGTTAGAATATGCATTTAGGAAAACCCGTTTTAAATATACTTACTAGGGGGTAAGGGTGCATGGTCAGATGGTCTATATGTATTTGTCGAATGTGCTTAGTGTCTCAAATCTTTATTTCAACAATATAAAACGAACAATTCATTCAGGGAAATAGCCCACCTTATCGCTAGAAATCCTTGCTGCAAAAAAGTGACAAAATGCGATGCAAGCCTTGCATTTTATCACTTTTCCCCAACTTGTTTAATAAATTCAATAAAACATAGCACTCATGTAAGATCCTCTATGTATTCTAAGTGAAGCCAAGAACAAGATAAATTCTGCTAGGCAAGTCAGTCAACTCATTTTATTGGAATAAAGCTAGTTCATTAAAAGCAAAACAAAATACATACAATGAATCATATGGGCCTTGACGTGAGAAAACCTGTCTTTAGGATTTCCTACCAGACCATACCCAAGCCATCCTGCTGATCTACAGAGACTAGCTAGAAAAGTAAAATTTTGCTTGTATTATAATACTTCCCAATAAGCGAATAACTAATTAAGGGGCTGATCAGACCTTTGTTGTTGGAAACCCACCGAAGACATGTTTTCTCCCATCAAGTCCCATTTGATAAAGAGTACATCACAAGGATAACATGCTTAAATGTCCTGACTTAAATCCATTTTTTATTTTATTTCTGATGGTTAAGTCAGCAAGTGACAACTTTTATTGTTTTGATGTCAGACAATAATCTTTGCAAACAGCTTACCCAAATCAGGACCAATAAAACATTGGTCCTGATCTGGACAAAATGTACGGCCCTGGATCCACGCTGTTAAACAATCTGATCACATTCCTGAAAGATTTTTTTTTTTTACGTTTGAAAAAAATCTGCAGACATCAAAATGAACATATCAACAACCCAGCATGCAAAGAGTTAAAAGAGAAGTGACAGGCTGATTAATAAATGGAATCAAGGTAATTTATTTCATCATCATGTATAATTCTTGCTCTTAAAAAAGCATGTCAGCAAAGAGGGGTCCCAGCTAATGGCAGATAAAACAATTAATATCAAATTGACTAAAATATCATATTTATATAACATACATAACGCTGAGCATAAAATTACCTAATATCACAGGTGTACAATAAAATACTTTATCACATAAGTCGCATCTGAATGTGATATAATACCATGTATTAAAATTGATAAACCACACAGTTATGTACATGAATGTAATTATTAATGTTATGACATCTATAACAAAGTTGGGTACTAATGACAAAATATTGAAGTTTTTACTCTATAAATACTTTTTCAAAGTAACTTTAAAGGCATATGATAAAATAAAATCTAAAATGTGTGCACCTGTAGTATCAATTTTATTATTATTATTTCATGTGATAAAATGCTTGGCAGAGCCTTGTATTTTTTTTTCTCTTTTCCGCAACTTGTTTAATAAATTCAATAATACATGAGCACTCAACATGCTTATATCATATCTAGGCTAAGCTTTCTACTTTAACCCTTTGTATACTGGAAACCATAAAAGGGTACTTTCACAAACAGTGACGACCAATATGAACTGCAGCATAATGCTGCATTTCATCAGGGTCTGCACTGTTTGCTAAGACTAAAAGAACATTCAGGGACCGAAATACATCATAATTATGTGACCCCTTAATGTGGCCCAGGCGCCATACTCAAAGAATCGACCTGTCTGCTAAGGCACATCATGACTGAAAAGTCGGGTTTGTGTCAATATGCGGTGTGCATTACCCTAGATACTACGTTAAAAAGTAACAAGCACTGAATGGCTATAAATAATCCGTTTATTGAGACATCAAGTAGCCTTTGGTAGCTAAACAATAACAATGATTGGTATTACAGTATTTAGCGAAATGAACACTAAAACATTTTTGGGTCGAAAAAGTGGTTTCAGTGATGCATGATGACGCAGATTGATAACAAGTTTGAATCAACCAATCGGAAGGATCACATGATTTGGTGACGCATTCGGTAAACAAGTATGTCGCATGCACCCACAATGCTCAAATCAGATAGGTCAGTATTTGAAAATGCTCCCTATGTAAGATAATGGTCCCATACTTATTGTATTAATATGTGTGGGAAAATCCATCAGAATACAAAGGGTTAATAGCAATAATTGAACCAGTTTATGAGATTTTGGTACTTACAAAATATACTTGCAGCAAAGGTACAGATTATAACAATACCACGAGTGCTCGTGTTGGATAGAGATGTCAGAATTTTAACCAGGGACAAGGTTTGCCGAGTCCCTGGTAAACTTCTGACCCCGAAGGTGAGATTTCTCTATCCTACATGGACAGGCTCGTGATGGATTGTTTTTCTCACACTTTTTGAAGCTTTTTTGTTGGAACATAAAACGTCCATAAAACCGGAAAATTTCATCTTATTACTATTCTCGGGCTGATAATGGGGACTTGGGTTTAGCTCTCAAAGATAACCAAAACCCTGTGAGATAATCTGTTCATCACATATTCCAATTCACTGTTTTATTGTGTTTGACATACAAAAGTGTTTGACTTACAAAAATGTAAGTAAAACATAGGATTGACCTATACTTTGGCCATGTAACTCCTTGGATCTGCATCGATCTTAGGACTCATTCTGGCAGACATTAAATCCTAATGTCTGACTGTAATGCATCATTTATTTTGGTGCTAACAAATTTCTGGTGCAGTATAAATATTATAAGGTAGTGTCACTCACAAGTGGATGGCAAGATTGGAAGGATGAAAAATAATAATGTGGTTTGTTCTTTACTCTCTGTTTTAGTCAGTTGTTAGTCATTGTTACACAGTAAGAGAACAGTGCATTTACACATTTACTACGACCTCTCCTCTAACCTATGGTATATCAAACAAATCACAAATCTTTTTCTTATTTTTCCTGTCTTTGTTGTATAATTCTTTGTTAAACCAACATTTATCTAAAGCACATGTTGTTCATATGAAATCCAGGTAAATGAGTGTGTAATCAAAAAGTATTTTTCTTATTTCTCAACCAAAACATATGTGAGCCATGACATGAGATTTCCAACAATGTGGTATGTGCGACCAGCAAAGGCTCAGACCAGCTTGGGCATACGCGCAGTCTGATCAGAGCCTTTGCTAGTCGCTTGAATATTCTATGACTGTTAAGCTACTGACTGATCATGATTTGGTGTTTCTAAGCCGTGACATGAGATTTCTAACAATCTGGTATGTGCAACCATCAAAGCCTCAGATCAGCCTGCGCATATGCGCAGCCTGATCAGAGTCTTTGCTTGTCGCTTGACTATTCTATGACTGTTAAGCTACTGACCGAACATCATTTGGAGTTTGTAAGCTTTAAAGGAGGCTGCACAGGCTCGTCTGAGTCTACACTTGTCAAAATGCCACATTGTTGGAAATCACATAGCGTGGCTCATGTTATGTTTTGTGTACTCAAAAGAACTGTCTTAACCCTTAAAGCACCAAGAAAAAATGCATCTGAAATTGTCGTCTGCTGCAAATAATTGCCTAACATTACTGTCGAATTAAGTATAGAAGCAAACAGCCTGGATCCAGAACAGACTGATCTGATCTGGGTCCACACTGTTTGCCATAGAGGCTTCTCAAACATTTCAGCAGACGAGAAAAGCAGACGACTTTTGTTGCGATTGGCGCTTTAAGAGTTAAAGAGATTTTTTATGTTACACACTCTTTTCTAGAGGCCTGGATACTGAGGAAATTTTCTTCATTCTATTTCTAGATCGCCAGACAATGATAGACTTGTCATCGCAGACAGAAACACAACACTCCTGATCTACCGGTGAAAATGCTATACCATTCACAACCAGTTCTGTATGATGTAGTTTGGCTATATTAACTCTGTAGTGTCTGTCCCAAAGATAGGCTGTTGCGTCCTCACTACCACTGAAATGTAAATCAGTAAATTAACCCTTTCATCCCCTAGTTTTTAAAGTAAACTATTCCACTTTATATTGTAGAAAAGTCCATTGTGTTAAAAAAGGATGTTAGACAAATCCTGGAAAAACTGCAAAAATTGAGATTGAGGAAAAAGCAAAATGAGTAACCAAACAGTGTAGATCCAGACGAGATGGCTCATATGAGTCATCTCATCTTGATTTACACTGATTGCCCATATTTTTTCAGGTCTCTGAAACCAATTTGTGACCAATCTGTTTACCAATTTTATGCTGAATTGACTTTCCTATCCTTATCTATTGTGTGAATCTTATTTCCAAATTTAGGGCTGTTGGATGGTTTTGTTTGTATGTTTGTTTGGTTTGAGGTTTAACCTCCCAGTCAACAGCTATGGTCATGTTTAGACACCCGGTAGGTAAGGGTTGTGTGTGGTATATTTCATTTTTATTCAAATTTTCATAGAACAATCTGTCAGCGAACAGTGAAGATTCTGATCAGATGGCTCATTCTGTGGTGTCTGATATAGGTCTGCAGAGTTTGACTATGCCACTTAAAAAGGAGCAAGGCTTAACCCTTTGTATACTGGAAAGCCTTAAATAGGTTCTTTGACACTTATGGTATTCACAATTTTTTTTAAAATCAAATGATAAACAACTATGAAAAATTACCCAGAATGCAAAGGATTAAGTACCTGCCAAGATAATCCTGACTTCTTCCAAAAAATGGACTATTCTATACTTATCATTGTATTAATATGGATGGTTTTGTTTAGTTTGTTTGACTTGATGCTATACATCCCATTCAACAGCCATGGTCATGTCGGGACGGTCAGTTCACCTAACCACACCTTTTCCTGGGCAAGCTTGACTAAGCGGTTAACCAGTACTTCTTGCAGATACTTTCACTTGTAAATGACAACATCAATCAATATGTATGGGATAATCCATCAGAATGACTAGAATTGTTTTTCTACAAAAAAACAGATGTCTCCCCCCTTTTGATGTCAAAAGCATTAGTCATTAAATATAATTTCAAACAGAAACATTAAATACAATTTCTAACGGAAATTCTAGTCATTTCATGCAGACAATCAGCTCGTATCTAGTAAAGATATCTGTCAATGTAGTTAACTATTGCACAATCAAAACCTGGTATAAAATAGTCATAGATGATTTTTTTTTGTGATTGACAACAAGGGAAATAACTCAAAGAGTATAAATGACAGAGTTACTGTTCTTGCATGCTGCACGTCGACCCATGTTGGTTGCTACATGTATAAAGTTTTGTGAATATAGCTTAAGCGGTTTTCAAGTTATAGAGCGGACACGGTTTTTGTGATGCACAAAGTTCCAAGGAAAATAACTCAAAAAGTATAAAAGGCAGAGTTACCATTCTTGCACTCTGCACGTCATCTAATGCTGATTGATAACTGTATAAAGTTTCGTGAATATAGCTTAAGAGGTTTTCAAGTTATAGAGCGGACACGATTTTTGTGATGCACAAAGTTCAAAGGGAAATAACTCAAAATTATAAAAGCCAGAGTTACCATTCTTGCACTCTGCACGTCATCTCATGCTGATTGATATTTGTATAAAGTTTCGTGAATATAGCTTAAGCGGTTTTCAAGTTATAGAGCGGACAAGATTTGTGACAGACAGACAGACAGACAGACGGACAGACAGACAGACGGACAGACAGACGCCCGGGGAAAAACAATATGTCTCCCGACCCTAAAGGGGGGAGACATAAAAAGGGTCAAGTACCTGCCAAGATAGTCCTGACTTGCAGCCAAACATATATACCAAGCTGGATAGCTGGAGAATCCAATATGTCCCTCGTAGGAAATGTCTGTTAATCTTGTCATTGTTTGAAGATCTATCACGCCAACTTTGATATTCTCACAGAAACTTCTATCAGAGACATCTCTCATTGGATCATCTGCTTCTGTATCATTGTCAGATTCTCCTTCTTCTTTATCCCACTCACGATAGTTGAAATAAATATACCTGTAACATAGGGCCAGTTAAGCAAAATATTTTAGCGTAAAATTGTGATTATTTTCTTACCCATCAGTTTAAACACATTTATCCTAGCTTAGTACTGGTTAAACCCAGGAAGAACCGTCCCGCATAACTGAAAGATTGTTGAGTGGACATAAAGAATCAAATCAAACAAACAAACAAACAAACAAAAATCAGTTTAAACATATGTTTTGGGTGCTCAAAAGAACCGTCTCATCGAGATGGTTCTTTTGAGTACCCACAACATATGTTTTCGTTGAGAAATAGGGAAAATAATTTTCTGGAGTGCTGTGTAAACATCAATAAAATAATAAACTGCAATACAATTAAACCTGTCTTAAGCGGCCACTCAAAAATAGACAAAACAAAGATCTTAATGACATATGGTAGCTTAATGAAGGTCAAAAATATTGTAGAATGCTCCCCTGGAGCATTTTGCAATACTTTTCACCTGAATTAAGCCATAATCGGTCTTGAAACCCAATTTTTGGTCTTCCTTTTTAGTGGCCGCTTAAGACAGGTTTTACTGTATCTATTGACTACTGGGTAATTTTTCATGCTTTTCTGTTTTTTGCTGATTTTTTTTTTCAAAATCACCTTTTTCAAAAAACTTCTTTCAAGAATACAATCAGTGTCTTACAGTTGGATCTAGATCAGACCCGACATTTTGTTGGGCCTGATCTGGATCCAAACTGTTTGCAAAAGTTATCAGCAGACGACACTAGTAGGCAAATAGTTTTCAAACATGTCAAGACAATGGGTGAACAATTAGGCTATAGCTCAGCCATCATAGGAAAAAAGTTATCACATTTGTGTAAAAACACCTTTTAACCAAATACAACTTTTCTTGATTATGCTTTTATCAACTTAGAATGGTCTCTTTCTTTTTTAATTTATAGGGGTTCATGGTTCAAAATATTAACTATTTTGGTTGCTTTATTTGTTTTTCAGGTAACAAACCAGTGCAGACCTAGATGAGATGATGTACTTTTGAAATTCAATAAAAAAAATGCCTGCATAATATGTTAATCTGATGATTACATTTCCAGATAAGGTCAAAACATGAGTGATTGTAAGAAAAACAGTTTCTTGAATTTAATAAAAGCAGTCTCCCTCCATGTAAGCATACGAATTCTATATCAATAGATAATAACTGTGTGAAATATATCTACAACTACACTTTTGCATTTAGATAATTTGGGATAATGGATTTACTGCATCTAATACCAAAGCAGGATTAATATCCCATGCATGTTTGGAGTTAAATGACTGTACTTGTACTTGTTATACATAACATTGCTCTAAAATAGTTATATCGATATTGGACAAATCAAATTTTCTTCAACAAGTAAGTTAGCTCAACTTACTTACTTGACTGTTAATGGTTGATCCATTCCTTGGTAATCAGCATACACCATTGATCAAGATAAGCAAGTTTAAACTTGTTTTTGATTTGAATATATATGTCCCAGTCAACATTTTTTCAGTTATATCGGGACAGGTCTTCCTGGGTTGAACCAGTACTAAGCAGAGGATAAAGCATCTTGCTCAAGGACACAATGCAGTGTCTCTAGTGAGACTGGAACCTGCAACCCCTTGATCTTGAGTCAAGCACTCTACCACTCTACCACCACACTCCTCAGTTTAAACTTGTGATTATTTTCAACCAGCCTTCTAAACATGGTTGGATGCTCAAAAGAACCGTCTCATTGAGACTGTTCTTTTGAGTACCCACAACAATGTATTTTTCAGAAATAAAAAAAATTCTGAATAGGATGCCTGAATTAAAACATCTTTTACCCATAAATGTAGGTTTTGGATAGTCCTATTTTTACCTGTGATCATGTGACAGACACATCCCTGTTATGTAACAATCTTTTATGTAGAAATAGTTGTCCTTTGTATCATACTGTCCAGCATCTCTATGAGTCTCCCAAGCCCGGCTATCACATCTATGTAACTCTTCATAAACTGTCTCAAGTTTGTCACCAGTCACTTCTTTCACAAGAACTGCATCATGTGCACCACTTACAAAACAAACATACTTTTTGAAATCACAGTATCTATTGCTGCATGACCACACAGGATCATTAAAATGGTACTTTGGTAAAACCCTATTGTCTTCAATATCACTATCAGCCCCTAACAGAGTACTTGAACTAAAGTCTGATTGCAAATCTGCATTGTAAAATTTATCCACACTCATCTCTGATCCTGTGTATGTGTTCTGTGAAACACTCCTACTTCCGTCTGAGTTAGAGCATTTAGCATGTCGTTCATTGTCAGTATTTGAGTATCCATTCTGTAATGTACATGAACTTTGAGATGCTGTCCGAGATGAATTTGAAGAACTAATGGCACTTGTGTTGGTTGGACAATCAAGGGTCAAAGTAGTTGTGCCTGAATTACTTAAGTTTAGTTTATCACAGAGAAGAATTTGACTATTACCACTAGCTTTTTCTTTAGGGAATTTGTTCTCGGCTGAATTGTTGGAAGAATCAGTCTTAGTTTTCTTGCATTTTATGCCATCAGAGGATTCCTTTCCAATATCACTAATACAACCAGATATGTCAACATTCTCATCACTAATACAACAAGACATGTCTGCATTCTCTTCTGTACCAGAAGAGAATGCAGACATGTCTTGTTGTATTAGTGATGAGTAAGGTGAAAACTTGTCTGGATTTACTATCCCTAAAGAACAGTCCGAAGATGAGCTTATTACATCAGGAGTTGCTCTCCATTGATTGTTCAAGGTACCTTCGACAGCTTTAATAATTGATCTTGTATTATATCCCAACTCTTTGACAGTTTCATTTACAGGACGATTATCACAGTCAATTTTCTTGACATCAATTGTTGAAGTATATGTTCCTTGTTTAATATCTATTCTCTTCCTTTTTAGAACAACATCATTGACGTTTTCAAGATCATTACTGCCAAGATTTTCGTAATGCTCCTTGTCTCTGTTCAATTCTTCTGTTGAACAATCAGCTATGGGGTAAGAACTGCATTCTGATTGATCCTCGGACGTTTCACTAATGACAGTGCTCGTACTGACTCCTGACTGACATCTGTACATTCTATCCTCTAGACTCATGTCTGTGTCGAGAGTTGGAACATCTGCTACCAAAATACTCATCTGGTGATGCTTGTTGCCACGGAAGAGGAACAAATCTGCTGGTGGGTAAGGGTTATAGATAAAACTCTCTTCAAGGTCTATATTAGGTGTCTGTAACATTAAGCAATGGTATGGTCTATAAAGGTACATTCTAGTTTATAACATATATTTAGATTAGGCCAAATAAAAAGGTAGAGTGTTTACAATAACATGCCTGAAAGTTTTAGGTTACCTGGTAGGGAAGGTACATCTTTTTTGATGACAAAACAACCTTTCAAAATGCATAAACAAGTAGCCCAATGAGCAACGATCACTCACCTGGGAGCCAGCATACTTTTTGGAGATACATTAATTTATGATGCTCAAAGGCAAAGATTAGAATTAAAATGTTGAAAGTATATTTTCAGATACTCAATGGCAGCTAACTGTAGTCAGTGATGGGATCTGGCCAATCCATACTTTAATTTATGTCCTAATAACCTAAAACGACAAAAAAAAAATCAAATGAAAAATGAAGGCGCTTGAGTGGTCACAACATTATACAGCTATATTTTAGACGCTCAAGTGCAGCTAACTCTGTAATTGGTGGTCAGGTGTTGCGGATAATCTATCTCATTCAAGCTTTTATGGGTGTCCTTGTTACCTGCAAGACTGAGAAAGATCCATTCAAAAATGAAGGTGCTAGAGTGGTCATAAAAGATCTCCCATTGTAAGTCTATGCAATTTTTTTATGATGCTCAAGAGCAGTTAAATCAACAGTCTGAGGTTAGTTCTACTTGAAGTTCAAACCCATCCAAGTTTTTATAGTTATCATTGTTAACTGAAAGAATGAAGAAGATTCAATCAAAAGTGAGGGCACTAGAGCAGTCACAACATTATCCATCAGTTTTTAAGATGCTCATGGGGAGCTAACTCCATAATAGGTGATGAGATCTTGATGAAATTCAAACACATCCAAGCTTTAATAGTTGTCCATTTTGTCAGCAAGAATGAAGAAGATACATTCAAAATTGCAAGCACTTGATTGGTAACAACATTTCTCCCATTATCAGTCTATGGAGATTTTCCAGGAGCTCAAGGGCAGCTAACTCCACAGTCAAACGTCCCATCTGGCCAAATTTCAAACCTATCCAAGAATTTATGGGTGTCCTTTTTGCCTGAAAGAATGAAGAAGATCCAATTAAAAGTGGTAACAACATTTCTCCCATTATAAGTCTATGGGAATTTTTCAAGATGCTAAATGGCAGCTAACTCATAAGTCCCTGGTCGAATCCTGTTGAATTTCAAACTCACCCAAGCTTTTATGGCTGTCCTTGTTAAATGAAAGAATGAAGAAGATCCAATCAAAAATGTAGAAGCTAGAGTAGTCACAACATTATCCATCAATTTTTAAGATGCTCAAGGGGAGCTTACTCTATAATAGGTAATGGGATCTTGCCAAAATTCAAACTCATCCAAGAATGAAGACGATCCAATCAAAAATTAAGGCGCTAGAGTGAACACAACAATATTCATTAATTTTTCAGACACTCAAGGGCAGCTTACTCTGAAGTCAGTGACTGAATCTTGCCGAAATTCAAACTCATCCGAGCTTTAATAGTTGGTCTTGTTACCTGCAAGAATGAAGAATATCGATACAAAAATGAAGGCACTAGAGTGGTCACAACATTTCTCCCATTATAAGTCTATGGGGATTTTTTCCAAAGCTCAGGGGCAGCTAAATCCTAAATCCATGGTCCGATCCTGCCAAAGTGCAAACCCATTGGAGATTTTATTGTTGTCTTTGTTACCTGCAAGAATAAAGAAGAACCAATCAAAAATGAAGGAGCTAGAGTGGTCACAAGATTTTCCCCATTATAACCCTATGGGAGCTATCTGTTGCCATGGAAACCAGAGTGCTAATCCGATCTTGCCCAAAACCTAATGCAGTCAATCCCCCACCACAATGATGCTCCAGCTGAAATTTCATCTTGATAAGACAGCTGGTCTCAGAGATATTCATGTTTGAAAGTGTGACTAGAAGGACCCACGGATGGACAGCCGGTGAGCTAAAAATGTATACTTTCCAGAAGGCCTAAAAAATCCTATTTTGCACCAAGTAAATTTTGGTAGGGGCAGGTTACCATTTGGTCTTAGCAAAAGTTTTGAGCATATTCTTATCATTCATTCAACCATGTGTTTTGGGTGGTCAAAAGAACCCTCTCACTGTGACAGTTTTTTGAGTGTCCACAATGTATGTTTTGTTTGAAAAACAAGAAAAAATAATTTTCAGTTACACACTCTTATCTAAAGGCCAGTTAAAAATCAACTTCATTCAATAATTCAAAACAAATGGGCTCATAAGATTTTTACAGCTCCAGTCTCAAAGCAATATGAGTACCTTTACAGTAGATAGGAATGTTTAAAAGTACTGTAAATGTATAAAGACAGAGAAGAAGCTTTCAGAATTGACATAGACTTGAGATTACTGAAAACCCTGACTTTCTTAAGTCCTACTTAACCCTTTATATACTGGAAACCCCTAATCGGGTACTTTTACAACAGTGGAGACCTAGATGAAATGCAGCATAATGCTACATTTCCTCAGGGTCTACACTTTTTGCTGGGGTCAAAACAATCTCCAAGAACTAAAGTAAATCATAATTTGAAAAAGTCGACCTGTGACCCCTTAAAGAGACTAAGTCTGCAACTATGAACTTTT
Source organism: Loripinus fragilis (assembly GCA_964019695.1). Classification (NCBI taxonomy): domain Eukaryota; kingdom Metazoa; phylum Mollusca; class Bivalvia; order Lucinida; family Lucinidae; genus Loripinus; species Loripinus fragilis. Next base: position 257,212 of record CAXHUL010000668.1, read on the forward strand.
TTCGAAAAATTTTATTTTCTTTTTAAATCATTTGCAAAAGCAGAATTAAGTTAAGTTTTCACAATAAATCTTTTCACTATAGCTGAAAACTGCATTGAAAAGTGAAGTATCTTATAAAACAGGTGTTTTTTCTCTTGTTGGTAATTATTTGCGTCCCTCCAATAATTATAGACAGTCAAGCTTTAACATAAATGCTGTTGTTTTGATACTGATAATTTGCAAAGATTTACGAAATTGGTAAAATATATACCTTAATTTTAGTTTTTTTTTTACTGTGTTCTTGAAAAATAGAAACATTATTTCAAAAATTAAAAGATCAAAAGTTACAGACTATGCAGCTTTAAAATATATAACGGCAATGCCTCGTTTCTTATCATATAATGGTGGAGTGCAGATAAGGCTGTTTTCCAAAGTCTTTATAGAATGGGGATCTTGAAGATTAAGTTAAGATCATCATAATCTAATCAAATACAAAGGTTGTCCCAGTAAATCGTGGACTTTTGTTATCACACAAGACTGTGTACAAATAACGCTATGATATTTAAATGATGTGTTTATATACATATGGGAAACATCTTGTATAAATATGGGTGGAATCGCAGTTTAGATAACAAATTTGTGAACCTTTGGTTGACGGTATGTCCGCGTGAGCGGCGCACATCAAAATATTTTAAATGAAACTCATCTAGTCCAAAAGGTAGTGTACATTTAATCAAATTTCCCTGTTGCATTTCAAACAATGCATTGCCACATCAACTAGTAACTATGTAAGGTAAAGAGTTGAAAATTTGAAACGTTTGCGGCCATTTGCATTGATTTTATATAATATTTTTCACACCTACTACATTTCTATTTTTCAGAAAAAGCTAATGTTATGATAACGGTACGGTGCAAAAATTAGACTTTAAAATATTTTTTTGGCTAATTAAACTCATAAAACTATGTTCTTTTAATGTTAAATAATTGGTAGAACAGTCTCTAGTATCGTAAAATGGATTTCGTGTAAAATTATTTTAGTAATATCACAAAGACATGCTTCTTTTCCTCAATTTAACAGAAACATGCTTTTTTTCTGTTAGTTACTTTAATGGTAACGGCTAAAACAAGATCAGATAGGGATTTTGAAATGAGCCTATGTTATACCCCTAAAACATTTTCCTACTTAGAGGAAATAAAATACAATATAAACCACTGTTTAGAGCTTGCTCCAAGCTTTCCAAAAATGTATAACATTACAATGTTTTGATTTAATATAGCAAAATTACATCCCTAAATACACCTAAAAATTAGGCGTTTTTCAACATTATGCCATTTCATTTCAAATTTGTTAATTTTTGAAAATTTGTATTTCAAATATGTGTGTTAGAAACATATTTTTTTAAAAAGCGATCTTAAATTTTACATATGAGCTAATGTAAGATAACCATAAAAAATGTGAAGGCTGAGCGCAGTGATTTTAAGCATTTTTTAAAAAATGCTTGAAGCGTTATACTTTTTGTCTTTTTTTAAGAATTAACTTTGCTGTATTGTTGTCACTTGTTTGGTCAAACGTATGCATAATTTTTTGCAATTTGTTGAAGCTATGGGCATATTTCTCTATAAAAAAAAAACAACCGCTACCAATGAATTGTCTTTTCCAGTAATGTTTTCTTCAGTTTAAAACTACACTGTTTCAGGTAGTGTCCAGAATTCACATATTTTGCATCTAGCATATTGTTGTATTAATGAATATGTTTCTGCTATTTTATATTTCAGTGAGTGGCACTGATTAAGAAAAGGTCTGCTTCTTCAGTTGTCTTTCAGCAGCACTTGTGATATGAGCGGCCAAAGTCTGTCCGTAGAACGTAGTGTCCGTAGATCACACTTTTCAATGTTAAAAAATAACAGAATTTGTCATAATGGCCCATATTTTTAGATTGTATTTATTAATTTCAACCAAAAAAATAGTATGTAAATCAATATTTTAGTTATATTTGTCTAAGGTATGAAAGAAAGAGGTACACATGGTTCTGAAACAATATGTCCTTTAAAACCTCTTCCATTCACAATTAAAGGTAAAAATTGCCCAAATACTGATTTACATACTATTAATTTGGTTGGAAGTAATAAATACAACATAAAAACATGGGCCATTATGACTTGTTTTTGTTATTTTATGACATTTACAAGTATGATCTACGGACACTACATTCTACAGACAGACTTTGGCTGCTCATATCAAAAGTGCTGGTGAAAGACAACTTGAAAAACAGTGCATTTCTTAATCAGTGTCACCCTTTGAAATAGAAACTAACAGAAACATGTTAATTAATCTTCAAGTACAGCAATCTGCTAGATGCAATAATTTGTAATCTACGGACACTACCACTACCAAACAGTGCAGTTCTAAAGTGATGAAAAAATTACTGGCAAAGACAATTCATCAGTGTTGGTTGAATTTATTACAGAGAAACATGCCCATAGCTTCAATAGATTGCAAAAAATATGCATACTTGGGACTGACCAAGTGGCAACAGGCTCAGTGAAGCAAAGTAAATTTGTAAGAAAAACCAAAATGTATAACGCTTCAAGCATTTTTTTTTAAAAAATGCTCAAAATTACTGCGCTTCGCCTTCACATTTTTGAAGTTCATTTTACGCTAGCTCACATGTGAAATCTTAGGTTTCTCTTTTAAAAATTATGTTTCCAACACACATATTTCAAATACAAAGTTTCCAGATTTAACAAATTCAAAATGAAGTGCATAACATTGAAAAATGCCCAATTTTTAGGCGTACAGGGTGTCAAGTGAAATTTGGTCCTTAAAATATAGGACCAACATCTAACATATAGGACTGTCTCTTCAGAAATATAGGAATATATAGGACAAAGAAAACATAAAAAATTATATATTTAGCCACCTCCTCCACTCACTACACTCTATCCTTTTCTTAAATAATCAACAAATACAAGCAGTAAACATTATTTCAACAAAAAGATTAACCAATGAATGAATACAAGATATAGTACGAAGAATGCTGTCAGAAATGTCTTTAGCAAAGCAAAAATACTGAATGGGCTGCCCAGTAACCTTTGGGGCTAAACAAAATACATGTAATTAAAATTTAAGTTTTTGTTGGCTAAAACACAACTTTTATGATCAAAGCATACCACATCCAACCGTGTGAATTGTCCTTGCTTTCTGCACTCATCATGGAAACATCTATTGTATATATGCCAACCATATTTACTAGATCTATGTTTTACCATTCTTTTAAAAAGCACATGTATTAACACATGATACAACCATTGGGTTTCCAAGACTTGAAAATAGCAGTGTACCTTGTCAGTACTAAAAACAAGTTGTTTTGACAAATATGCTGTCTAGCACCTTCAACAGAATAGAAATTCACAGACAGTATATTAAATATAAAAAGAATACAGCATAATTACTATGTAACTCCCCAATCTTAGTTAGCACATGGTTATTTCAGTTTCACTCATAGCAATACAAAGTCAAATGCTGCTTATCTAGTGCTTTCTTCAGTGGTTTTCCTCTTGTTTGATGATGGTACTTTACCTTGTTTGTACTTTTTTCTATCCTAGCTGTTGATCTACTTTTACTCTCTAATATGTTCTCAAGAAAACTATGATAAAAACAGAATAATTTCACCAATAGAATAGATTCACCTGTAGACTTGTATGTTAATTTCCCTAGGTTCATACCTGGGAAGAAACGCCAATTTAACAGGTTTTTAAAAACCTATAATGGCTAGGCTGGACTGGGCAGGGTTGCCACACCTGAAAGAACTGTAAATTTGACAGCAATGTTGTAGAATTACAAACTTACACCTTTCCATGTTTGAAATTAACAACATTTGTTTTAAATAAGAATTCAACATTTCTTGCTTACCCTGAAATATAGGAATATATAGGACTGTCTTCCAAATATAGGAATATATAGGAATATATAGGACACTTGACACCCTGGGTGTATTTAGGAATGTATTTTTGCTATATTAAATCGAAACATAGTAATGTTATACATTTTCAGAAAGCTTAGAGCAAGCTCTAAACTGTGGTTTAAATTATATTTTAGTTCCTCTAACCAGGAAAATGTTTTAAGTATATAACACAAGCTAATTTTACCATATTTGTAATTTCCCTAACTGATACTTCTTTCATTATATTTATCTGGCAAATTTGTAAAATTTAAAGTCAATGTATCTTTTCAACTATTTGAAGGACCTGCTGTTTATCCCAAACTAATTAACAGGGGGAACATTATATCTTTCACTTTTGAATTGCACTTTTTCATCTGTTACCAATTTTGTAGTGTCCGTAGAAAATATTGCACACTAAGACTGAACTTGATTTCTACACAACTTGACGACAGAGGCTATGTTAAACTACTTTATTGTTAAGAATTGAAATCATGTGATAAGTTAAGAGGTTAACTTGTTCCTGAAAGTTCAATTCAATAAAAAATTAAATTTAGAAAGTTTACTAAATTTAAGCATTTTCATAGCCTTGTTTCTTCTGTGCTAAAATTTAAAGAAATCATTTTCGTAAATAAAATATTGAGTGGTATCCAAGGGCACCAATACTTGTGCAAAGTTCTGCATGGTATAATCATTTTTTAAGCCAATAATTGAAAAGATACAATTATATTATGCTTTAGTCTGTAGTGTTCGTAGATCTGCCACCTAAGATTAATTCAAATGCTGTAACTTTTTAATGAAAAGAACTTCAACAAAAACCTTCTAGAATTAATTGCACAAGATATGAAGCTATGAAAACAAAAAACTTGTTTTGTGATTCCTGCGACTTCATTTTTGACCCAAAGTGACAAAACTTGTCCCTATCTGATCTTGTTTTAGCCGACAATATGTTATCTCGTATTAAATCTAAAATATCTCGCTTGTTTGTGTGCTTAACATATCAAAGCTAACTATATAGTCATTACTTGAACCAGGGTGACTTACTCAACAAATAGATGACAATATTTGGTATCATTCAAGCTTATATAGAAAGAGTAGAGTTAAAACATTTGACCACCCCTCTTTGAAATTACAGCAAAATAATTGGGGACATGCTGAGACACCCTCAAGCAAAAGTTCATTACTTTGTTATCTAAACTGTGATTTCATCCATATTTGTAGAAAATGTGTCAAAGATGTATATCAACATATCATACAAATTTCATAGAATTCCTTGTACACAGTCTCATTTTATAACAAAAGTCCACGATTTACTGGGACAACCCTCGTATTTATTGTGTGCCAATAACACAATGCATTAACCCTGAACATACTCCATCCATGGATTCAAGAGAGATAGTGTACAGTAGGCTCTTTTGGTGAAACTTGAGATATTCAATGTACTGATGTGACCTTAAATATTGGATCAAGATCACCAAAATCTAATCACCCCTTCCCCTCAACTGAGCATGAAATTAATTCTGCTCATAAATGTTAAAATGCCAACAATTGTCGGCATTTCAACATATATTAGCAGGATTAAATACCTCATCTAAGGGTTTCAAGAAGGAATATAAACACTATTTTTCAGTTTTGTTTGTTTGATTTGATTCTTTACGTCCCATCAACAATCTTTCAGTTATAAAGAGACTGGTCTTCCCAGGTTGAACCAGTACTAAGCTAGGACAAATGTGTCTTGCTCAAGGACACAACACAGTAGCACCTGTGAGGCTTGAACCTGCGACCCCTTGGTCTGGAGTCAAGCACTCTACCACTGAGCCTCTGTTGCTCCCTCTATATCAGCATTCTGTTTTTTATGAGCATTTGAAATTTCATGCTCAGTTGAGTTGAGCGTGAAAAAGTTTTATAACCGTGGGTTCTGAACATTAGGGACACATATATGATATGTTTGTTTGTTTCATTCGATTCTTTACATCCCATCAACAATCTTTCAGTTATATAGGGACGGGTCTTCCTAGGTTGAACCAGTACTAAGCTAGGATTAATGTTCTTGTTCAAAGACACAACACAGTGACGCAGGTGAGGCTCGAACCCGCTGTCCCTTGGTCTCGAGTCAAGCACTCTACCACTGAGCCACTGCGCTCCCAAGGCAATTGTTTTGGTTGAGAAATAAAAAATAATGAATTTTAATGATGCCCTTTTATCTGGGGGCCTATCTATCTTTGTGCACTGACCTGGAATGCCCTTATTCTCATAGCACCATGAAGGCCCTGTAAATCTCCACCAATAAATACATCAGATGTCAGCCAGGCACCAAACAATGTTGGTGGATCAAGATTAACAAGCTGAACAGCTCTCAGATCTGAAAGAAGGACAATTACAGTTTTGTTCTAGAATTTGAGCACACTTCTGTACTCAAATAAAATCTTGGTTATAAAGTCTGGAATTCACAAAATGCTTGTCAGAATAACAAACAGGGAAGACTCTGATCAGACTGCTTCAGAAGCAGTCTGATCTGGGCCTGCACTGCTTATCTAGGCCTTTTTGCAGGCAACTTAATTTCAGAATTTAAGAACATTTACAATACTTGTCTGAATAGCATTACTTCATTTAGAAAAAACAACAAGAAATACCTACAAACAAGTAGCCCAATGGGCAACGATCGCTCACCATGGAGCCAGCATAATGTTTGGAGACACCATAATTTACGATGCTCAAAGGCAGATAACTCAGAACTTGAAACAGTGATCAGGAATTAATTCAAAAACATAAGATATTATGCCGGTTCTAGTTATCTGCAAGTATTAAAAAGATCTGAATAAAAATTGCATTGGAACCTGGTGAAAGTGTAGTTTTCAGATGCTCAAGGGCAGCTAACTCCGTAGTCAGTTATGGAACCTGACCAAAATTCAAACTCATCCATACTTTTATGTATGTCCTGGTAACCTACAGGGATGAAGAAAATCAAATGAAAAATGATGGTGCTAGAGTGGTCACAACATTATTTAGTTATATTTTAGATGCTCAAGGGCAGCTAACTCTGTAGCTGGTGGATGGGTGTGGCGGAAAATCAAACTCATTCAAACTTTTATGCAAGTCCTTGTTACCTACAAATGAGGAAGATCCATTCAAAATTGAAGGTGCTAGAGTGGTCACAACAGATCTCCCATTGTAAGTCTATGCAGATTTTTTATGATGCTCAAGGGAAGTTAACTCCACAGTCTAAAGTTGGTTTTACTTTAAATTAAACTCATCCAAGCTTTTATGGTTGTCCTTGTTACCTGAAAGAATGAAGATCCAAAAAACAAGAAGGCGCTAGAGTAGTCAGAACATTATCAATCAATTTCTAAGATGCTCAAGGGCAGCTAACTCCATAAAAGGTGATTGGATCCTGACTGAATTCAAACTCATCCATGCTTTTATAGTTGTCCTTCTTATCTGCAAGAATGAATATAATATATTATAAAATGAAAGCACTAGAGTGGTCACAACAATCTCCCATTATAAGTCTATGGGCATTTTTTAAGACGCTAAAGGGCAGCTAACTCCTCAGTCGCAGGTCTGATCTGGCCAAATTTTGAACCCATCTAAGCTTTTATAGTTGACCTTGTTACCTGCCAGAATAAAGAAGATCCAATTAAAAATGAAGGCGCTAGAGTGGTCACAACATTATCCATCAATTTTTAAGATGACCTACGAGAGCTAACTCCATAATAGGTGATTGGATCTTGGCAAAATTCAAAACTTATTCAAGCTTTTATAGTTGACCTTCTTATCTGCAAGATTAAAGAAGATCCATTCAAAATTGAAAGCACTGGAGTAGTCACAACGTTTCTCCCATTATTAGTCTATGGGGATTTTTCCAGATGCTCAAGGGCAGCTAACTCATAAGTCCTTGTTCGGATCCTGCAGAATTTCAAACTCATCCAATCTTTTATGAGTGACCTTGTTAGGTGAAAGAATAAAGAAGATCCAATCAAAAATGTAGACGCTAGAGCCGTCACAACATTATCCATCAATTTTTAAGATGCTCAAGGGTAGCTAACTCCAAAATAGGTGATGGGATCTTGATGAAATTCAAACTCATCCAAACTTTAATAGTTGTTCTTATTGTCTACAAGAATGAAGAAGATCCATTCAAAATTGAAAGCACTAGAGTGGTCACAACATTTCTCCCATTATAAGTCTATGGGGATTTTTCCAAATGCTCAAGGGCAGGTAACTCATAAGTCCCTGGTCAGATCCTGCTGAATTTCCAACCCATCTGAGATATTATGGGTTAACTTGTTGCCTGTAAGAATGAAGAAGATCCAATCAAAAATGAAGCAGCTAGAGTGGTCACAACATTATTCATTAATTTTTCTCACGCTCAAGGGCAGCTAACTTAGAAGTCAGTAATGGAATCTTGCCGAAATTCAAACTCATCCAAGCTTTAATAGTTGTCCTTATTGTATGCACGATGAGGAAGATCCATTCAAAATTGAAAGCACTAGAGTGGTCACAACATTTCTCCAATTATAAGTCAATGGGGATTTTTCCAAACGCTCAAAGGCAGGTAACTCATAATACCCTGGTCGGATCCTGCTGAATTTCGAACCCATCCGAGATATTATGGGTTTACTTGTTGCCTGCAAGAATGAAGAAGATCCAATCAAAAATGAAGGAGCTAGAGTGGTCACAACATTATTCATTAATTTTTCGGATGCTCAAGGGCAGCTAACTCCAAAGTCAGTGATGGAATCTTGCCGAAATTCAACTCATCCAAGCTTTTATGGTTGGTCTTGTTATCTGCAAGAATGAAGAAGATCCATCCAAAAATGAAGGTACTAGTGTGGTCACAACATTTCTCCCATTATAAGTCTATGGGGATTTTTTCAGACGCTCAAGGGCAGCTAACTCATAAGTCCCTGGTCGGACCCTGCAGAATTTCGAACCCATTTAAGATTTTATGGTTGTCCTTGTTACCTGCAAGAATAAAAAACAAATCAAAAATGAAGGAGCTAGAGTGGTCACAAGATTTTCCCCATTATAACCCTATGGGAGCTATCTGTTGCCATGGAAACGAGAATTCTGATCCGATCTAAACCAAAACATAATGCAATCAATCCCCCACCCCAATAAAGCTTCTGATGAAATTTGATTATGATTGGCCAGCTTGTTTCAGAGATATTCATGTTTGAAAGTGTGGACGGATGCACGGACAGACGGAAGGGCGCACGCACGGACGCCGGTTCGAGTCCCATACTATAAGCTCACCCTGAGCCTTCAGCTCTGGTGAGCTAAAAAGCTAACTGGAACAGTTTACAGTAAATATAACAACAACATCACAGAGACAGAAATCTGGTTTTACTTATACTGTATCAACTGCCACAATAAAATAATTGCAAGATTTTTATGTCATTTTTAAATGAGTGTGTGTGTGTGAGGGGGGGGGGGGGGGGGGGGGGGGGGGTTGAGGGCAAAATTTTGCTTTCTATTAATTATTTCCTGTTGGCACCCAGGGTGGTTGCTGATAATGTTGTTATTGGCCCATTGGCCAAAGCATCTCTTAGGTATGTTGATTTCCCAGTGATATTATGCTCAAAGTATAAACTCACAGGTCTAGACAACTGATAACATTTCCTCTTACTTTGTTTATTTTATGTAAGAACACTGACTTGGACAGGGAGGCATTTAAAGTTGAAGCCAGTTGTCCTCATCAAAGCAACTGAACACAAACATAGGTGAAAATTTAAAAGAATTTCTAGCGATAAAGCGAGCAATCTCCCTAAACGAGACGTTCGTTTTATTTTGTTGAAATAACGACTGGAGAAACTAGGCACATTCAACAAATATATATTGACGAGCCGCCTGTGCAACATTGCCCCCAAATTTGTATATTTAAAACGGGGTTTCCTAAATGCATGTAATAACTCTACTTCTTATTGAATGATAATTTATTTCGATCAGCAACTGTGCTTGTTATTCAGTAACCTATATGGGAACCATACCGCTAAACACGGGTAAACAATCGTCCTATCACGCTATGTACAGTAAAACTATTTATACAGTTGATGTACATAAAAAACGACCACCTTGCAAAGTGGTCTGTTTTTGTCTGATATTTTATGTCTTCTTTCGCTTATACAACCCCTTTCCCCCACTAGACCCAAGACGCCCTTTACATATGTTATATATTTGTATAGCGACATTCAATTGTCCAAAGGGCATCTTGGGTCTAGGGGGGCAAAGCATCTAAAAACAAACTGAAAGACGTCAGTTTCGTCTTTTCAATGACAAACGTCACAATTTTAAGTATATTTCGTACGCATGCGCAGAAGGAAAACCGCAAAGTTTTGGAAATGAAGAACATTTCTATCCTTAATATTTTAGCACTTTTACTTTTTGAAAATCTGCTAAGGATTTACTAAAACTCTCGTCTAAACGGCACCCAGTCTAAAGACGTAAAATGAGGGGGTAGGAGTAGAAGGCGCAAGTTTTCATGGCTTTGCAAATGATGAATCGCTTTGAAACCTATTTTGATGCATTCTATGCATATTTTACTACCGAAACAGACCAATATTAAAAACATAAGGGCAATTTGAAAATTTAGGTTTTGTAATCATGTCAACTAGGGAAAATATACGCCTTATCGCTAGAGCTCCTTTTCAAAATTCTGAACTTTCGAAACTCCGATCTTAAAACTTGCAGTATTCCCACTAAATTTTCACAGTTCCAAGGACAAATGGTCAATTGTCTTTAGACAGACTAAAAATTAATCAGAGAAGATATTATAATCTGCCTACATCAGCATTTTGAGGCTGGCTTTCCACAGGAAGTCAGCCTCAAAATCCTGAATTCAGGAATAATTTCACCCATGCACAAACCAGTCCTGTACAATGCCTAAATTTGGTACAATCTCAGGGATCATGAGCATCGTCCAAATATTGAAATTGAAAGTAGGTTTCCTCTACTTTGGATTGTTTATCGGTTATTTGATTGGTTTCAGTGATGCGCATCAAAAGCAAGCAACCAGAATAAGGGACAGAACTCTTGGTTACACCAATAGTGTGTCAAAAGTGAGGCATGTCACATGTGCATTATTGCCCTTCTTCTGATTAGAGAGAAACTGAAAATAATTAACTGATGGCCGTTTGAAAACAATGAAACTTTGGCATAAGAATATATACTTTAAAAAAAGAGAAATAAAAATTTGGGGCTGGCAGATTTGAGGATAGGCCAGGAAACTCTTACCTGGGACAGTAAAAATAGCACCACGACCAAGAGAGACATCAGGATACTCATGGATATTGTCTGGAATAAACACACCACACACTAACAACAGATTGTCGGTACGATTGAACTTGGAATACTGAGTAAGTGACCAGGAAAACATCTCTTTTGTATCAACTTTAGAAACTTGTGTTGATGGAAAGTCCAGTTTCCATAGCTGTGGAAAAACAGAACATTACTGTCAGATCAAGTTTTGCTCATATGGATAAAAAATAAAAAATCCTGAATTTTCAAAATTCAAAACTTTAAATATGCAGAAAGCCTACAAAATAATGCAAATTTCACGTTTAAATGGTCAATGATTGAAAGACTAAATATTACTTACAATAACATAGCTATCCTTGGAGGTCGTACAGAAATATTCACCATTATGAGACATAGAGACGTCTAATACTTCATCTCTGTGAGCATCTGTGAATATCTCACTTTGTATGCATGGCACATGGTGAACAAGTCTCTTCACCTCAGATCTCCAGGTAGTCCTTCCAGGTGATATTGGACCTACAAAAATATAAAACTATATATGCACATTACATAGGTATATATAAACAAATTTTTAGCATAAAATTGTAAAAAAATCTTACTTTAACATATGTTTTGGGTGCTCATTGAGAAGGTTCTTTTGTTTTCGTTGAGAAATAAGACTATTATTTTTTTTGGTATGCACTCTTAACTAAAGGCCTGCACATTATTATAATAGTACCTTGATCTGGCGACTACCATATTATGTTAAGTGAGCATCTTGGGTGTTCCGATGTTATGACCTCATCCAGGAGACATGAGACTGTACGCCTGGTCAAGTTAATATTATAACAAGACAAATTCGACGAATTTATATCCCCCGACGAAGGGTAATTTGAGAGAAACATGTAAATCACAAAACATAAATCCCATTTATCTAACCCTTAGTTCACCTTCAGTATTATTCAGATCATAAGAAGCACCTGTCAAGTATGTTTTAGTGCTTAGTTTAATACAAAATATACTTACATCTGCACAATTTCAATATCTGACCTTAAAACCCAACCCCACAGGTCAAGGGTGTGTGTAATTTCAAAGTGTTACCTTGCATGTAGGTCTAAACTTCTTTCACTTTAATTTGATATGCAACATGACCACTTTTAGAAAATAAAAATAAAATGACCTTTTGACCCCGCCCCAGGGGTCATTGGTGTGTGTAATGACAGCAAGTTTGCTTTCATGGTGCTCTGTGCTCAATTCCCTTTACTTTGATATGCAACATGACTACTTTCAGAAAAAAGATATAGTTTGACCTTTTGACCCCACCCCCTGGGTGGAGGGTGTGTCTGTGGGCAAAATATTTGCTACCATGTTGCTGCCAGCGTCGTCAGCTTCAATTTGATATGCAACATGACCATATTCTGAAAAAGTTTAATTTTGACCTCGGCCCCACCCCTTAGTCCACCCAACAGGCTCTGACCCAGGCCTTCAAACTGATATCCCATTTGGTATGTTTCATACCTATTGCTGCTCTGCCTGTATGCAAAATTTCAGCAAAAAATATTAACAATTGCCTTAGTTATTGCGAAATTTAAATATTTGACCTTTGACCCCTTTGGTGGGGTCAAAAGGGGTGGGGCAAACTTTGACACTGCCATGTTTATCTATAGGCACTTGGCAATCATGGTCTTATAGTGAGAAGTTGTTAAATATAATAGCTTTGATTGAATGTGAAGATCATCACACAATAAAGCTAATATTGGCTTTGCCTAATAATTGCCTATACTAAAGAAAGGGCAATAACTCAAGTGTTAAGGGGTCGATTTTAAACAAACGTATAGGATATTGAAAGTCCATGGTACTTATCATTTAAACCAAGAATGAATCAAATCTGACCAATAGGTACTGAGATATGGTTCCGGACAGACAAAAAGTGTGGACGGACGGAAGGACGACGCCAAAACAAAAACCATCCGACTTTGTCGGGGAATAATTATATGTCTATTGTATACCTTTTTTTCTGACATTATTCTGATTTTATAAATTGTTTTGGTCTTTAATCGAGTAAATTGCAGGAACTTTTGCCTTACGTTTCATTTCTTGACTTCATGTCATCATGTTTTTCCATCTTTGGTTCTTTGCTTGAAATCAACTTTACATAATGTTGCCGCAAAAACAGGTAACTGTCATTAGCCTTGTTTTAAAGGATAGTAGTACGGAATCAGAAAACCTCAGTTCGTTGCTCTGGCTTTCTGTATCAGATGGCCAGAATGAGAAAGCAGACAGTTCGAAAGAAGTATCATTTATAGGTATATAATAAAATTATAGAAATATGTCCATGGTATGATAATATCCCTTCCTTCCTTTCTCTTTGTATTATATAGGGTCACGATAAGACATTTTGAGAGTAAAATTGTAACTATTTTTTTACCCATCAATTTTAACAGATGTTTTCGGTGTTCAAAAGAACAGTTCATTGAGACAGTTCTTTTGATCATCCATAGCATATCTTTTGGTTGAGATATAAGAAATATATTTCAATTATGCACTCTCATCTGGTGGCCTGCCATTAATTCACAGAAATATGTCTTTGGTATGAAAATATATCTTCCTTTTAGGCTCTCTGTATTGGAACAATCCTTTATACTACATGAATTTTTCAGTCATGTCGGGATTATGTGCACAAAGTACTTACTGGTTAACTGCTTAGTCAAGCTTGTGGTTAGGTTAACTGACCATCTTGACATGACCATAGCTGTTGACTGGGACATAAAACCACAAACAAAACCGATCAAATCTATAGGCCTGGTTGGTGATTCCAAACCATTCCAATGGAAGTACCGTTAATGTTCCATCTAGACTTTGCAGTCTGGTGCCAGAGATACTCATCATAAGCCACCCTTCTCCACAATGTACACACCTGGGCCACACTGCCAAGCTCCGTCACATCCAGGTAGCTAAATATCTCCAGGAGCAGTGACTCTGGCAGGAGAAATTGCCACATGCTAGTCAGGGGCATTATTGCTGCAGAGAAACAAAAAAAAAAACAACACTGATATTTGTAGGAGATTTCTTATTTCTATTCAATCTTTTGCTTGGACTTATCCATCGGAAGAAGTTTGCTTAAAAAATTTTGCAATTTAAATTTACTGTTTGTACCGACATGTATTCACAATTCCAGAGTCCATATAAAAGTGGGTAACTGAAAATTACTTAATATCTCAACCAAAATATACTGGAAGAAAATGAAAGTTTTAGGCTCAAAGATTTTGCTTATAACTGGACCTATGATATTGTCTTAAAGAAATTGAGAGAGAAAAGATTTCAACCCTTCGTATACGGGAAACCACTAAACGAGTACTTTTGCAAAGAGTGAAGACTCAGCTGAAATGCAATCTGCACGCACATGGGCCAATTCTGTGGAATCAACCTCTGCCCTACATGGAGGGTCTACTTTTCATGAACTTCGGAAATGTGACGTTGACGTCACAGAATTTCTGAGAAACCATCATGCCAGCACAATAACAAGTTTGATTGCAGCGAAACAAATGGTTGCAGTATTCCACAATAAACATCGTAAAAAAGATGCTATAGCGATATTTTATGGAAAAAAATAAACTTCATTTATCCTGCTGATAAAACTTTTCGGATAATCAGAATAATCGATTTTAACAGGATTGAACCTACATGCTACAGAACTAATTTTTCACTGTGCCATTTCCGGCGAACAAAATGGAGCTTTTTGGTACATAGTTCTATGCATAATGCTCCTTACATACAGCCGAGCCATGATCCGATTCTCGAATTGTGGCGAAGTTTGTCGAATGAGCTGAAATGCAGCATAATGCTGTGTTCCATCAGGGTCTACACTGTTTGTAAAGGTAAAAAAAGATCTTCAGACAAAAGAATACAATAGTTAAAAAAAATATACATACAACCTGACACCCCTTGATATGCACAATGGACTACCATTCTAAAGTTGGGCGGTTGAAACCAGGGGCCGTTTTAACCAGCGGTTTTAACAGGCTATGACCACCCTTGTCAATACTCCAAAAGTGGTCAATACTGGTCGATTGATGGTTGATTGAAAAATTGAGTTTATTTAATCCAAATTTCTCCGCTTAATATGCCTTAATTTTTACTAAGGCTTCAATGAAATATATGTGTGGTTCCTGTTGCCTACCTACCCTAATTTTTTTACCCCTACCCTAAACATTAAAATGGTCTACGGATAAAAAAAATACCTAAAATGTACACTTTTTCAGATTTTGTCACTGTTTTCTTTGTTAAATGTTATAACAAAATTTAATAATTTCCCTACCTACCTACCCTAAATTTTGCTGGCATGCAACAGGAACCACACATATATTTCATATAGGCCTAAAGTTTTTTTTATTTTATTTTGAAATAAATAATACATCAATGTTGTCAATTCAAGTGTTTCTTGACTTTAATAAAGTCAAGTTTTTTAAATTTAAGAAATATTAATTCCAATATTACGTATCGGCGAACATTTTGAAACTTTCCGACATTGATTTTCCGCTGACCATGCAAGTACCCTAATTTAAATATTCATTATAAACCATCCAATGAAACGATTGCAAAGTTTTTTTTTCGCAATCACAGACGATAAATATAGAAATGAGATCATGCAAAACTTTCGGATATTTTCGGCAGTTCAAATGGTCAGCCAGAACCTTGCCTAAAGATTGGCCAAATTTGAGATTGTTTTTCTCTCGAAATTAAATAGACCATTGAAAAGTACTGGTACTAGGCTTTTCTCCAGGGCTCCCCCAACAAAATCAACTAAAATTTAGAAATCTTGAGTTGTGTGAGTTAATCGCCTTGGATTGTGTATTGGTACGAGCTATTGTGGATGTCCAGCATGTGCGGACGATGTAGCGCTGCTTACAAGGTGTAAAAATGAACTACAGCTTATGGCCAACGTGTTTAACAGAAACTATAAACAAGACAGGGTCACTATACACCCATCGAAATCTAATGTAGTATTGCTGAAAAATCATAAGTCGGTAACAAAGAAAAACGTTAAAGTGGAACTGAATGGAAATAACATATCGCTATCCGAAAATACAACTCATTTGGGACTTCTTCGTGCTGAAGTAAACGAAAACATTATAAACATTGATGACCGCCTAAGATTGGCAAGAAGAACTTTATACTCTTTAATAAGTACTGGTGTTCATGGATCAAATGGATTAAACCCGAAATGTTCATACAAAATTTATCAGTGTTATGTTTTGCCAAGACTCTTATTCGGCCTAGAAGTATTACCATTAACTCAGACCCAGATTAATATACTATCAAAGTTTCATATCAGCAACCTTCGTAGATTTCAGTCATTACCCATTAGAACTGCTACATGTGCTGTCTACTTGCTCATAGGTGCGCTCCCATTGGAAGCTGAACTCCATAAGCGACAATTAGGTTTGCTGTATAATATTTTGACCTGTACCAACAAAACTATCAGAGAACTTTCATCCAGACAAATTGCTTTTAATTTGGACAATAATCAAAGTTATTTTAGCAAAGTGCAGGACATTTTAAATATATATGACCTACCAAATCTTCAGTGTCTTAGTGAAGGTCTTACCTCAAAAGAAATATGGAAACTTCAAGTTAAAAGAGCTATAAATAAACATTGGTCTGAATTACTACAGAAGGAAGCATTAGGAAAATCCACATTGAAATATATGAACGTTGACTCGGTCGAAATCGGTCGGACTCATTCTGTATGGTCTTCACTGGAATCTACTGTATCAGACGTCAGAAAGGGTATTACAAAGTCTAGGATGATCACAGGTACCTATATGCTACAGTCAAATGTATACAAATTCAGCAACGCGACTGAAAGTTCTATCTGCAAGTGCTGTGCTACTGACAGTGAGGATATTGTACACATGCTGCTAGACTGCCCCGCCTTGTTCGCGCAGAGAAAACAGTATTTTGGTGATCTTAGATCCTTAATTGTTAACTGTGTGGGAATAAATCAATTGGAATCGACATTTAATACTAAGGAAAATATAGTAAGACTGATCCTAGATTGTTCAAGCTTTGCATGTTTAAATGGGAGAAAGGAGTTCGTATCAATTGTGAAGGCAACTACTGAGATGTGTCATAGACTCCATATTACCCGGCTGCATAAGTTGAATCGCTGAGGAATTAGTTTGAATACGCCACGACAGTGATCCACAACGTCTTTTATAAAAGTGTATATAACTTTTAACCAGTGTTGTAAATATTGAGGAACCACACGCCCTCACAGTGCATGAACATTTTAAAAAAGTAGAACTTTTATTAATATTACTCAAGAAGATTACAGACGGAAGTCTGGTGTTCCTTATTGGAAGTTAATACTTATACAAGAAAGAAAGAAAGAAGTGTGCATCTTTGCTCAAACAGTATTTATAGCAGTGCTCAGTACCTTAATCAGCATGCATTTTTTCTTTTTAACCCAAATTAATTATCCAATAAAGCAATTAAAATTAATTTGGTAGGGTAAAAAAAAGCAAAAGAAATTAAGTGTACCCAATACAATGAAAAAGTCATGGGTATTGGATTTTATCACTTTGCCTTCCGCAGTTAGTTTTAGTTAGGAGTGGCTAAATGTCCACAGCCAACAGACTGGTGTTCAGCATCTATTATGGGCAAGAGAAAGTCAGTTTTGAGCAGCATGTTAGTAAGAGTAGCAAAAAGACATAAAATGTATCAACTGGTAAGTAAAATATTAACATTTACAAAAATACCCAATTGAAAAACCAAAATACTCCCAAAAAAAATATTTATTAAAAATGTTGAATACCCAATTAACATTTGCAATACCCAAATGAATGAAAAAGGAATGGGTAACGTACCCATTTGTTCAAAAAATTCATTAAGGTTCTGAGTTTTATCACGAGGAAAGTACATGTAAATTATACGGCAAAGAGTCCAAACCGCGAGAATGTGTATTGTCCAATTGGGGTTTATCAGCTGATCAATTTTTGACAGAAAAAATATGACAATCGGAAATGTTTAAACTAGTCCTAAGTGTAGTTTTTTTTTTTTATTTCTTGATGGATTGTAATGATTTACACACCAGTTTCTTTGTCATTCAATCTTCTTTTGGCCCATATTTTCAGATTTAAGAAAAAATAAAAGAATTCAAAATCCCTTCTTTGACGCCGGCAGCTGCACATAATCCTCGTGGGGTGCTGCAGGATATATATAGAAAGAAATGCTACACTTCCAAGGAACACTGAGTGCTTATTCATATTATAGATATATCAAATCTTTTGATTTGCACAGGCTGTTTAAAGAAGCCAATACTTGTACGCTTAGAACAAAGTTTTCCTTGTTTAAAAGGGAATTAGTGCCACGACTTTATAACTAATCAATCAATGCAATTGTTTGACTGTTCTTACGATAAATATAATATAGTTAAAATGCCGTTATCTGCTTAAAGTCAGCGATTTGTTAGGCTTTGGCGAAAATCTTACTTTCCTTTTCGACAGCTTCCGGCAGGGTCTAGCTAAACAGCGGAAGGAACGTTTCTTCCGCGGAACCTACCTACAGAACGCGGCGCCTGAGCAGACCTCCAACGTTTGCTTGCAGAATATTCTATTAAAATTGGAATAAAAAAATACAAATGTTACACAACAACCCTTAAAACAGAAATCGACAGGTCCAATTGATTAGACTGAGAAATTCCATTTGGCTTAAATGATTTAAAGACATGTGATCAACACACAATTTGCGTGTCACCAATCACGTGGAGCTAGAGATTGGCTTGAAATTAGGACCCACTGAGATACATTCATTTAGGACATATTTATCGGCAAAATATCTTGGTATAACTATCTGTGATAATATGGATTTGGGGTCAGCACATTTCAGAAATTTCTTCCAAAGCAACTAAGACGCTTGGTTTCCTTCGCAGGAACTTGGCTTTTGCACCTAAGAGTACAAAGGAAGTTGCATACAAAACTTTGGTTCGGCCTAAACTAGAATATGCAGCACCCATCTGGAGCTCTTACTCGAAATTTCAGATTAACCAGGTAGAGAAAGTTCAGAGGACAGCAGCCCGCTGGACCTGCAAGAGATGGCGAAATACAAGTAGTGTCGGCCAGATCAGTGATTCATTTACAATTTTGGGCTTATGGGTCCTGGGACTCCCTGTTTCTAATATCAATGAGTCCCAACTGCATACTTATGAGTCCAAAACACTATTTTTAATGAAAAGTCTGCAATACTATTGCATCCCGGGACTCGCCAGGACTCGCTGAAATAAAAACTTATGCGCAAAAGATGCAGGATGCGCAGGTAACAAAATCACTGCCAGATGCTTGACAAGCTTGAGTGGCCATCTCTTGAGGCCCGTAGGGAAACCTTTGGCATCAAGGAAAGGCTTGAGTGTGACTTCGTCAAATACAGTAACGCCTGTGAAAAAGACCAGGATGAGTCCAGACTCGGCCTCACCACAAGTAGCTCTGTCGGTTGGGAAAAGGACAAAGAGCTTGGCCACCACATCAACAGCGGTGACAGCAGCTTCCATAGACTCGGCCAAAACCAAACACACACACATGAGACTGGAACCGAACGAGCGCCTTTCCAGGTATCCAGTGATACTAACGCTGAAAGGGACAAGTCCAGAAAAGGCTCACCAAATGGAAACACAGAATCCCCTGGTAATCCCAAGGATATTGGTCCTGGATTCACCAGAGAATACTCACGAGGATACCCCCAATCCTCGCTTTCTATAGCTACCTTAAACGTAAAGAACCTAAAAACAAACCTGTACTTTGTAGTTTCTCTATCGAAGTCCCATAATATTCTTATCCTGCAGGAACACTGGCTTTATGGCTTTGAGTCATCCCTTGCACAGCAAATTTACAACAATAGTAACTTTCATATCAAATGTGTTGATGACCTAGACCCAATACCTCCAGTTCAACCTCCTAGGGGGCACGCTGGAACATGTATCCTATGGGAAAATGACCTAAATCATTGTATAAAGGTCATGCCTGATGGAGGGCATAGGGTGACCGCAGTGGAGATTACTGGTGATAGGCTTCCAGTGTGTCTGATAAATGTGTATATGCCATCTAGAGGTTGTCCTGATAGTGATATCCAGTTCCAGAGTAATCTGGATGAGGTTCATGAGATCTTAGAGAAATATGGGCACACTCACAAGATCCTGTCAGGGGGTGACTTCAACACATCTCTACACCGAACACAACTTCTTAGAAGGGACCAATTGTTGCAAACCTTCCTGACGGAGCATAACTTATTCTTGCCAGATAACTACCCTAATCAATACACATACCATCATGAAGGTACAGATGCTAGATCTCAGATAGACTACTGGTTTCTATCAATGAATGGCAATGAAGAAGTATCAATAGGGGATATATGTCACTTAAACCTATCAGACCATGTCGAGGTCACTCTTCATACAACATTCTCCTATAAAATGGACAGAAGTGAGCACGATCAGATGAATAAGATGGCATTAGAAATGCAGATAAAGCACAAGATCAATTGGAAAAAGTGTGACAGGCAATACTATTGCGACTTATTAGGAAATGGATTGGTTCCTTTGTACCAACAAATACCCAACTCCCAGTTTGAGATGGATCTGATGGTTACCACACTCAACAAAAACTATACGAGGCATCTGCGGCTGCAACTCCAGTGCCTAAAGCAGGCAGGAATAGAAGGAATAATAAACTGCCTATATGGAATGTCCAATAATCCCAATTTTGACCCTGCCTATAAGGAGCAGGTGGAATTTGATGCTCTGTTGATTGAGCTGATAGCTCAGCAGCAAACATGTGCTTTTAAACCGGTTACACACAAGGAGATTAAAATATTGTCCGCTCTTTCAAGTTGAGTAAAGCTCAGGATATCTTTGGTCTGTCCTCTGAGCACCTCAAGTTTGCCTCAGACTCTCTGTATTCTGTTTTATCCTCTCTCATGGAGTGTATCCTGTTTACAGGGTATGTGCCCCCTCAACTCAAACAGGGAATTTTGACCCCAGTCTTAAAAAAGAAAAAAAGATGCAGCCCAGCCCACCAATTACCGAGGTATAACAGTCTTATCAATGCTGGGTAAAATTCTTGAGCGGGTCCTGCAGAACCGATCTAAAGAACGGATTGAGTCGAAGCAATCCAAGATGCAGAGGGGTTTTACTGCCAATTCCTCGGCTGTTAATGCTGCCCTTATCGTCTCAGAGACCCAGAATGAGGCCAAAGACCTAGGTGAACCCCTCAGACTAGTCACTCTTGACGCTTGTAAGGCTTTTGATGTAGTCTGGCAGGAATCGCTCCTGCGTAAGATCTTTAATGTAGGTGTCCAGGGCAGTCTGTGGGTCTGTATGAAGAATCTATATAGGGGAGCATTTTCTGCAGTTAAATGGCAGGGCCAGATATCGGAAATGCTTGAAATTAAACAAGGAGTTAGACAGGGAGGGATCCTCTCCACCTTGCATTACAAATTGTTCAATGATGATCTATTGCACCTGCTGGAAGCCTTAAAAGTTGGCATGGCTATTGGGCACATAGACTGTAGTTGCCCAACATGTGCTGACGACGTCGCCCTATTAGCGAAGTTTCTTCTTTGTCTACAGGTCCTTCTTACAGTTGTTAGATACTACCTGGGTAGGGAAAGTTATAGCATAAACACATCAAAGTCCGTAAAGGTCGTCCACAATAAAATTGGTAAGGATACTATGGAAGGGAATCCATCTTATGGAAATGACAGTTTGGGAAGGAGTGATTCTGAGGTACATTTGGGGGTGGACAGGAACAGCACAGCGTCAGTGGATATTGAGGGGAGGGTCCAAACTGGGCGTAGAACCATGTATGCCTTAATGGGTGCCAGAGCATATGGGTGTTCCAGGGTCCTAGCTCCATTGATAGCTCAACTCTGGAAAATATATGCCCTGCCTCACATGACATACGGCCTCGAAGTGTTCTCACTTAGTGGTAAAGCTATTCAATCAATGGAAAAAATGCAGAGTACCATCCTTCACAGTGTAGGACCGGAAGTGTACGGTATTTGTGCTTGTACATTCTTTTGAGATTGTACATCGACGGATAAGTTATTTGTGCAAGGCGGTCGCTTGGAAACGGTAAGCAGATTTGTAGTTTTTGTCAGTTTTGATTATTTTTCTGTGAAATAAAGTATCGGCATTGTTTGCGTAATGACTCGGGGACATTTCAGGTGCATGTACATGTTATTCAAAGTCACGGTTTCGCAACGAAAAGACTTTAATCATGTCAACATAAGAATTGTGAAAACATCTGACATAAAATAGACGCCGTTTTTGAGATGTTATCGAGTATCCTTTTGAAACTTTATAGGTCAAGAACAAAAAACAGCAATAAAATTGAACGGCACTATCAAGTGTATGTGAGTTTATTCTCACAATGAGGTAAAAATGCTAAGTAGGTCATCGGTTTCAATGCTAATTTTTGTAATTGCCGTTCAAATAACCGTACAAATATGGAATTAAACAGTGCAAACAAAAACCCCTCCCATGACAGTTTTATTGTATGCATCGATAAACAAGCCTATAAACTAAGTTTACAGATTACTAAAAATGTGAAAAATAGTGAAAAACTGAAATAAACAAATGTCTGGTTGAAGATATCGAGCTTGCAAAGACACTGAAACTCGGACGAAACCAGGTGATAGCGTGATTTTCGTTGTTTTGTGAAACTTTCGGATTTAATGAAAAAAATCGAATAGTGGAAATCGATAGCTCAGCCTGTGTAACCTAATTTCCATCCACCAGAATTCCACTTAGAATGAAAGGCGTTTGAAAAAAGAGAAACTTCTTGTCAACCTACCCCTCGCTTCATTGCACAAATAACTTATCCGTCGATGTACAATCTCAAAAGAATGTACAAGCACAAATACCGTACACTTCCGGTCCTACACTGTGTCCTTAGGCATATTCAAAATCTTCCACCAAATACAGCCTTGACTGCGGTCTATGGTCTATTAGGTGTTAGGCCAATTGAGCAGGAATTTGACCTAAGAAAGCTGACACTCCTTGGTAATATCTTATCCCAGAAATCCACTCTTGAGTATGAAACTGCACAGAGACAGATGGCTGTCAAAGATCTTAACAGTAATAGTTGGTTTTCAGACTGTCGTCGTCTCCTTCATAAATACGGCCTACCAAATATCTATATTCTTGATACCCAAATTGAGTCTTTAGAAGGATGGCGAGCCCAGTGGAAAAGGCACATTGATTCCTTTATTGAGAATGAATGGAGGCAAACAGACAAGTCCTCATTGAGGTTTTTGAATGTCAAGACATTGAGTGTAGGGAAAGTTCATCACTCATGGTTATCAATCCCAAATGACACAAAGGCTGTCAAGCGGCCATACCCCAAATTTAGGCTATTGTCAGGCACTTACATCCTTCAAGAGAATAGGGCCCGTTTCAATCAGTATGTGGTCAACACATGCTGTCCTCTCTGTGGCACGGGGGCTGAGGACCGTGTGCACTTTCTGGCAGTATGCCCAAAGCTTGCAGAGAGCAGACAAATTGTGCTCAATATTGCGCACCAAAAACTCTGAGTCTAATATAAGGATGGTGACTGAAAACTCGCAGTACCTGACACAGGTCATTCTGGATAGTTCAGTTCTGGCCAAGGGTGGTCTGATAGAGAAAGACAATGCCATGCTGCTGCTGCTTGAGAGCTGGTCACGAAATGTATGCTTTAAGCTACACCAAAAGCGTAGAGAAATCTTGGGTTTGGCCACTAGAAAGTAGGCCTATGAAAGTTGTTGCATGCTTTGGGTGCTCGGGGGGGGGACTTATATAGTGGGCCTTTCTGAGCGCCCAAGGCGTGCATCCCTGCAAATTCAACAGTAACCTGGAGACCTTCTCTCATTTAAATGGCCCACCTTGAGCATCAGTGGCGCGGCATGACCAGAGGGATATAGGATCTGCATGGTGAAATGTGACGGATTATCAAGGGGGGGGGGGGGTATGTTTTTTAAAAGAAGAATTATTATAGTCCAGGGGGCGGCTTTTTGATAGGACAGCGGCGCATGTATGTGTTCTGGGTGCTCGAGAGAGCAATCACAACGAGACGGTTCTTTCGAGTACTCACAACATATGTTTAGGGGAAAATTAGTATATGAGATGATGTGGCCTGGGGTTGTGTGTCATGGCCACTCAGAAAGGTACAGCGTTGCGTAACTACTTCGATTGACCATGACATGGATCCTCGACCTAGGTTGTATGTAGATGAGCATTGACAATGTAAATATAATGCAAATTAGCACAATTATATGGTTGTGGTATCTGTGAATTGTAAACAACATCCCTGCATGGTGTATATACAGTGAGCCACTTTAGTTACGCACCACTTATAAAATGTAAAATTACTCGGAAAAGAAATGTGATCTTTTTATTCTGAGACTGCCAACGTAAAGCGCATCTATATTTGCATTAGCCATTGAAATTCCATTGTGATCAGATTAGAAACAAAGGAGAAAATGGATTTTTAAGTGCACTACCCTCAAAACACCATTTCACATTGCATTATCTCGAATGAAACTCTGATCACATTGCATTTTTTTCAGGGTTGAATTTCTGCTATGCGAGATATAAGAGCCGATTTAATCTTGGCAATATCTAAGACTGGAATGTGATTGTTAACTTCATAGTTTTTTTAATGTTTTACTATTTTGGTTCCCAGCTGACCAAGGTTTGAAAAAAGTTGGTTTAAGTACTTTTTTTAAGTTAGTTAAAATTTCGTATGATTCGGAGTAAACTAGATATGGTCAGGTCCTGGAGGTAGTCAGCAGTGCCAGGTACTTGGGGTGGATATCTATAGTAACTTTAGCTGGAATACTCGTGTGAACAGGGTAGCAATTAAATGCAAATCGGCCACTCGGATTCATCAGAAGAAATCTAAAGACAAAGTCCCCTAAAGTCTAAGAAATGGAATACCAAACCCTAGTTCGTCCCCAGCTTGAATGTGCTTCAGCTTTTTGGGACCCCCACACAAAAGAAAAGACCCATAAAATTGAAATGGTTCAGAGAAGAGCAGCAGGCTGGACCACAAATGATTGGAACATGACAACTAGTGTCTTTTCATTGTTGCACCAGTTGCAAACCCTAGAACAGAGGCGATCAGTGTCACGTCTCTGTCTTTTCTATGAAATTGTTTATGACCTCGTGGCCATGCCCCTCCCCCATTATATAGAGCCTGTAATTAGGCCTTCTAGGTGCAACTCGATAAACTTTCGGCAGTTACACAATGGTAAGGACTTCTACAAATATTCCTTCTTTCCCCTGGTCTTTGTCCAGTAGAGCGCTCTCCCAGAATATGTTGTTGTTTCTCCTGGTCCTGAGTCATTCAAGACCGCAGTAGGAGAGCTTCAGCATTCCAAAAGTAACTGAGTATGGTCAGGAAATACCACAATCACATACTGCAGACCAACCCTGGGCACCGTGAGGAATCGCTAAAGGACATTTCCAGTAACACGACATCCAAAAGACACTAAAAGCAAATCAACCAGCTCTCTCCTCCTCGTCAAGATGATTGCAAAACTAAAAAGGACATAAAGTAATGCATACAAAAAAGACTAACACAGAACCCCCACAAACAATGGGATGTACATAGAACAATAAATCAACAACAACAGAACCACCGCCTTAGAACAGACAGCAGCTTAAGCCACCGGGTGTAGGGGGGGGGGGCTTAAATGCATTTTACCGACGCCAAATCTTCGCCCTAGATTCTGTTGTTGTTAATAGACAAAAAATGTTTAGCTCGCATGGATGTTTACCCTAAACAGTGATAATGCATGTTTTTATCTTGATTTTAAAAGTTATGACCAGCCCCTACCCCCATACTGATCAATCCTAGAGAGTGATTTTTATTCCTTCCCTCTATTTTCGATCTAGGTTTTAACCTATCATCTTTTATAAAGCCTCACTGTTGTTGTTTTGTTACCCTTTATTTGTTTTCAAGGTCCGACGTGCAGTCACCTTGCCAAAATGCCCGCGAGGGCATCGGCAATATCAGAAGATAGATAGATAGATAGATAGATAGATAGATAGATAGATAGATAGATAGATAGATAGATAGATAGATAGATAGATAGATAGATAGATAGATAGATGGATAGACAGATAGACAGACAGACAGACTGACAGACAGACGGACGGGCGGGCGGGCGGACGGACGGACGGACAGACAGACAGATAGATAGATAGAAAGATAGATAGAAAGAGGAGAACGGATTGGTCCATTTTTGGTCATATCAGTACTATCTTCACGTGTGTGAAGACAGACTGGAATTGCCTGTAAAAATAACTGGCAATTTCCTTTTTACATGTACTTTGAGTCATGTGACCAGTATAATACGTTAGTAAAGATCCATTGGGCGCGTGTTCGATTCGGGCCTGTCCCATTAGCAAGTTGCGGAAATGGATCAGGTGTAAACCTCCCAACAGCATTGTCTTTTACAGTTCTTTCTCAGACTCCCCGTCGACCAAGTTACTTCCAAAATTCCATCATTGCGTGAGCGATGTTGATATACTTTGGATACTGGATTGCTTCTAAAAGCGAAAAGGCCTATTAGAGACTTTACCACTGAGCGAGAATCCTGATCAAACATGGGCCCTCGGATATTCTAGACTAAATGTGACGAAATATATAGATGCATATGGGTTAGTTTCAATATGCCCCCTAGGCATTATGTGCATTGACTTCGATTGCGGAATACGGTTGAATGATCTAATACATACTGCTGGGGAGGGGGTTAACTCTAAAATTATTCATTGTGTTCATGAGCAGAGTCTTACTGGAATATGCATATTTCCTGTCTTTTATTTGCTTCCAATGGATCACCTATGTACAAATCGTTAACTAAAACAAACAAATACTCAGAGCTTGAAGCCCATGAAACAATGAAAAGAGTGGCTTTAGCAAATGCAATAATAAAACACTGTAAAAGTTCTATTTTAATAACTGTAAAACGCCATGCGATGGTTATAAACTTTTTTAAAAGTTAACCTTGTGACAATTTTAAGGTGATACCTAAAAAGTCAATCTAGTCTTTCCATGAAAGTAAGAGCTATCTTAATTATTTGTCTTAAAACGTACACAAAAAAGCCTCCCACATCTTCATGACCAGTTGTATTTTGGCCGTTCGAGCGAGACCTTTACATTCAATTCTTAAGTTTATAGTCATGTGTACATATTGTACTCAATGTCTACAACGGTGTCTGTAGCTGGTGCACGTGAAACATGTCACTTATGTCGAGTCAACGCTATGCACGCTACAGTATGAATACTTATTATAGCTACAGTTAAACCTGCTAAATCATCCACCTTTATAAGAGCTCCAACTGCATAAGACAGACAGTCTGAAAAATTCCCAATTATTTTCAATATAAAGTGTCTCTGCATAAGACAGCCACCTCCATAAAACAACGAGCAGCCAGTTAAATCATTCCCAACATGCTTATATCTTGATGCATTCTATACTCAGAAGAAAAAGTTTAGTCAGTATTTATGTTTTCTCATAAAATCAACAATACTGGATTTATCATTGTCAAATTGTATATATGAGTTGTATTATCGTAGCTTTACATGTATCCGTTTATTGTGTGACAAATAATGCCTCTATTAGACTGTATCAACCAAATTTCAAAATGCACGATGTGCACGTGCTGCGGTAAACCGACAGGGTTATTTTCTCATATACTGTGAGTTGTTCCTATTGCAATAATCCGGAGAAAATTTAGTGCTAGCAAGCTTAAGTCGCCGTCCAGGCTACCAACAAATTACAGAAATACCGCGTTTTTGTCGTCTTGAAGCAGGTACACGTGTTGCTGACGTGCCACGCAGTTTTGGATGTAATAAACAAACTGTTTATCGTCTGCAAACACGTTTCCGACAGTCTGGCAGTAAAATTGACAAGCATCAGTCAGGGAGACCACGAATAACGACGCCAGTTGAAGTTAGGGTCATAGTGACGTCAACATGACGTAATCGCTTCATGGCCGCTTGGAAACTTCTTAAACGCCTTAGACATGCAACAGGTGCGAGGATTTCCGTCTTTACTACCAGAAATC
Source organism: Loripinus fragilis (assembly GCA_964019695.1). Lineage (NCBI taxonomy): Eukaryota > Metazoa > Mollusca > Bivalvia > Lucinida > Lucinidae > Loripinus > Loripinus fragilis. The sequence continues at coordinate 285,475 of CAXHUL010000668.1, forward strand.
GTCTGAGGAGCGCTAGACTGGTTTTTGAGTTTTGAAATTTGAATTTTGACAGTGACCTCTTTGTGTAATTTTGATGAAGAAAAGAGGTATATTTTCATTTTTTTTGTTGAAAATGTTCACATTTGAAAGAAATTAAATAAATTTTATGTTAGGTAAGGTTTTTGTCAATATTAAGACTGTCCTACAAAATAATTGCACACAGTGTCTGTACTGACTAAACTTTTTCTTCTGAGCATATATCTTATTTAATGAAGCATGAAAAAATATATGTCAAATACACAGATAGGTCCTCTTTAGAACTGCGTTTTGTTATGAATCTGACAGAAAGAAGACTTTCTAGATGACAGATCTTCTGATTGACCCTTGATAAGACAACAACCTGTGTATAGTAGACAGTTTTGGCTTTCAAATATGGCTCTCTTATGAAGATTTGACTGTATTTGTATAATGTATTTGCGGAAAGCAAAATGCTTGATGAGCTTGCATAAATTCACAGGGTGGTCGATTTCCTCTTTTGTCGCGTTGTAAAGGATGTTTTACTGTATATATCTCTGTTTTCTTGTTTAAAACCAATACCAATATGAAGGAATTAAGTAATAGTTATACCATGGGTTGTCCGCCTGTACGTGGAGATAATCCACGAGCTTTAGCGAGTGGATTATCTTACGTACAGGTGGACAAACATGGTATAACTATTTTATACCACCTACATCAGTGTAGACCTTGCACATCATGAGATATTTCGTGCTAAAGTTGGTAAGGGTGGTATAAAGGAGGAAAGTTAGTAAAGTAAGTAAGGGTGCAAAGATCAGGAATCGATACAATTAAGTACATGTCTTATTAAAACTTCTATTAATAAATAACTATTGATTAAAAACAAGTAGCCCAATGGGCAACGATCGCTCATCTTGGAGCCAGCATAATGTTTGGAGACACCATAATTTACGATGCTCAAGGGCAGGTAACTCTGAACTTGAAACAGCGACCAGGAATGAATTCAAACACTCAAGATATTATGCCAGTTCTCGTTATCTGCAGGTATTAAAAAGATCTGTATACAAATTGCAGAGGAGTCCTGGAGAAACAATATTTTTTCAGATGACCAAGGGCAGCTAACTTCGTAGTCAGTGATAGAATCTGAACAACTCAAACTCATCCATGCATGTATGTGTTTCCTGGCTACCTACAACAATGAAGAAAATCAAATGAAAAATGAAGGCGCTAGAGTGGTCACAACATTATACAACTATATTTTAGATGCTCAAAGGCAGCTCACTCTGTATCTGGTGGTCGGGGTGGCCAAAAATCAAACTGATTCAAGCTTTTATGGTTGTCCTTGATGAAGATCCATTCAAAAATGAAAACACTAGAGTGGTCACAACAGATCTTTCATTGTAAGTTTATCCAAATTTTCACAAACGCTCAAGGGCAGTTAACTCCACAGTCTGAGGTTGGTTCTGCTTGAAATTCAAACTCATTCAAACGCTTATGGTTGTCCTTGTTACCTGCAAGATTGAAGAAGATCCAATCAAATTTTAAGGCACTAGAGTGGTCACAACATTATTTATCAATTTATAAGACCCGCAAGGGCAGCCAACTCCATAATAGGTGATTGGATCTGGAATTCAAACTCATTCAAGCTAATATGGTAGTTCCTGTTACCGGTTACCGGAGTCGTCAAAACATTTCTCACATTACAAGTAGCAAGTGAGTATGATCAGGTAATACCACAATCACACACCGCAGACAAACCCATGGCACCGCGAGGAAGAGCCACACAGCCATCACGATACACCAGGAAGACAAACCAAGCCAAACGACCAGCCCTCTCTTCCCCATTAAGATGATTGCAAAACTAGAATGGACATAAACAGGTATAGGATCACACGGAATTCCGCGGCTAGCCTTTGTCTCGGAATCCCGTGATTTTGCAACGAGTACCTACTTTTCCGTTTTCCCAACTTATCTTAAGTGTTGCGAAAACCAAAAGTTTCCTGGAATGTGTGCCAGTAAGCAATCTTTTGATGACGTAGGATAAAGTTTTCAGCCAGGTGATTTCAAAACACTGGGAAGGAAAATATGTGAACGGAAGGAGCTGGAGACGCTGGTAAAGATGACAGTATATTGCTCTTAAAATTCATTTTTTTCTAACAGAACAATAACAACTGCATACAATACTGCCTTTAGCTTAAACTTAACTTCGAGTTATTCAGATTACTCAGCATTTATATGGAGTTACTCGCTATCAAAAACTTGCGATTTTCTAAGTTTTGAAACGCGAGTCATGGATTTCCGTGACCTTGAAATTTCGATTGTAACGGCTTCCCGTCACCTTAAACATTCTTGTAGAGGCTATGGATATCCGTGACTTTTATTTTTGACAGGGAGCGGTTGTTGAGTTCAGGCTGTGTACAGGTACATTGATTGTAACGGCTTCCCGTCACCTTAACATTTTTGTAGAGGTAATGGATATCCGTGACTTTGATTTTGACATAGAGCGGTTGTTGAGTTCAGGCTGTGTACAGGTACATTATTTAACAACTTACAATAATCATGATAATCGAATACTTGAGCAAAGGTTACATAGACAACTCGGATTTCTTATTCGGGTCTGCGTTCTGCATAGAGACATATCAACTTACAATGGTGATCAGACCCATACTTATACAATCGTACCAATTGCATAGGTATTATTTTAAAGCATTTCGTCTGAGCCTTCGCTTCTCGCATTTACATACACACAGCAAAAGCAAAGCCTGATGATGCAGGTTCAGACCGATATCTAGGCGTCTTGCTCCCCACCCTGAACCCGTAGATATAAGAATTAATACTTTTCTCGGATAAGTTCTAAATACAGTGCGAGTGTGTGTTACAAGTAAAGGCTTTCGCAATAAACTGCTGGTGAGCCTTCGGATGCTCCTGGACATAAAACCACAAAAAACATAAACCTACTCGACCAGTACTGGTTATAGCCAAGGAACACGACCACAAACATTAAACAAAAAAAAAAAAAAAAAAAAAAAAAAAAAAAAAAAAAAAAACAGTCGGCGTGGTGTATTCGACTTGTACCATGGGGTCCCGAGTTTGATCCTCTTCTCCACGTGAGTGTTACAGTATCGTATAAGCTGTGGCCCTGCGCTCCTGGTAATAATAAAGTTACACACAACAATAAATACTCTCAGCTAAGTACTATACTGGTACAGCTACGGAGCAGCCATAAGTAAAACTTCCGTGGTGTAGTGATTAAGTTGCTCGCCTTGTACAAAACGGCTATGTACTGGCACAGACACGGATCAATCACAACAAAAGCTTGGTCTCCTAGGGGGGGGGGGGGGGGGGGGGGGGGGGCTCATGTTTTCTTCATACCTAGGCCCGGCCCCAGCATCTACCGTTCACCCCCAAAATATCACGAATTTCAAGCACCAAAAATAATATTTGAAGTTAAACCAACTCAAATAAATATCCCCCATGTTGTACATTGACCTTAAGAAAAGACCCTATTATGCATATAAATGACCCCTAAATATAGTCCAATTTTGTGATGACCCCTCAAATTATCAATAAATCTTCATACCCAAAAAATCATTTTTCTGAAAACCACAAAAATAATGAAATTCAAAATTTCGGACGCAAAAAAGTGACCCGAGCCTACGTGTATATGAAAATATCAAAGAACCCCCTGGGGCAACTCTGTTTTTGAAGTTTCCTACCTGTGGTTGATGGAATCTAGAACTGGAAATGTATTTTACAGCATATGTTTAAAGGGAGCGCAGTGGCTCAGTGGTAGAGTGTTTGACACGAGACCGAGGATTCGAGCCTCACCGGCGTTACTGCGTTCTGACCTTAAGCAAGAACATTAATCCTAGCTTAGCACTGGTTCAACCCAGGAAGACCCGTCCTTTTATAACGGAAAGATTGTTGATGGGATGTAAAGAATCAAATCAAACAAAACAACAACAAAAGTATGGGTTTAAAAGCTGTGCACATGTGTCTTTATTTTTCTATATGATTGTCTGCACAAAGAAGACAATTTCCACTGCGTTGTCCACACTGATTACATAAGATGGCATAGCTGAAGTTAAACAACCCAGTATATTAAGCAGTCTAAGGGAAAATGAGCATAGTCAAGCATGAAAACTTATGCTACTGCGAATATCAGAATAAGTTTAAGCTCAATTTATAAACAGACATGCATGATCGAATGCCTTTTATATACTTGACAAATTAAACCATTTTAGTTCCCTCAACGCAACCGACTTTCAAATCACTGCACTGCTGTGTACCCTGGATTCTGGCTATAAAAATTGAAGGCCTGTGATATCAGAGATCAACATTTTATTGAGAACCTTAAAATCGCATGACCTAGTTGGCCGTCGTGCTAACAAAGCGTAAAAACCCTATAAAGATATTCTTCAGAACCGGATGGGTCCAAAATAATTGTTCAAAATAACGATGACTCTAGCTAGGTTGAATTTGGCCTTCTTTGTGACAATGTCAAATTTCTTTCCTAATGCATTATATGAAATTTATCTTGATGTGTTAGTTATTGGTGAAGTCTAAAAGTAATCGAGTATGATGAGGAAATACCACTATCACACACTGCAGACCAACCCATGGCACCGTGAGGAAGAGCCACAGAACATATAAAATGGCAAGACATGGGTGAGACAATAAAAACAATTGGAACACGAGAAAGGACACAAAGTAATGCATACCAAAACAAAGACAAACACAGAACACCACACACAAACACAGAACACCACACACACACACACACACACACACACACACACACACACACACACACACACACACACACACACACACACACACACACACACACACACACACACACACACACACACACACACACACACACACACACACACACACACACACACACACACACACACACATTGGGGAGTACATAAACAATTGATCAACAACAACAGAACCATCTTGGACTCATCCATAACGAATGGCATAGTAGACGGATGGCTGAGAATGGGTTTGCTTCCCCTTTTAGGGAGTTTTGCAGACATATCCTGTCTTGTAGAGAATTAAAAGCCGAGTCTTTTAAGAAATGTTTGCACTCTATGCATTCGGGCGTTAGTGTGTAAGAGCCTGTAACATACGTTACTTTATCAAATTAAGAAAAAGTAAATTGAAATATGTTCTTAAAGGGTATCCTTTGGAAGCAAAGACTGCTTCAAAGAACTGAAACTAGAGTGTGCATATTTCCTGGGTCAGACTAGCTAGTTTCTGCCATTTAGGCTTCATCATTAGACCCTCTAATAGTTTTAAAGTTCCACAATGAAACCCATGTTCCCATGATGGGCTACAAATTAAAGACATCAAATATTTATTTTTAAAAGTCATTCATATAGTCTGCATACTGGATATCTAAACTACGTATGGCAGTCATTTGAACAAAATTGCGGCTTCCTAAAGTGTCATATGCGTTACATAAATCAGATAACCCATTAAAATTTGCATGTATGGCTAACATTGTTTACATTCACAATCTCTCTGTGTGTTTTGCAAAATGCTTTTAACCATGTCAGACTAGCTTATTGCAATTAGCAATTAAGAAATATTAAAGTTTGTTTCCCTATCTTAAATAGATTTTCTGGAATTAGCGATTAAACAACCCTACCCCTACCCAGTTTTAAGGTGAATATTTGGTATTAAAACTAGAGTAAAAAATAGTTAAAATATTTGCAGTTGATGATTATCTTTCATTGTTTGGGATTTATTTGCTTATATGAAAAGACTCATAAATCTGCAAGTTTGTTGCAAAATGTCTAATATCAGAGACTGTAACATATGTTACCTGATGTAATAAATGGGCAAGCTCATTGTCTTAACGTAAGATATGCCTAAAATGTTTTAATCTCCTTGAGGGAATTTTGCAGACACATTCCTTCTAGAAGTACAACTCAAGCTGCATTGAATAAAGGATGTTTGTACTTTATAAGTTGGGGCGTTAGTCTGAAACAGCCTGTTACATGCGTTACTATATCAAATAAAGAAAATGTAATTTGATTGTTTGGGCTATAACTGTGAAAATACTTGCATGTGTAGGGACTTTAAGCTAGCTCGTATGATAAAGAGTTATAGATCTGCAAGTTGTCACGAAGTTTTAAAGATCAGAGAGCGTTACATATGTTACATGGCATAACGAGAAAGCAAGCGTCCTTACTTAAGAGATACTGTTTCTGAAAGAATGAATATATTTTACATGTTTCCCTATAAATCTATTGTCATTGGTGCCTAAGCCCTAGAAATTATATTCAGTGCATGCTGTCAAACCTATAGATTTTTGTTACACATGTTATAAATAAACTTACTTTCATATATTTCTTAATATGTAAAATGCTAAAACATATAGGGACACAAACAGAGAAGATTGTTTCACATTTGAACAGGGCAGTTTATAAATATTCAAAATCAATCATCAGCTGAGTCTACTTCATACATAACATCCATCATTGTGTCTGCTTCAGTGTCATTATCATCATCGTAATAAGTAAAATCATCAAACAGTATTTTGACTTAATTCTAAGTAAGGGCCTGCTCCATCCAAATCCCTTTTGGAATTCTGCAGACATATAACATCTTATATAACCATTCAAGGTGCATTGAATAAAAATGTTTGCACTCTGTAAGTTGGACCGTAAACCTCCAACAGCTTGTTACATATGTTACTATATCAATTTGAGAATAAGGGGCAAATTTGGCCCCCTCTGGAGCGAAAAGCTGAAAGTTGTGTTTCATTAATTTCATCCAATTGGTTTGCTAGAAGAATAACCCAAGTGTAATATCCAGGCTTTTACTTTACTTTGACCGTTGCTATGGTAACAAAAATGGCGGAGGAAATAGGTTAAAAATAGAGAAATTGCCATTTTGTGCCAAATTTAAGGCTCTTGGAGACCGATTTTTTAAGCATTAGGTATCAGCACAAGCGAATACCAAACAAACCTTTTAATATATTGTGTGCTGTGATGATTCTCATGAATTGTTAAAATATCAATTTTGTATTTGCTTGTGCTCTATATTAATTCCTCTGTTACATGTCTCATATTCAAAATGGTCATTTTCCTATTTTCAGCCTATTTTGGCGGAACATTTTTGTTACCATAGCAGCCGTACTTGTCGAATCAATCCCAGACTTTTACACTTTGGCTTTTGTTCTAAAAACTAATTAGAAGAAACTTCTAAAAAAGAATCAACTTCTATTTTTTGACTTCATAGGGGTGGGGGGGGGGAGCAAACTAGCCTCTTAATGCACGTACCCATTTGAATGTTTGAGCTACAGAAAGAAGACATTCAAATTATCTAATAAATTGACATTCTTATAGTCTGCATACTGGATGTCTTTACTACATATGGAAGCTGTTTAACATTAATACGGCTAACTGTGGTGTAATATGCGTACAATGAACCTAATTATAATTTAAAAGACATAATTATGGCTATCGTCATTTAGTCAAACAACTACTATATCTTGGTTTCAAACTGTTTTATTAGATTTTACAAATATATACTCAATTGATGAATAGGAAAAACCAAGTTTGCTTTTCTATCTTAAATATATTGTCTTATAGGAGCTAATACACAGCCCGACTACCAGTTTTACCGAGAAGCAAATTGTGTTATTACCGTTTAAGTAAATCACATGAAAGAAGGCAAAGATCAGGAATCGATACAATCAAGTACCACACCTGGCCCAGGATACCAATAAGAAAGTAACAAGCTCACAGTAAGACACCACAAACGAGAGCCAAAAGGTCAGCCCTTTCCCGGCAGGTGACCACAAGGCATCAATAAACAGACACGCACGAAAGCATAACAAATACAAGACAGAAATAACATAAATGATCCACAAAAGAAGTACCGCATTGGAACGGTCAGTAAAAATATTTTACTGGAGGGCATAAACCAGCGTGTGAATATTTTACATTCTCTTAGTCTGTCTTGCTCATATACCTGCAAACTGTCATCAAGTTTCTAAGATCAGGACACTTAATGTGTACTTACAAGTCTTTGGTGCCAAAACAATAGAAATTATACTCCTTTTCTGATTATCAAGCCAACGGACTATTGTTACAGATGCTATCAATGACCTTTTGGACACATTTCCTAATACTGTGCATATAATGCTAAATATAGAGTCACAAATAGAAAAGATAGTTGTACATTTATACAAGAAAATACAATAAATGAAATGGTCCAAACTAATTCTCATCGATTTAACACTCATGTTGAACGTTTGTCGTTGTCCGCTTCTGTGGTAATCATTATTATCACCCACCTCCTTGCAACTAGTAGAATCATCACAAAATATTTCAATCATTTACTGTTATACAATTTTACCACAAGTCCAATCAAAATTGATGAGCCATTATCAACTTTCCAATGTTGCCATGCATGGCTTGGAACATTTGGAAACTGATATGAATTCCTAAAATTTGCTCTTTTTGAATATGTGTTTCAAGTGACACTATGCAAGTAGGAGAAAGACTAAAGCTTTACAAGGAGGAAAACTATACCATTAAAGCAATGAATACCTGGACTGATGTACCTTGATATATCTGTGAAAAGAATCATATCTTAGCGGGTTAACTTTTATAAATGTAGCCTTTCCATATATGCAACAAACATATTTTCATCTAATAATGTCTCTGCACTTATTATCTTTCCCCAAGCATTCAAAACGTATTTGAAGTCTTTGTACTTCTGAAGGGCTGAAACGGAGGTAACTCTTTCCCTTCAGATAAACGAGCTAGATGTATCACAGCAGGTAAAGCAATGAAATGCAGGATGAACAGAGCGCAAATGAGACCCTTTCACTTTAATTATTCACTAAGTTTCTAAGATTAGAGCGCTTATTAAAGGATGTAACATATATAACTCGTCATAATAAATGAGCAAGGGCATTGTCGTGACATCCTTTTTGATAACACAGTCAGAGGCAAGCGTTTTCAATTTCAGTGTTTTCAATGGATAATGAAATGGGACAACCTTATCAACTTGTTTACTCTATATAAATCTTCCATAGAGCATAATATAGAACTACTGGTTATCCTATTCTACACATAGTCCACTTTCCTTCTTTTGAATGCAACAGCTAATGATATGGCTGCAAAAACTGAGAAATCGAAAGTTTTACATTCTTTTAAGGCTTGCTTCAATGTAATGACAACAAACAACAACCAGTAGCAAACATAGTTGATAGCAATGTCCAACTTTATGTTCTTTCTCATATACCAGATAACTTTCAAGGTGTAACAGAAATTGTTTCTGACTGTCTGCCAAAACCATCAAGAGTCAACATTGTAACTAAAGAAAACTTATTAAGTTCTTTGGGCGCAGCAAAATACTTTTGATCTAAGACCTGATGACTTAAGCACCAAAGGACTGGAAAGGTTCCATGGCAAATAATACAAAGAAAAAGCAGCCTATCAAATTTCTGTTTGACCAATGTCAGAAATCTTAAAGCATTCTTAGAGGTACACGGTAGAGACATAGCTTTTGCAAAATAAGTGCAAAGTTACCATTTGACTAGCACTGATGCAGAGGCAGTTGCAGAAGGATTGCTCTTGCCACTTCACAGGAACAGACATATACCAGAGTCATATTCCATTGTATGCATATATGTGAAATGACATTAAACCCATATTTAATCAAGTGTTTGATCCCATGACACTGACATGCTGTTTCTGCTTTTGAAGAATGCTAAGGATTCAAGTTTTAGCTGAGTCGATTTGTTTGACAGGTCACACATACAAAGAAAGTTATGTCCTTTGATGGCAAAAGATGAGGATTACACGAAATGCTTTTAAGTAATGTTTGTCACAATTACCAATTTACCAGATAATCTTAATTAATGTAACACATATAACACCATAGGAAGCTGTATATTTGTTTAAAAACCTTTCATGTTTATCAAAGGTATTCAGCATGCAAACTACATGAATAATTCAAATAAATAGATAGTTTTATGTCTTCTTTCTGTTTCTCAGACTTTCAATTCATTTATTCTTAAATTGATATGGTAACATTCGCAACATACTGTTACAGGCTAACCTCCTGATTAATAGAGTGCAAACATCTCTTATTTGATGCAGCTTGAATTGTTCATTAAGGGAGGATATATCTGCACAATTCCCAAAGGGGAGTAGTGGAACAGGATTGTACTCAGTTTGCAGTCCTAATACTATGCCATGATTCTACTGGTTGTGACCAAAAAGGTGATTATTTTGCCATAGAAGCAGACACAATGATAGACATTGTGAGGTTGACTTGAATAAAGATTGTTTTTGAATATTTATATTTAATAGAAATATCTATTAAAAAGAGTCATTTAAATGTGAACTATTATTTTCTATTTATATTTTAGTATTATAGACATTAGGAAATATGTGATAAAAAGATCATATAAAGCATCTGTAACACAAGTCCATGTACTTGTTATCAGTAATGACTATAATTACTAAGAGGCACCAGAGGCTAGAGATTAATAGGAAAACACGTGAAAAATAGCATTTTTTCTGAAATATCATCTCTTACTTCCAAGACAATTTCCTTGCTAATTCATTACGCCATGTAACATACGATAAATACTCTAATAAGTACTCTGATCCTGATGTCAAACTTGCAAATCTATGATTCTTTATTGCATTAGCATGACAGTCCCAAAAATGTAAGATATCCACCAGTGTCAAATATTTTCATATATTTTTCTTCAATAATAGATATCGAAATCGGATACTTAAAATTGGGAGTAGAGTTGTTTTATAGCTCATATAAAACAATTTATTTGAGATAGAACAGCAATACTTTGTTTTTTTTCCGTTAGTCGAATAAGTATTTTAGCAAACTAAGATTAAAAACACTTGAAAAAAGCACAAATCGGCTGTAAAATTAAATGATGTTAGTCACGATTTCAATTTTCAAAGGAAAATTGAATCTATGTAATGCATACAACACCATTTGAAGCTGTAATTTTGTTTAAATGCTGCTTTTATGTAGCTTAGGCATCCAGCTTGCAAAATACATAAGAAATTTAAATAATTAGATAAATTAATGTCTTCTTTCTGTAGCTCAAACTTTCATTTTGATTTTTTCCTTAGTTTGTTACAGTAACATAAGTAACAGGCAGTCAGAGACTACCGCCCCGGCGCACAGAGTGCAAACATCTCTTAAAAGATGCGACTTGAAATTTTCTTCAAGATAGAATTTAGCTTAGTGTCTAATGATTTTGATTTTGAAACAGTAAATTTTTCATTTCTTGATGGAGATGTTCCTTGCTCCCCTTCCTATGGTTTATATATTTGGTAACTTTTTGCGAGAGTGTGTTCTAATATTGATGATTTCAACAACAGAACCCTATTTTTGACTGCTAAGTTTTTAAAACAAGGTTATAGATATCATAAAATTCGAAAAGAATTTTCTAAACTCTACCACAGACACTCAGAGTTAATTGTTAAATACAATATTGGGTTAAAAACTTCTGCAACAGGGCATATCAGAACCTATATTTTATGCTGATTTAATTTATAAATTCAAAATAATTGTTGGGAACCCTAATTTTAGTGATCAATTCAAAACGATTATCAAACATTATAAAAAAATGAATATAACTTGGATATCATGCGACAGTCTGCATGCCTGGTTGTAAACCCAATCACGGTTTTTAGCCATGGTTTCCTCTTCAATTGCACAACGGTGGGTCAGGCCTCAGACTCAATGATGGCTCTGACGTAGAGCTTTAATCGGTGGGTTGGTGCCTGATGCTTGGCTGTAGCTGGGCCCACCGTGGCTCAACTTGAGGTTTTCTTTAGCTCTGACTATCTGAGAGTCATGAGCCATTTTCTCTGTTTTATCATAGTGCGTTAATTTGATTGCATGTCTCTTCGATGATGCTCTGTAATAGTTAGGAAGTCTCCATGCGAGCTTAAAATTTTTGTGCTTCAACAACAGCAGAATCTAGGGCGAAGATTTTATACCAGTAAAATGCATTTAAGCCCCCCTCCCTCCCCCAGTGGCTTTTGCTGATGGCCGTTCTAAGGCGGTGGTTCTGTTGTTGTTGACTCGTTGTTGATTGTTACTGCCATTATGGGATTCTGTAATTGTTCTATGTTTTGTTGTGCGTTACTTTGTTTACATTCCAGTTTTGCAATCATCTTGATGGGGAAGAGAGAGCTGGTTGCTTTGCTTTGTTCGTCTTCCTGGTGTCTCGTGTTCGTTGTGTGGCTCTTCATCACGATGCCACTGGTATGTCTGCAGTTTGTGATGGTGTGATTTCCTGATGATACTCACTTACTGTTTTTGTTTTAGAACGGACATCAGCCTAAGCTATGGGGGACTTAAATGCATTTTATAGCCGCCAATTCTTCACCCTAGAGTTTTGTTGTTGTTAAAACGCAAAACTGTTCAGCTTGCATTTAGGCTTCCTAACTAATGCAATATATTACCACAGAGAAACTAGAATTGTTTTTCTACGAAAGATGTTATGGTTCTTGTGCATTACACGTCGTCTGAATGTGCTTTACAAATATATGAAGTTTCATTGAAATATCTCCAACGGTTACCAAGTTATAGAGGGGACATGAAATAGCATTGCAAATGATCAAAGGGAAATAACTCCAAAACATCCAAAGCAGAGTTGTCGTTCTCTTACATGATGCATTGTCTCAATGTGCTCTAGAAGTGTATGAAGTGTTAACAGTGTTCAACTTACAGAGCGGACAAAATCCCCTTATTCGTGTTACAAGGGGAATAATTTGATAAATAAACGTGCAAGAGTTATGGTTCTTGTGCATGACACGTCGTCTGAATGTGCTTTACAAATGTATGAAGTTTCGTTGAAATATCTCTAAATGTAATCAAGTTATAGAGCAGACAGGATTTTGTTACAGACAGACAGACAGACAGACAGACAGACAGACGTAAGGTGAAAAACAATATATGGCATGACCCATCCAGGGGGCGGAATAATAACACATTAAAATGAAACAAAGAAAAGGGCTCATTTCTCACAGATGTCAGAGCTAAAACAAACCTCAAGTTTAGCTAAGGTTGACGACGATACAACAAATAACATGCGTGCACAAACTTAAAATGGTAGATATTTACAAAGGATGTCATGGATTTCCGTGACGCTTATAAACTACAAACAATAACTGCTCCCCAATGAGATATATTTAGCGTTTTTAAAGTCACGGAAAACCGCTACCTTCCAAAAAGTTCAATGTCATGGAAATCCGCCACAAAGGCTAGCCGCGGAATTCCGTGTGATCCCTACCTGATAAAGTAACGTACAACAAAACATACAACAATTAAGACTCCTACAACTGGAGTTACAATCAACAAAGAATCGACAACAACAGAACCACCACCTTAGAACGGACAGCAGCCTAAGCCACTGGGGGCTTAAATGCATTTTACTGGTACCAAATCTTCGCCCTAGATTCTGCTGTTGTTGAGGTACAAGAAATGTTCAGCTCGCATGGAGGCCTTCTTCTTACGTCTATTAATGTATCTAGTACTCATACATTTATTTTCTTTATCCGTTGTTCAGTATTAAAAATAAGTGTAAGTTAACACCTAAAAGAGGTGGCAGCATGAAATGAAAGGCTACACCAAAATCAGTTGCAGTTCAGCTGCCACGCAAATTTCGTGTAAAGACACACTTATTTTTTACAATGTGTATGGATATGTAATCATACTCTCCTATGCCTTTGCTGAGAAAATAAAGAATATCTATAATTCTATCTATCATTTTTCTCGCACCTGATTTGACATAGACGACATAGGCGCTCATCTTTCTGCCCACTGTAAACAATACGTGTAACTTTACACAAAGTTGGAGGCATCTGAAATGCCACCGATATTGGTGTAACCGTTCAAATACTTAATAAAATGGTTCTGTTCGATGTTATTGATTAGGAGAATAACTACAACAAGAGCAGATAGAAATGTTTAACAATTATCAATTGAGAAACGTTGGCCCCCAGGGTGATTCGTCAGGCAATTTTAAAAAGTGTAAATTAACACCAAAAGGGATGCCAGCTCAGCTGCCACATCTTTTGGTGTTAACTTACACATATGTTACAGTGTCTGTCCATCCGTCCGTTTCGCCTAGCCTCAATGTCCATGTCAACGTTCATACTTGTTTTCTCTTTTATCAGCTATATCCCAGTCGTTACACCTTCCATAACAAACCCTTATCATGCTGAATATATGATGTGCTAATCTCCTTCCTAATTTCTATCAAATTTGCATGCAGGATTCTAGTTGTTACATGTAGTATGAATTTACAAGCAGAGTAGAACAGTGTAAATCCAGATCAGCTGGCTCCTTCTTAGAAGCCAGCTGATCTGGATCTACACTGTTTTCTAAAAGACAATACATCCGGTCATAACATGTGCGCTACAGAGAGAGAGAGAGAGAGAGAGAGAGAGAGAGAGAGAGAGAGAGAGAGAGAGAGAGAGAGAGAGAGAGAGAGAGAGAGAGAGAGAGAGAGAGAGAGAGAGAGTGAGTGAGTGAGAGAGAGAGAGAGAGAGAGAGAGAAGTTGAGAGAGAGAGAGAGAGAGAGAGAGAGAGAGAGAGAGAGAGAGAGAGAGACTCGCGCGCGATGTAGACCCAAAATATATGAAATGCGAACACCGGTAAAGCTTCTGAGAAGAGTTCACGTTACCCTTGAGATATCGCTCTTTGACCGGCTTAACTATACTGAAAGACTTTAGAAACGCACCAATTATATTTTCACTCACTTCCACATGGTTGATTTGAGGATGTTTTTTTTTTATCACTCTTTATCCGCTTAAACAATGGACCATGATTTGCGATAGTTTCGATTTGCTCATGCGGTTCATTCTGGCGTAACAATGACGTCAGTGTTTTCTGAAAACTGTGGGATTAGTTCAATTTAAAAGCAAACACTTTGAGCTGGTAGCCAGATGTCTTAACCAACATAACAAAACAAGAAAAGTTTCGGATATAATTGGAAATAATCGTTTAATTACACTCCCAGTTGCCTCGTTTTTTGCTAACGTCAGTCTTAATCTTTCAAACAGCAGTAACAGGCGGATGACGTTCACGCACGTCGCGATACTTTTGTCTTCTACTCAACGGGATGCGTAGTATCTTGTGGCACTGCAACATTTTGAATATTCCTGTTACTTAGGATATAAACAGCCAATTACGTCCAAAAAAAATAATGACGTCATCTAGACGAAATGAACTTTACCAGATGCATAAGACTTCATGATTCGATTTTGTCTTTCTTTTTGCTTTCTAGAACAACCATCGGTTCGAAAACTTTTTGCGCTCATTATGGAAGGTATTGATACTCTGTGACTTTTTCAATTTGGGATGTCACAGAATAATCGCGACGTCACGGCAACCTAGGCCGCAGCGTTTTGATTTTCTTATTGAATGCAAACTAAATGAAGGGGCTTGTAAATTTGAATTTTCACTTAATTAAAATATTACATTTTGACAATAGAGTAGCATTTTAGCAGGTGGGGCGTTTCTAAAGTCCGTCAGTATATGTTTTGCTAGCCTATAAATTCAAAGCGTGATATCCAGTGTGAAATTCCCATCATTTTCACGTGCAAGTTTTTCAATTGTTTTTGAGTTCATTTTAGTCTTGTCTTCGTAGAGCACTGGACAGCACCGATATAATGACCTCCAACGCTACGACAAACACGGAGCCCCTCGGTGAGGATCTCTCTGTCCGAAGTTCGAGTCTTCTAAAGGAGCTCACGTCACTGCCGCTGGTCCATTCACTGGTGTCAATCTACAACAGAGTAAGGGACAGCCATTGGACTCTGAAATGTGGATTGGGTCTGGTTGAAGACACGTGCTCTATGGTTCTGGAAAAGGTTCACATCGCTTCACCATTTGGTATGTTCAACTTTCTTTCATAATCAGCTATAATCTGATAATTGCTTGTCGCCAGAAAATCTCAGTTTTGCTGTACATCCACTGACATTTTTCAGACACATATTTGGAAGGCTAGAGCATTCCATGCTGAGTTTTAATGTGTAGTGACAGTGCCATTCCTAACAGCCTCGCTGTTGGGTTAACTCTTTAGCGACATGGTTAGAGTGGCTGACTGTCACGCAGGAGTTCTGGGTTCGAATCCTGGCGGACCCAGAATTTTTCCCCTTGTAATTACTTCAAATGGTCCGAAAATGCATGGTTACACATCTGAGCAAGCAGGGCTAGAGCACTACACTCCAAGAAGCTCCAGCAGTATCCGGCCAAATCAGATACATTTAAATACAGCTTCTTTCCTAGGACAATCCCCGCATGGAACTATTTACCAGCTACTATAGCTGAGGCCCCAGACTTGGTACACTTCAAGCAGGGTCTGTCCAGTCTTACATTCTAACTTCTAAATAAGGGTAGGGGGTACCCCCACAAGTAGGATCAGGGGCCACCCAATGAAGATCTGAAAATCGAGTTTCAATCTTTCCTTTCTTTCTATACTTTTTTCTCACTAACTATCTTTCTGCCTGTCCTATTTTTTCCATCTTTTTTCTTTTTCTAATCCACCACCAGAGACATAATATTCAAGAGTGATTGCAATCTCTTACGAAACAGATACAGAGAAAAGAAATCGATTCATTAGAAATTTTAATTTCGCATTGACAAATACTGATTTCATTTGTCAGCATCTTTACCATAGATTATCATGCACTATGGACATGCACAATGGATACGTGAACTCTTTTGCTAAATGGCAATATTTGTTATATTCCAGCGTGAAAACGACCATCCTAAACAAAAGTTAGAAAATTACATATTTGACTTTAAAGTTAGTTTTGCAAAAACACGAATAAGCAGAAAACACATTAAGCTGTGCTACTTTGAAAGCGCATCCAGCACAAAGGCCAGATAAATGAAGTGATGACGAATGATCCAGCTCACAATGGGTTTTGGTACCGCTATTTGCATATGCACAAAAATCTCATTCAAACGACCATTCAGACGAAGATGTCCTAACTTAATGGCATGAGCCCTCATTGTTTATGCGAGCAGCGAATGCTCTGGTGAGTCTGTGCATTATGTGCAGACTCGCATGAGCCTTCGTTGCTCGACTTTGCGATAAGTACCGAAATCCTGTATTCTGGCTCGGATAATTACCATATAGATTATATTCAAGTGCAAAAGCTGCCATTTAAGGGTTTAATACACTAAATACACCAAAATCAGGTTTTAGAAAACGTGTCGCCTTATTGCTTAAAATAGAAAATGTTCGTGAAGACGGCACATATTTTAACGTACATGTACACGAAGGCATTGTATCTAGCGTAACTATTCCAAACATTGGTACAGTTACTACAGGCCTTCAGTTAAGAGTGTGTAACAGTTTTTTCGTATTACTCAGCCAAAACATATGTTGTGGGTACTAAAAAGAACCGTCTCAATGAGACGGTTCTTTTGAGCACCCAAAACATGTGCTAAAAATTATGAGTAAGAAAATATTAACAATTTTACGGTGATTTTGTTTTGTTTAAAATTACAGCTATCAGAATGGACAGAACTGTTGGCGAAGGTGTGACCAAACTAAAGACAAGATACCCGTCAATCACAGCAACACCGGACGAGGTGAGTTGCCACTTTCCATAAGGCCAAATAGAAAAAGTGTTTCGGGTAACGGGTCTGAAAATTTTAGGTAGAGTAGGCACACATATTTTTTTTTCTGGAACAAAATAAATTAAAGCATTTTGAAATGCATTTCGCCTTTCACCTTTCATAATGCATAAAATTATATTTTTTTTTCCAGAAAACTTGTAAAAATTCTAGGTTTCACCAGTAAATTTAGCTAGGGTCGGGTTATCCTTAACACAGGTATTTTTAGTTCACCAGAGCCGAAGGCTCAGGGTGGGCTTATTGGATGGGACTCGAGCCGACGTCCGTCCGTTTGTCTGTCCACACTTTCAAACATGAATATCTCTGAGACTAGCTGACTGATCGTAATCAAATTTCATCTGGAGCATTATTGGGTTGGGGAATTGGCTTCATTAGGTTTTGGGCCAGATCGGATTAGAACTTTGGTTTCCATGGCAACAGATAGCGCCCATAGGATTATAATGGGGAAAAACCTTGTGACCACTCTAGCACCTTCATTTTTGATTGGTTCATCTTTATTCTCGCAGGTAACGAGGACAGCTATAAAATCTTGGATGGGTTCGAAATTGGGTAGTACCCGACAAAGGACTTATGAGTTAGCTGCCCTTGAGCGTTTGGAAAAATCCCCATAGACTTATAATGGAGGAAATGGTGTGACCACTCTAGTGCCTTCATTCTCCAATGGATCTTTATTCTTGCAGGTAACAAGGTCAGCCATAAAAGCTTGGATGGGTTTGAATTTCGGCAAGATTCCATCACTGACTTCAGAGTTAGCTGCCCTTGAGCGTCTGAAAAATCAATGAAAAATGTTGTGACCACTCTAGCTCCTTCATTTTTGATTGGATCTTCTTCATTCTTGCAAGCAACAAGGACAGCCATAAAATAAAATCTCGGATGGGTTCGAAATTTGGCAGGATCCAATTAGGGACTTATGAGTTACCTGCCCTTAAAGCGTCTGAAAAAATCCCAATAGACTTATAATGGGAGAAATGTTGTGACCTCGCTAGTGCTTTAAATTTTAAATGGATCGTCTTCATACTTACAGATAAGGACATCTTTAAAAGCTTGTATGAGTTTAAATTTCGTCAAGATCCCATTGCCTATTATGGAGTTAGCTGCGCTTGAGCGTCTTAAAAATTGATCGATAATGTTGTGACCACTCTAGCCGCGCCTTCATTTTTGATTGGATCTTAATTCTTGCAGGTACCAAGGACAACCATAAAATCTCGGATGGGTATGAAATTCGACCAGATCAGACCTTGGACTGTGGAATTAGCTACACTTGAGCGTCTGGAAAAATCCCCATAGACTTATAATTGGAGTTCTGTTGCGGCCACTCTAGTGCTTTTAATTTTGAATTGATCGTCATTCTTTCAGATAAGGATAACTATAAAGCTTGAATGAGTTTGTATTTCTTCAAGATTCCATCACCTATTATGGAGTTAACTACCCTTGAGCATCTTATACATTGATGGATAATTTTGTGACCACTCAAGTGCCATCAATTTTTGATTGGATCTTCTTCATTCTTGCAGGTAACAAGGTCAACTGAAAAAGCTTAGATGGTTTAAAATTCGGCCAGATCAGACCTTAGACTGGAGTTAACTGCCCTTGAGCGTCTTAAAAATCCCCATAGACTTACACCATTACTTACTTTTATAATCGGAGAAACATTGTTACCACTCTAGTGCTTTCAATTTTGAATGGATCTTCATTCTTGCAGATAAGGACAACTATAAAAGCTTACAAGTATGAGTTTGTACTTCTTCAAGATCCCATCACCTATTATGGAGTTAGCTGCCCTTGAGCATCCTAAAGCTTGATGGGTAATGTTGTGACCATTCTAGCGCCTTAATTTCTGATTGGATCTTCTTCATTCTTGCAGGTAACAAGTACAACCATAAAAGCTCGGATAGGTTTAATTTAAAGTAGAACCAACCTTAGCCTGTGGAGTTAACTTCCCTTGAGCATCATAAAAATCTGCATAGACTTACAATGAGAGATTTGCTGTGACCACTCTAGCACCTTCATTTTTGAATGGATCTTCCTCATTTTTGCAGGTAACAAGGACTTCTATAAAAGTTTGAATGAGTTTGATTTTCCGCCACATCCGTCCACCAGCTACAGAGTTAGCTGCCCTTGGGCGTCTAAAGTATAACTGTATATTTTTGTGACCACTCTAGCACCTTCATTTTTCATTTGATTTTCTTCATCCTTGTAGGATACCAGGACATACATAAAAGTATGGATGAGTTTGAATGTCGGTCAGATCCCATCACTGACTAAGGAGTTAGCTGCCATTGAACATCTGAAAACTACACTTTCACCAGGTTTCCTCTGCAATTTTAATTCAGATCTTTTTAATACTTGCAGATAACTAGAACTGGCTTAATATCGTATGTTTTTGAATGAATTCCTGATCACTGTTTCAAGTTCAAAGTTATCTGCCTTTGAGCATCGTAAATTATGGTGTCTCCAAACATTATGCTGGCTCCCAGATGAGCGATCGTTGCCCATTGGGCTACTTGTTTTATTTGGCCTTACTAGTCTGAGATCCTGTCTCTTTGACTAGATAGACGTGAGGTTTTAGACTTTTGTCAGCTCCTCCGTTTTCCTAAGATACACGAGGGACTGGATGTGTGGGGGAATGGAGGGTGTCCGGTTTTCTCTAATCATTAAAAAATAGCCCACATGCGCGGATCCAGATCGGGATGGAGGTGGGGGCAGAGGTTCTGGACACACCACACCCAGAAAAATCACAAAAATATAGGGTTTCTTAGCAATACTGGTCCGGATCCCCTGAAAAATCAAAAAGCTACCAAGCCAGCAATCAATGCTGAGCCATCGGCACGCCAGCGAAACGCCATTTAAATGGTACGATGATAGCCCGCTTATAGTGGTATTTGGATCCTTCCTCCAAAACGTCAACGTTTTCTTTACTCTGATTCCCTCTGACAAAACTTTCTGGATCCGCTCATTTTCATTAAACTGGCTAATTAAAAGGGAACCGACCGCTTTGTAGCCCAAGACACGATATGTGTACCCTGAGGAGGTACCATGTTTAGCCATGTGCCAAAAACAGTTAACTACTCCAGGGTTCCTCAACCTTTTTTCCTCCCTTTGACCACTGGACTATATACATCTATATATAGTAACAAATAGCCTTTTCTCTTCACATTCATATATTCAACTAATTGTATTCATTTTATACCCTGCCACATATAGGTATCGTATAAAACCACGTGTCCGTTCGTCTGTGCATTTGTCCCTGTCCGGGTAGCCACCCAGTATATAAATGGGACGGGGGTGTATAGTGAGCTTAGGGTAGCTTGATGTTATGGGGTTGAAAAGGAGCTTGTGGGGTTAACTATCCGGGGTTAGCCCATAAATTTGTGAATGGAAAATTACCATTAAGAACCTCAGAACTACGTCCGTCCGCCTATAATCACTGTGCGAGTCCGTCCATCGGTCAGTCCGTCCGTGGTCAGTAGGTGAAAATATTCATAACTCTTGAACAACATGGTATATTTTGATCCAATTATGCATCATTCTGCAGGAAATGGCCAATTTGCTTTCCATCTATTCCTTCTGGCGCCGGATACTGATCAATCTACAATCACTTAGGGTCATGCACATTACAACCAGTCGATAAGAGTATAGCTATCGAGATCTGTTAAATCCTTTTGCCACTTGTCCGCCGCCTTTTCGTAGAAAAGCAATGAACATAGTTTTCATTTTGCGACATTTTGTTATCAACCCCTTAAAGTTGTGTGCACACTATAGTTTTATACCGATATTTTTGTGTCGCCTGCGAATCATGGTCGACACATAGGGGCCATGTCTCCGTCGGCGTCATCGGCGCCGCCGTCGTCCGCGTTGTCACATTTTTGATTTCCGATGGATAATTTGAAGAGATGCATCAATTTCATTCAAACTTCTAGAAGGATCCAGCATCATTAAAGACGTGTCCAGTTCGAAAAGGGGGATAGTCCGCAAAACACTTTTTTGACTTGGATTTTTGGCTAACTTGTGGTTTCGATCAATATATTAAGAATGGATTCAACAATTTCATTCAAATTTTACAGAAGGGTAAAGCATAATAAAATACAGGTCTAAGCTCGAGTTTGGAGGTCATTCGAGTTATGGCCCCCGTTTTTTACTTCGATTTAGGCTAATGCAAGAGCTTTATTTTTTTTAAATAAACTTCACATTTCTTCAAAACAATATCTGACAACTTCTCACTATAGGCCATAGTAGATAAGCATGCCAGTGATTAAAATTTTACCCTACCCCCTGATCACTAAGGTAGGGTCAAAGGTCAAATATTTAAATTTCGCAATAACTGTCAGTTGTCAATATTTTTACTGAAATTTCGCATGCAGACAGAGGTACAATAAATATGAAACATATCAAACGTGATTTTCGATCGAAGGCCCTGTGTCTGACCCACTGGGTGGACATAGATGGTAGGGTCAAAAGGTCAAAATTCAACTTTTTCAGAACATGGTCATGTTGCATATCAAATGCAGCAACATGGTAGCAACTATTTTGTCCGCAGACACCCACGCCACCCCTCCTCGACCCTGCGAGTGGGATCAAAAGGTCAAAGACGGAACTTTTTCAGAACATGGTCATGTTGCATATCAAATTAAATGGAATCGCGAATGCGGCAAAATGGTAGCAAATATTTTGGCCGCAGTCACGAACCCCATCGACCCTGGGGGTCAAAATGTCAAAATTAAATTTTTCAGAACATGGTCATGTTGCATATCAAATTAAAGGGAATCACGAATTCGGCAACATGGTAGCAAATATTTTGCCCACAGACCCCCCACGACCCTTGGGGTCAAAATGTTCAAATGCAACTTTTCAAGACATGGTCATGTTGCATATCAAATTAAAGGAAATCACTAATGCCGCATTATGTAGTAACTTTTGCCCGCAGACTCCACCGACTACCCTCCCCATCAAAGGGGCTGGGAACAAAAGGTCAGATAAACTTTTTCAGAACCTGGTCATGTTGCATATCAAATTAAATGGAATCACGAATGCAGCAACATGGTAGCAAATATTTTGACCGCAGACCCGACCCCCGTCGACCCTGGGGTCAAAATGTCAAAATTAAAATTTTCAGAACATAGTCATGTTGCATATCAAATTAAACGGAATCACGAATGCAGCAACATGGTAGCAAATATTTTGCCCGCAGACCCGACCCCGACGACCCTTGATATCAAAATGTCAAAATTTAACTTTCAGAACAAGGTCATGTTGCATATCAAATTAAAGGGAATCACAAATGTAGCAACATGGTAGCAAATAGTTTGCCCGCAAACCCCACCCGCCACCCCTCCCCAACCGTGGGGGTGGGGTCAAAAGGTCAAAGTTTAACCTTTTCAGAACATGGTCACGTTGCAAATCAAATTAAATGGAATCCCGGGCACATCCGATTCTCGCAATATTCTGGTTAAAACTTGCACATGACCTACGCCTTGTCTGAAAATGAACTTGAGGTTTTCATATAACCCTAGACCAATTTTATCTTTATTATGGTCCGAAGATGTGCATGTGGTTTGTATTAAAAATAAAATTAAGGCTGCTCCAAAAATGTCCTTAGAAGCCGAATCGCTGACCTATATGCGTTTAAAATATCAACAACATTGGCATTTAATTGGCGGTTGCATTATTTTGCAAATGTATATTTAGTTTCTTTGTCATCAATATTTGCAGATGATGAAATCCGGACAAGATAATGCAGCATTTATGTTCCACAAGACTGTGCGGAAAATAGTTAGAAGCTATCCTGGGCAGCTCGCCCTTAAAGTCTTTGACTGGTCTGTTACCAAAGCAGATAGAATGTTGAGACAGTACAACCCACCTATGGAGAGCCCACGTAAGCGCAAGATGACACGTGCTTCAACAAAGGCTATTCAAAAAGAGCATGCTTACGCCTCTGAGGACAGCGGTGCATGCGAAACCACAGAGAAGGACCAGGTGGAAACAACTTCAGTTAAAACAAAAGGCAGAAAACAGGTGAGGGGCTCAAAGTGAATTATTCCCTTTATTGATAGACTTTTCGCTCACAGTATAGGCAGCAACTTTAATCATATCTGGGCGTTGTTGGGCTATTTCATCTTCTAAGGAAGTGAAATCCGTTTTTATTTTTGAGCTGCGCAAACGTGCATGCATGCATTTCATTAAAAGTCCTGACCATATATATACACTGACCTCAGATGTATCAACCCTTATTGTTGTTTCAAAGATGCATAGTAATGAGGCAATTCTATTTTTCTTATAAATAGGTAAAGCATGACTATGCACTGCCACGCGCATATGCAGTAATCTGTGGTATGTTCAATATAACTGTAAACTGAGACTACCTGCACGCCCAAAATCAAGGTAAACTCGCCACTGTTTGTTTACAACGATTCTCATCTATCTTTGAAAGTATTGTAAAAGCATATCACAAAGTCTTATGTTTTTGTTGCCTGTTGAAACATTTTGAAACCTCTTTAACAGTGTAGATCCAGATCAGACTGTAGGAGCAGTTTGATCTGGGACCACACTGTTTAAGTCTATACTTATGTTAACCAAAAATACAGACACTTTCGAATGTAGTTATTTTGCTAGCGTTAAAATGTAAGTCATTACTGTCTTACTAAGATGTTATGGTACAATGATACAGTTACTTTCGAATAAGACCAAACCTTATTTTTATGCCCCCGCTATTCGTAGAATGCGGAAGGGCATTAAGCGTTGCCCATGTCCGTCCGTCCGTGCGTCCTTCCGTTCGTCCATCATTTAGGTAGGTACTTTATGAGCGCAACTCCTCCTACAATTTTTTCCCAATCCTTTTGAAACTTTACAGGTCTTTTTGTCAAGGACTGAAGATGTGCATGACATTTGGATATAACCCTCAGATTAATTTTTGTCACTTTTTTCACAGTTTGAACTTAGTCAATTTTGGGCCCAACTACTACTGAAGCTTATGGCCATTAGGTACCTTGTGAGCGCAACTCCTCCTACAATTTTATCCCAATCCTTTTGAAACTTTACTGTTGTTTTTGTCAAGGACTGAAGATGTGCATGACATTTGGATATAACCCTCAGATCAATTTTTGTCACTTTTTTACAGTTTGAACTTAGTCATTTTTGGGCTAAATTACTACAGAAGCTTATGGACATTAGGTACCTTGTGAGCGCAACTCCTCCTACAATTTTATCCCAATCCTTTTGAAACTTTACTGGTGTTTTTGTCAAGGACTGAAGATGTGCATGACATTTGGATATAACCCTCAGCTCATTTTTTGTCACTTTTTTCACAGTTTGAACTTAGTCATTTTTGGGTTTAATTACTACAGAAGCTTATGGACATTAGATACCTTGTGAGCACAAATCCTCCTACAATTTTACTAAATCCTTTTTAAACTTTACAGTTGTTTTGTCAAGAACGGAATATATGCTTTACATTTGCATATAATCTTCAGATTAATTTTTTATAATTTTTTCGCAGTTTTTATAATTTTTTCGCAGTTTGAAAAAGCCGGTTTTCTCATGACGAGGCTCATACTATTACACGTTTTATAAGAATAATGTTGCTATAAATTCAGTTTGTAGTATGTAAATGGTATCCTGTTCACTTATTGTATACCCAATGTTTAATTGCAGGTGAAATAAAAACAATAGGCGGGGGCATCCGTGTCCCATGGACACTTTTTCTAGTCAACTTTAGCTATGCCTAAAGTAGACCAGTCCTAATTACGCAT
>CAXHUL010000668.1:310912-328000 GCA_964019695.1 Loripinus fragilis
TTAACCCTTTGTGTACTGATGGATTCTTCCTTCTGGTTTGATACAATGAACTTGGGGTAGTCAATTGTACATATCTAAGGGTGTCAGGTTATTATTTAAAAAAAATTGTATTCTTTTGTCTGAAGATCATTTTTTACCAAACTTTATATTCATATCTGGGCGTGGTTCGGCTATTTCATCTGCTCAATATGGGATTTCTCGTTCTAATTTATGATTGGTAAAGGTTTGAGCCGCGAAAACGTGCGCGAAAACGTGCGTCCATTTCATGAAAAACCTGACCGTATATACTGATTAACATTTATTAACCCTTAAAGTGCATATCACAAAAAAGTCGTATGCTTTTGTCGACTACTGAAATATTTGAAGCCTCTTTGACAAACAGTGTAGGTCAAGATCTGTGTCTGATCTGGGTCCACACTGTTTGCCTCTATACTTACGTTAACCAATAAACAGACATTTTAGGCTGCAGTTATTTTGCTGGCGTTTTAAGGCTTGAATAATATATACTGTTCACAACAAGTAGGGGATATTCGAATATTATAAATAATAGAATTTACCAACTAATAATGTCATACACCTTAAACAGCTAGTATTAATATGCCAAGTCATCTAGCTGACAATATGAATAAAATTTTCTAGGATTAATCTGGTCACGTGTTCTTGAGACAACCATATTTTGACCAGGGGTAGCCTTTCGATTTTCACACGTGAATATCATGGTGACGGATTATGCAATGGATATGTTTCTTAAAGAGAAAATATCCGTTATTCATTATTTTTTTAAGATTAGAATTTTTTTCATCTCTTGTTCCTCAATTTCATGAGAGGCTAAAATCGGTCACTTTTAAGTGAATTTTGCCGTTTTTTACATTTTTGTCACCGCCCTATTTCCTAAAAATAACAATTATGGTCCATGAAAAAAATCTTAAAAAACAAAGATATCCAAAAGGCTTCTTTTGCATGCGTTTTCGAAAGCATGTCAAAATTTTGAAACTTTTTTGTGAAATTTGGGTCTTGACCCTAATGTCTTCGGCACGCCCTTAAGGTCACATTACTAATTTTTCAGTCCTCAAATTATACAGGAAAACTGGCTTACATATTGCTATATCCTAAGACATTAATTATTCATGTGTCAAATTAGGAATTTAATTTCTAGATTGTTTTATGACCCAATAACCCCTACTTTTTGTGGACAGTTTATTTGTTTTGTTTTTTTTAATAAAACCACGCATTATTATCTGTTTTTACCTTTGTCTAAGGTAGACCAGTCCTAATTACGCATACATGAGGTGCCGCATAGCCTTATAATTTTGATGCCCCCAACTTTGGAAACGTTAAAGGGGAAATATTGCTTTGGGCTTGTTCGTTCGTCCGTCCGTCAGTACGTACAAATTTTAAGATAGGGTTTTGAAATTTCATAGATGGATTCTTCATCAAAAAATAACTGAGCAGTATTTTTTAATTGTTGATTATCTCCCTTTGTGGAGTTATGTCCCTTTTAAAGGGTCATAGCGAAATTTTTGTTATCATGATATCTCATAAACTATCGTAGCTAGGTGCTGGTCGTATTTCTTTTTTTAAAAAAAAAGCTTAAAAGTTCTCCTAGTTGTCTAGTTATGCAACTGCGATCTATGTTTCGATCCGTCGTCCAATATGGCCACCCAGTAGTCATCTTACCCTTAATGCTTAACTTTGTAACATTCTTGTTATTGCATTTCCTCCGAGACCATTGACAAATTTTTCTGAAACTTATCTGTTGTGTTAACCTAGTGGTCAAGTTGTGCACCTGTGATTTTGGCTTCAGTCCGTCGACTACTAAAGTGTTTCCAGGGTTTAAGTGACCTCCGTTTTTCTTTTTTAAACAGCTTTAAACTGAACCTAGAAGAACGGCATTTAGCATGTGGATTTAAATGCACGCCGCGTAACTAAAACTGATTGTTGGGAGACGCCCTTATTTGTAAATGAAGCTCAAATCCCCTGTACAAAAGAATAACTTAGTTGTTTTTCCTTGTGAATATACCCATGTGTACCCCTATAGATACACGTGGTATATTTGCATTGCTATGATGATATGTACTAGCCTACAGGAATATATACATCCGCTGATTCAACAAAAATCTACTCCGCATACCTCACTCGTCATCACTGACACACACACACACACACGCAATTGTAAAAGTCTATATGGGTCCTAGACCGTGCCGTATCGAAAGCAGGCAAGTATAAGGCTTAAGCATGAAACCTGCATGTACATGAAGCACCTTCCTTTCATTTCATCGACTCTTTTTGCCTACGAGGTAACTTGTCATGGTTTTGTCGTCTGCTAATTTTTTTTCAAAATCAGTTTGTTTATTGTTGTTGTTTTTTTTCTTCTTTTCTTTTCGGGAATATCAGTAGAGTATCAGGCAGTTTGGATCGAGATAATGCCCATTGGGCCCAATCTGGGTCCAAATTGTTTGCAAAGGTTATCAGCAGACGGCACTAGTAAGGAAAGAGTTTATTACGACAATTCAAGCAAATTAGAGAGTTGATGAGAAATAGCGAATCGATGACATACATTAAACTTAAAGAGCATCAAATATTTGCCTGCTTAAGATATTTTGCTGATAAACTTTGTCAACAGCGGAAGCCGTGATCAGGCTAAAATGTTGGCCATTATCTGGATCCATACTGTTTGAAACCTACTTGTATTCCTGAAAGACATATTTTTAGAAAATAATTATCTCAAAAGAAAATTGATCCTATACATAACCAAGGACTTAGATTAGCTTTAGGGGCTTTTAGAACTTCTCCTGTTGCTATTCTCTATGTGGAAGCAGATGAACCATCACTATACTCACGAAGAGAGAAACTCTCTTTGCAATATGCTATAAGACTTGCTACTAACCCATCAAATCCTGCTCATGAAGTTACATTCCCACCAAATGATGTTAATTTATATGAACAAAAACCTAAAGTTATTAAATCATTTGGCATCAGAATTTCACCACTCTTAGAATCTGCCAATATCAAACCACAAAATATTGAAAAACATTTTACACCAAATATTCCAGCTTGGTGTATGAAACCACCTGAAATTCTTTTTGATTTACATTCCGGGAAAACATCTGAATCAATTCCACACATATTAAAAGATGATTTCAGAAAAATGCAAAGTCGTTATAAGAATTACCAACAAATTTATACTGATGGGTCAAAGGAAGACTCAAAGGTTGGTTGTGCTGTTATATCAGACAACCATAGCAATATGCAACGTATACCTGACGATTCATCAATTTTCACTGCTGAAGCCAAAGCAATTGATCTAGCTTTAGATTTCATCACCACTTGTGATGCTTACAATAAATTTATTATATTTTCTGACTCGCTTTCTGTATTGAAAGCAATGAACCATACCAGTTCAAAGAATCCACAGATTCAGAAACTTTTAAAAAAAATGTCATGAGCTTTTAGCTTATAAAGAAATTGCTCTCTGTTGGATTCCTAGTCATATAGGTATCCAAAGGAATGAGATGGTAGATAAGCAAGCAAAAACATCGCTTTCATTAGAACCAACTTCTTTTTAAATTCCATTTTCCAATTTTAAGCCATCTATCATTAAATATATCTTGGAAGAATGGCAAACTTCATGGAATAACAGCAATGGTAATAAACTTCTTGACATCAAACCAACTATTGGTGAATATCAATCAGTTGTTCGAAACATTAGAAGAGAAGAAGTAGTTTTAGCTCGACTCCGCTTAGGTCATACAAGAGTCACTAATTCATACTTACTACAAGGTGAAGAGCAGCCACAATGTGTTGGTTGCGACGCACTATTCACTGTACGTCACTTCCTTTTGGAATGTGGCGATTTTGCACAAGTAAGAAATAATTGCTTCCATGTTGATAACATGAAAGAATTTTTTCAAGATATACATATTGATAGTATTATGACATTTTTAAGACAAATAAATCTTTTTAACAAAATCTAATTGCTATTTTTAAAATCATGTTTTGTTTTACATTTGTATCAGACCATAATACAGATTTTTTAATGTTGTATTCTGTTCAGTTAAAGAACATGTACAGTTATCTGAATAGCTCTTCGAAACTGTCAGATATTGTAGGTGGTCTCTCCTGTCAACAATCGTATTGCAATTAATTATCATTATACAATCATCATCATCTTTCCTTTTATTTTATCTTATAAATTTTTATTTTTTTCCATCTTCATCATGTTTAGTTTAAGACCGTCTGACGCTAATGACCCACAAGGGTTGATGCGTCGTTAAGAACCAAACAAACAAACAAATCAAAGGAAAATTCAGCAGATGACAACAAACCAGCATTTAAGTTTTAGACAATACTATTACTTAAATCGTTTTTTTTAACACAGGCCATTTCAATTCATCAGTTTTAGATGTACAGTGAAGTTTATATGCCAGTAAAAGCTGTGAATCATAGCCTTATGCACGAAGATTGGTCGAGTTAAGCAAATTTAGCATGAAGCTGCGACAGTCTTCGTC
This sequence comes from Loripinus fragilis, assembly GCA_964019695.1. Taxonomy (NCBI): domain Eukaryota; kingdom Metazoa; phylum Mollusca; class Bivalvia; order Lucinida; family Lucinidae; genus Loripinus; species Loripinus fragilis. The sequence continues at coordinate 315,421 of CAXHUL010000668.1, forward strand.
AGTTTAAACACGGTTATGGGTGCTCAAAAGAACCATATCATCTAGGCGGTTGTTTTGAGTACACACCAAATATTTTTTGGTTGAGAAATAGGGAAAATAATTTCTGTTACGCACTCTTATCTGTAGGACTGACCAATTACCCCCACTGACCTGTATAAGCCATGAATTATTTATATCGCTAGGTTTACTTGGGGACTAGTTCAAAAAGGAGCAGCAAAAACACACTAAATTCCATCTAATCCCAGCCTATACAAAAACTCATATTTATGTGGAACAAAAATAATTCAATTACGCGGTCTATATCTAAATTCATTTCTCTGATTTATCTTCAATTAAATCACCATTAAAGAATAATTAGCAAAAAACGGGGGGTCACTAATGTCCTGGAAACACATTAAGGCGGCCGGCAGCGATCTTTGATTTTCAGTATTTTTGCATTTGCTCTGAGACAAGCATAGGAATTTAATCGAAAATGAGAAGTAAGTGAGACTCATAAGTTCAGCAGTCTGATCAGTTTCGTCACTATAGATCAACCGTTGTATCAGTCATTCGCCTTGATTGCAAGGTGTGCCTTCTTGATTAAAAGAGCATGTTAAAATATGGCAATAGCAGTCATCTTTGGTTTTCATCGCTACATGTACCCCTTCTCCTGCTAAACCTGTAAAACCTTGAGGTGCAGTTCTCTTGCAATTGGTTTCTAGATGTGTTCATCCTAAAACAGTTTAGGTTTGTCAACTGATATGGGCCGTATGAGGGAGTTAACCTTTATAAATCTGTCTTTTACCACTTATGATTGTATGCAACATTTCATAATGTTAAGATAAAACCAATCTTTAGAGACAAAAATACACCATTTTATAGAAATTTTGAATACCAATCCCTTAATCTACAAAATAAACTGTTCCATGCTAATTGTATCAATATGTATGACTGAAAATGGTTAATATTCGCTCATTGTATAAAGTGAAGAAATCTTACTTAACAATTGCTGATACGATTGCCTGAAACTGTAACAGAGCGCTCTATGATCTGTAATCCATACTAGTGTAGTGAGACACAGTTTTGTTTGTTTTTTTGAATTTTACATAAAAGTAACTTCTCGCTAAAAGTACAAAAACAGTAACTATGTTAATAGAGGATCTTTTTTTTATTGACTTTATTAAACGAGTTGAGGAAAATAGATAAATGCGAGTCTTGCCAATGGTGTGATAATAAGAGTAAGTAATGGGTTCATTCTGATACCCTATGCACATATATCCCTATTACTCGCCATTTCTTCAGGTAATTCTAAACAATACTCTGTGATACCTTCTATATACTTCCGGTCACCCCTTACGTATATTCATTACTGGATCTTAAGAACTGATATATTGTGATTAACTTTGCTTTCTTACGTATATACTCATAAATCAACGGTGTGTGCCATTAAACCTCTAATACTTCTCAGTTTACTCCATACAGTGAGATCTTACTATCTAATGCATTACCTTCTTCCTGCCAATATGTCACATCTACAAGTAACCCTTATGTAGACATTAGTTTACTGTACTCTTCTGTACCTCAGTACATTTAATCGCATACCTACATAGTTCTTTGAATCTTTTAAAGATACACTACTTGATGGGCTGGGACTGTGAAGGTGTGCTGGCTTCTGACCCATGCATCACCTCCTAGCCAGTCTGAATATCTTCTAGTTCTGGCAGCCCTTGGTAAACTTGACTCTGTTGCTGCTTTCGTTGCTCTGGTATGGGGCAATACACCACTCCAGGGACTCGACGCATAGAAGGAACATAAGGTGCCACTTTAGGTGGTTCATCCTCACTCTTGTCCTCATCAGCTAAAGTCTTGCTACTGTCTGAGTAGTCAATCTCTACTGATGGTACCCCATTTTAATTTACTTTCTCCTTCTCTTTCCTCACTTGTGTGCGGATTTGTGTGTCCACGGACAGGGTAAGGGTATAAAAGGCAGTGGCATATTTCTGTGAATGGTTTGCTGTTTTGTGTTTCTTTCATTCTCCTTCATTACATCATACGCAGGTATGTCAGGGTTGGGATTTCCCATTAAAAAATAGGGACAGTGCTCCCCAGTACCCCCAATTTTGTGTCTTCCATTATGTTCTTTCTTCTCAACCAGAACTCGATATCCCACTTCAAGATTGGAGTGTCTGACTTTCACATCATAATATCCCTTCTGTCTGTTTCATTCTTTAGTGATTTTTCAGATGCTATGATATAAGAAGCGTCAAGACGTTGTTTGAGTATATCGACATAGTCATTGTGGCGCCTGGTAGTCTCAGTGTCCTGAGGTATTCAATGGAGGGCATATATAGCCAAGGGAGGGTGACACCCAAACATGAGAAAAATGGTGAACACCCTTAACTGTCATGCACTGCAGCATTATATGCATGAGTCAGGGTCGAGACATGGCACTTCCAGTCTGCTCTCTGACTCTCTTCAAGAGTCACCAAATCAATAGTCCCAACATGTTCAGTAGTGTACTATTGAACCTCTGGACCATGCCATTCCCCATAGGATGATATGGCTTTGTCCGACTTTTCTTCATCCCAGTCTGACTACAAAGACTCTGAATCATCTTTAAGCTCACTGATCACTATGAATCCTGGCCGGGAATCCATAGTGAACAAAGACATTCTCATACAAATCCTTAATTAGCAGTAGTTAGAGCCGTCTGGATGTGTGTTGGAACAACTTGGGCATATCTCCAATAATTGTCCGTGAGAACAAGAATGTTCTCAAACCCTCAATTTGAACACTTCAGATTCGGATAGTCTATACAGACGACTTCCGTATGCTGACTATATCTGATGCTCCTGTTGGTAAACTATTTCTCAATATGCATTGTCCACATTCTTTGATCTTCCAGCTGATAAAATCTTTTCATAAGACGAAGGGTACGAGCATGTCAAAGGTGCCCCAAGTCATCATGATATGCCCTAAGCATAACAAATCTACAATTTTTCAGGCACAACCGGCTGTGATACTTTCTGACCCTGCTGAACAGATTCTCTCAGAAGCACACAATTTTCTGTCCGAAATTAGTCATAGTCCCTGAAAAATATCTTGTCTATTTTAGACTCCTCAACCATCTTAGTTAATGGATGATGTCCTAAAGCAAGATATTCAAGGATCTTGGAGATATTCCTGTCAGCAAGCTGTGCACTCTTCCCATCTATAATGCTGTTGTTGCTAGCAGCTCCTGAAGGATATCCTGTTCCACGGTATTTTAGGCACATCTGATCTCGCCAAGCTCTGAATTATATGGATCATACTGATATGAAGCAGTAACTGATGCTGAAATGGCCTTGAGGACCTCTGGAAACTTGGTTGCTTCAATGGCTTGTCATTACAAGCCATCAGCATCAGCGTTGTTTATTCCTCCCTTTAAATCAGGCTATAGTCGTAGGCTGACAGTGCAGCAACCCATCTTTGTCCTGTATTATCAAGTTTGGCTGAAGTCAATATGTATGTCACTTGTTTGATATCTGTCATTGTTTCAAACTTTGAAACATACAAATAGTCGTAGAATTTGTCTGTGACTGCCCATTTTAATGCCAAGAATTCCAGCTTGTGCGCTGGGTAATTCTTTTTATGCATGGATAAGTTAGCGGTCTTTCATGCAAACTAAAATCTATGTGTCTTGATCCACACCTGAACTTAGGGTAAGGTTGGCACGCCGTGAAACTGGTTTAAGCCTTTCAGTAAAATATTTTTACTGGTCGTTGTAAGGCGATATTTCTTTTGTGCATCATTAAAGTGTTATTTATGCCTAGTGTCCCAACATGCTCAGTAGTGTGTCGCAAAACACGGCGCCTGATCAGGGTCTCCACTGTTTGCTTACAGAATGTTATATCAAAATCTGGGAAAAAATAGAGAAAAATAACACACAGCACCCTTAAAATTGGAAATGGGCTCGTCCCAGTGATAAGGGTAGGCAAGTCCATTCAGCTTAAATTGAGCGGTTCTCATTGCTGCATCATTGACGTCACTTACTGAGAGCTGTGGCAAAAGCACTGACACACATGTACAAATGTATGATTAACGAGCCGCAACATGAAATTTCCAACAGTTTGACATTTGACAAGTCTAGACTCAGACGAGCCTTAGCAGCTCCTTTTAAGCTTAGACACTCTAAATGGCTTAACAGTATAGAATATACAAGCGACTAGCAAAGGCTCTGATCAGACTGCGCGTATGCACAGGCTGGTCTGAGTCTTTGGTGGTCGCACATACCACATTGTTGGAAACATCATGCAATTGCTCATTTTCCTTTTTCAATCACGATGTGTGATTGTTAATCATGTCATGGAAATGTCATTTGGTAATCAGCGTAGTACTAAGAACGTGTCTACACCTTTAGAAAGTCATATAACACTCGCCTCCGTGTGTCGCAAATGGAACTAATATACTACATTTGTGGCGACATAAGACTGGAACCCACGCAAGTACTGAATGACTTGCATACGGAAATGTTTTGGTCCGTTCTCAAAGTATTGACAAGTATATTTTATTATTCAAACATAAACATTGTAAGAAATTATGTTCAAGCATCCTGGTTCCTGTTTTGTATTTCGTTTCGACAAGGCAGGGCGCGGGATTTCTTGATCATACCAGTTTCATAGCCGCATTGCTGCTTCCAGGTGACCTTGCTGGCTGGCAAGATTACTTGCAAGTAGCGTTGTCGTTTAGGTTATGATTCCAACATGAAAACCTGCTTTAATCGCATTCAATCTTGTACTATATTTATCTATTTGTATATATTTGTATAGCAACCGGAAAAAAATTAGACTGTTAAAATAGAAAATAAGCACACCTTCTCCGAAAGATTACACTGTCCTTATATGCCATCATGTATTATATGTAGATTGTATCCTCACGGGCCTTATAGCCTATTGGAGTTCTAATCAAATTCTGTTCTGTTCTATATTAAACTCAAGTAGAAGGCAAATTACCATACAGTTTTTTCCGTACGGTCAGTGGTTCATGCTCCATGCAATACTCACATTTTTTCACAGTTTACCCTCATATACTGATTCTCTTGATTATTCATGCATCACTTTTCGATTTTTTTACTTTATATAAATCTTTGTATATGTCATTATTATTGCAATATGTATACTGAAAGAATAAAGTTATGTCAACTTGACGTTTATGTCTGTCAGTTCCAAATGTACGAACACATTTCATTCAAATTTTCACATTACCAACTCTAATTATTTAGAAACGTATTGCATCTAAGAGACATTATTTTGATGATCAGTAGAGCCGCTAACAAAGCAGCGAACACGAGTACCCTTAAAGCAAAAGTGACTACATCTAAAGCTTGTGTGTCCGTCATAATCCTGAACCGTTCAAGTACATTTAAACATCACTTTGTAAACTCTCTAGTAAGATGCTATGCGTGCTAGTTGTATGCATCGCTTTTAAGACCTCAGCCATTAATCTCTAACATACTCTGACGTCACAAAACATCGATCACGAGCGTGCGTGAAAACACTCAGAACATTCAGTTTTGGCCCAGCATTTTGATAATCAACATAATTAATCAAATGTGTTGTTGGTTTTTTCGCCATAACAAGCATTTCAACATTAATTAAGACTAATCAGCATCAACCCAATTGATAATGGAAATTCTCTAGATGAGTTTGCAGTAAGAGCTTGGGTATAAAACACAGATTTAGTAAACCTTTGATGCTCAACATCAGCCATATTTTTTGTTGTTTTTGTTCTTTTGTGTAATTGTTGTCACAAACAAACACAACAAATTAAAACAAAAAACGGTCTCAAAATGATCTTAGGTTAAGGAGATTTGGCAGTTCCTAATTGTTATTTGTTTAATTCAAAGGGAGTTAATTTCAGTTAATTTCGTAAACTAAAGGTTTTGAACTGCAATTTCGCTCGTTCAGTAAGCCGACTTGGGATTTTAGATGTTTTTTTCATTGTCGGACGTTTCTTGTTGCCATTTAACGTAAAATGAGTCACGTTTTGTTGATTAACTTCATGATGATAATGAAAAGCTGTATGCACATTAGTCTCAATAACCGTTCAAAATAAGAAGATAAAAATCAAATAATTACCAATTGATGTGTATCCGACGTTTGATAAACATTTTGATTTTATTTTTGTTGCGACATCTTAACTGTATCGAAAGATACAGTACAATGAAAATCGGACGTTTCTTTTTTGTTTGAGTATATATTATAACGTCATATCTATAAAAATAATCCAAATAAATTTTCTTTGGTTTGGTTTGATTCATTACGCCCCAGTCAACAGCTATGGTCATGTCGGGACGGTCAGTTCATCTAAAACGCACTTTTTTCTGGGCAAGTTTGACTAAGCGGTTGACCAGTACATACTTTCGCTTGTATTCTTGAATCAGCAGAAGGGAGGAAAATGGCCGTAGAAATTGTTTCATGACCAATCTCCACGAAAGTATGGGACCGGGCCGGGATCAAATTCGCGACCCCTGGATCTGCAGTCAGACAGGTATCTGCAGTCAGACACGTTACCGACTGCGCTATGAAATTTTGTCGTCGCTGCTCTCGTCTCTGAGGTTGATAATCAGAGCACGTATGAAGTCATCTACAATGATGGGGCTAATGCATATATGACCATTCTTGGACCTATTACCGCGGGCACATGTACGAGTATATACACAGTGTATATACATGTGATCTTCACAAAGTGTCCATGCAACCTTCATTTCTGTTTTATTCCAGACTGCTTTAGTTCATTTTGTACATTTCATAGGGTGCCAGTCAGGTATAATACTTGATTGTATTGATTCTCTGAAGCAAAGATAAGGACTCAACAGTAAATAAAACTAAATACTGGAGTAAAAGAAATCCAACAGGTAAACCCCGGTGGGCCCAACAAACAGCCAAAGCATCAGGCCCCTACCATCTCATCAATAGATAAGTCTTTAAGTCGGAATCACCATAGAGTCTGAAGTCCGACCCACAGGCGTGCAATTAAAGAGGAAAGCAAAGTTGCCAACTGTGATTGGGTTGACTACCAAGCATGCAGTCTGTTGCAATACATTAATGTTATAGCCAATCTTTTTATAATGGGAAATTATTTTAATGAACTGCGCTGATAAATTATTAGAACCAACAATCTTCTTCAATCTATACACCAAGTCACCATAGAAATCAGGTTCGGAAAGTCCTTGGAGCAAGAGAGATTTAAGTCCAACTTGGAATTTAGAAATCAAATCATAGTATCGTCTATAAAATTTTGAAAAAGTTTTGCTAAGTTTATTATACCGATAGCCTTGTTTAAGAAGTTTCTGAGTAAACAATTTATTGCGAGTGTTGAAGTCAGCAACATAGCTAGATGCTCTAGCAAAACGAATGAGTTGAGAGATATAGACTCCATAGGATGTAGAACGAGGAACATCACCATTTAAAAATTTGGAAATTGACAATTTCAATTTCAATGTCTACTAAAGGTATTAGTTACCATATGAAAACATTTTAGTTTGATAAATGTATCTATGGACAGCTTTAAATACAAGTTCATTATTTGTATCTGATAGGTTGCTATCACCATATAAAAGACCTGTTTCAGATATATCAGCAAACCTATTGACTGTTTGCAACCTTTCCCTACGCATAACATTATACCTTTGACATTCCAACAAGAAATGGAAATTATTTTCTATGGTTCCACAGAAACATAAAGCATCGGGGGCCAAATTTCTTTTGTACAAGTAATATCTTAATGCGCTACAACCAGTTCTTATTCTCGTGTGCAATATCTGACTTATTCTATCACCACAATAGTAATATTTTGGGGTTTTAGAAGTATCTTTTTCTAATTTATGCTTTTAAGATAGCAGGGATGGTGTTGATTTAATATCATCAGGGAGTTTGTTCCACTCTCGAATTGTTGATGGGAGAAATGAGTCATAGTATGATCGAGACGAGGCATGGATTTGCCGTTAATTGTTGGCATTACGTAACCTGTAAGAAGTCTTTTCCCTGACACGGGGTGGAATCAGTTCCACCAAATAATCAGGAGCCAGACCATTTTTTCTCCATTTGATAAGATAAAAAAAGGTTATGGAGTTTTCTCCTTTCAGAGAGTTTAAGCCAGCCTAATTCTTGATAAAGTTGATCTAGTGCAACAAGTTTAGTTGCACCTGAAACTATCCATCCCACTTCAATTTGAACTTTCTCTAAGTCATTTATCTGCTGTTGATTACAATTGTCCCACACAACATCAGCATATTCCAAAATGGTTCTTATAAAAGTGAAATACATAGTTTGGAGAGATTTCCGATCAAGAACAAGTTTGAGCGCTTAATAGATGAACGCGAGACCAAGCTTTAGCCTGAATATACTCAAGATGGGCCTGCCAATCACACTTATCTGAAATATATACACCTAGGTGTTTGTGAGTTTGAACTTCTTCTATGGAAATACAGGGTTGGATGGTTGATTCTATATACCTTTCTTGAAATTAGCATTGCCTCATTTTTATTTGGATTAAAATTAACGAGCCACATGGCAGCCAACTGAGGTATACGCTCAAGATCAATATGTAAATTTTGAGCAGCTGAATCTGGAAAATCAGCAATTATATAGATAGTAGTATCATCCACAAACAGATATAAGAGTTAAATTCACGAACTATATCATTAATAAAAATCAAGAATCGCAGAGGTCCCAATATGGAGCCTTCAGGAACACCTGCCAAGATCTCGAACCAGTCGGGGATACCACCTGGAATAGTTCCTCTTTGAAATCGATTTGATAGATAACTTACAAACCATCTGTGCAAATTACCAATGATCCCATAATGGTTTCATTTAGCAAGAAAATCACGCTGCCAGACCCTGTCAAAGGCTTTGCTTATATCACAAAATACCACATGGACTTCTTTGCTTTCGTCCAGTGCCTGACAAAATGTATTGAACTTGTCAGTTAGCTGATTAACCGTTGAATCCCCGGGCAAAAACCTTGGTTGAAAAGGTGTAATTATCTAATTTGCTAGTGTAAAATTATGAACATGTTTATGTATTGCTTTTTCGAACGCCTTACTAACAGAGCTAATCAAAGAAATAGGCCTATAATTGGCAACATTATCTTTATCATCTTTTTTATAAACAGAGCTTACATTGGATCTTTTCCATATATCTGGAACTTGAGCTAATGAAAGTGAAGTAATACATACATCTGTGAGAAAGTATTTCATTATTTATCATATCAGAGCCACACGCTTTACCTACTTAGAGTGATTTGAGAATAGAACAGACTTCATCAATTTCCAAGTGAATTGAGTCAAGAGTATTGGTAGGTTCACTGAGCGTTGGTATACCTTTATTAGTTCCATCTAACAAAGATTGGGAATGGAAAAATACATTAAATATATCTGCTTTATCCTTTGGATCGTTTATTGTTTGGTTCTGATAATGCAGTCGTGGTATGTTCTCTTTTGCGTCTTTACCCAAGCAAATTTAAAAAAAAATCCACCAGTCTTTTGTTGAAATATTATTGTCTAATAATTTGTTGGCCAAATTTGTTTTATGCTCGTGTTTTGCTGTACTGATAGCCTTAATGGGAATAAATAGTTATAAATGAAGTTTATGTGTTTTTTATTTTCAAGTTTAATGAGTGAAAGTGCTGTTGGTGGTCTCAAAACAGAGTAAATTGAAGGGCTGATAGGAATCAGACTACAATTGTGTCACTTTATTGGTTGAACAGGATGACATTCTACCCTAACAAAAGTTTTTTTTGACTGGGCTGTAAACTTTCCTGGTAGATGGTTATTCCTGGTAAACTGAGGTATCCGCACACCCAAGTATAATGCTGTTAATAGGACCCACACAGCTGCTGTATCAATAGAGGGTTTGATAAAACTTTCGTCGCAAAGAATAAAGCAATTTTTCCTCATTTAAGCATTAATTAGAGTGACTGCAATGCCACGCAGAGTTGGGGGAAAGCTTCAGTACGTAACAGGGGGTGTTGTAATGAGCGATTAATTTATATTGACAAAATAGCTGAATGGTAAGTAAATAAGAGGCTAAACAGCATACTGTATATTTGTTTTGTCCTTAATTTTGCGAGTTTGTCCTCTGTGATCCTATCTGTCTTTTGTTAATGGCTCGATCATATTGCGATCAATTTGCCATGGAGTGCTGATTTTAAAATTTCAGACTGAAATGAGAAGTGCCTTAAATGTGGTCTGGGTATTGACCACTGAAGGAGAGATACTATTTCATCGTGGAATAGTTCAAGGGGAAATGCATTATTCAGGGCATCACTGTATGTCTGGTATCTACATGATTAGATACTATTTGATGACCTGGTAGTTTTCAAACTGTGAGCAGGGGTAAGTACTAAGCACTTCAATTAATTTTGTGAAGGAGAAATAGGGAGGACCGTTTCCATAGGAACTCAAGCTCATCAGGCCAACACTGCTTGTGTTTCGCCATCACCGGCAGTGGGCAGCTATTCTACTTGATTAATCTGAGGTTTTGAGTAAGGGCTCCAAAAGGGTGCTGCATACCCCAGTTTTGGCCCAACCAAAGTTTTGTTTGCAACTTTCTTAGTACTACTGTATTTAGTGCAAAAGCCAAGTTCATGTGTCTTAGTTGCTTTGAAGATTTTTTTTGAAATGTGTTGACCCAATCCATATTATCAGTGATGGTTATACCAAGGCATTATTTTGTTGACTGAACATTTTGCAAAATTTGGTTATGCATGGAAAAGTCAAAAAGTATTTGTATGTGATATTGATGCAGAGTCACTTTCATAGAGTGACCTATGACCACATTGAATTTCATTTGCCGATCAGCTTTCCATTGTCTAAAGCTAGTGATGTCTTCTACCTGGTCAAACAGTCCTGAAGTGAATATATGTTCATATACCGGGTACATTCGTCTGCAAACAGGCGAACAGAAGACCTTTAAAAAGGTTTAAGCCCTCCAGTAAAATATTTTACTGACAGTTCCAAGGCGGTACTTCTTTTGTGGATCTTTTATGTTTTTGTTCTGTCTTGTGTTTGCTATGTCTTTGTGCGCGTCTGTTTATTTGTGCTTTGTGGTCACCTGCTGGGAAAGGGCTGACCTCTTGGCTCTCGTTTGTGGTGTTTACTGTGAGTTTGTCACTTTCCCATTGGTATCCTGGGTCAGGTGTGGTACTTGATTGTATCGATTCCTGATCTTTGCACCCTTACTTACACTGATGTTATCCAGCAAATTTTTATAAATATAAGCCAAAGGATCTGATCGAAGACTGACCCCTGGGAAACACTGTATAACACTGGGACTGGATATGAGGCTTGTCCATCTAAAAATACTTCTTGGGTACGCCTAGAGAGCCACGAGTTGATCCACTTGTGGGTGGACCTTCTTATACCATAATAATCTAATTTGTGTAATAGCCTCCTGTAAGAAACCTTGTTGAAGGCCTGTGCAAGATCCATTAAAATCAAATCTGTTTGTTTGTGTCTACGATTCACAGCCCCGTCCAGGCTGCTGATGATATCGTGCATAAACTGGACCAACAGGGTTTTGCAAGTCTTCCTGGCAAGTGAGCTATCAAATGCAAAATGCTGTTTGCGTGCGCGGATCCAGAAAGTTTTGTCAGAAGGGGTCCAACTTCGAAATCTTTTTTTTCAGTTAATGAGGAGAGGGGGATTCAAATACCACTATAGGCGGGCCATCATCGGTCTGCCAGCAAAACGCCATCAAAATGGCGTTTCGCTGGTGTGCCGATGATGGCCCAACATTTAATGCTGGCTTGGTAGCTCTATGATTTTCAGGGGATCCGATACAGTATTGCTAAGAAACCCTATATTTTTGTGCTTTTTCAGGGGGAGTGGGTCCGGACCATATATATAAATATATATAATTGCCTATTTAAAATGTTGGCTTTTTCCCATATCTGGCTTGAAAATTCCTTTTTCCTCTGAGTGAGGTGATCCCAAACTTTTTAAGTGATTTGACAAATGATCAAAACTTCTAAATATTTTCAGGCTTTGGAGAACTGGGATCAGAGATGTCATTGTCGAACGTAAATATATTGAAAACATATCTCCAATAGGTATTTCTCAATACCTTCTATACATGTGCTCTGAACCGTTTATAATGAATCTTGACACCAGGGCCATTGGACTTATGAGCACGAACGTTAAGAGTACCCCTGACTCTTCCAAATCCACCTTTTGTATGTATTTTCACATTCTATATGTCGTATCTTGGCTTAAACCAGTTGGTGTTAAAGCATAACGAAAGTAATAACCCTCACATTTTAGGTTGAAAGTTTTTTTTAAAGAAAAAAAGACATCATACCATCAAAATTAAAGATACATATTCATTCAAGATAAATCTATACACTCAAATGTTTGTACTTTTTTAAAAGGCAAATCAAAGGGAAATTCATTGATTCATACATTTATGTCTTTTCTGGTCATTGAAATTACATAAATTGTATGTAATTTAAAAGAAATGGCTCCTATTGGTTTCTAAAAATCTCTTTTTAAGTCATATGCTGCTAATTTCCATGCACACCATTCCTGTGTCCGATAACTCAGAAATCAATTGAGAAATGTT
>CAXHUL010000669.1:0-29586 GCA_964019695.1 Loripinus fragilis
ATATCGTTGACAGCGCAGTAAAGTCGTTATACAGATGGGGCCAAAACAACTGAGCAACAGCGAAAAACTAACTACAGAAGGGCAGCGTAAGAATGGACAACACAAACAGACGCGGGTTTATGAAATAATAATATATTTTATAGACTATAAAAATATAATAACCATATAGAATCTGCTGTTCAAATGCATTTGGGTCGAACAGATCAGTTCACTTTTGAGTAATCCAATCTATTTTTGGTGTGATAGGCTATTGCTGATCTTTTAATCATAGTGTTGTTCACACCTTCCTGTATAACGAAAAATAGTAAGTGCACAGTATTCAATCAAGAGCGCCCCATTGGCCCCTTTAAAGGGCAACTGGGGCAAGCTCGATGTCTACTGGGACCGAAATGGCATGTTACGAATCCTACAAGTCCGATAGACGATAGTAAAGATGAGCATATACCTTTCGTTACTTAAACAATTTACACTTTCGAAAACAGTATGAAACCAGATATCAACTCTCTTGTAAACATTGTAGATCCAGATCAGCTTGCTTCTTCAGATCAGAATCCACACTGTTTACAAAGCAACATGTGCTCATTGTGCTGGAGGTCTTGTCACGTGAGTTTCAGGCTGGTGTTCCCTGGGAGGACCTATATGCAGATGATCTTGTCATCATTGCTGACTCCCTAGAGGAATATGTCAGGAGGCTCTTGATATGGAAAGAAGCCATTGAGAAGAAGGGATTGAGGGTAAATGCAGGAAAAACAAAGGTCATGATCTGTGGTACAGGCCTGGACCTCTTGCAGAGTTCAGGCGAATACCCATGCACTGTCTGTCGTACAGGAGTAGGCAACAACAGCATCTACTGCAATGGCTGCAAACTTTGGGTGCATAAGAAATGCAGTGGACTACAACGACTGACACCAAATCCCGCTCCCGGGGGAGCGCACCACAGTTGACCCTCAAGAAAGGAGCACCTGGAGATCAGGTGTGAGATCTGCTATGTGTGCAGCTAGCCAGTTACCTGGAAAGGGGCCCACTGATGTGGATGATGCCCCTGCACCTGCACGTTAATCAAAAGTCCGATTATAATATGATATGATTTTTCTCATGCATTATATTCCATTTGCATGTTCAGTATTTGCCCTAGGCTTACAGAGTATATAGAAATGAGAGAACTATGAATAAATACTTACAACTTACATTTGTAAACAAACTGTAGTGTAAACAAAACTAATTTTGCTTCTATTGTAGACAAAAACAATAACCTAGTTTGACCATGATGAAGCTTACTAGCTAGGTTATGGTCCCAGAACTAATGAAAATGGTGCTTGAAGATTGGTCAACTTCTAAGCCGTGTATCTCTGTTATTTACCGACAGGACCTCACAGGACCTACGGCAAAATGTTCTCCAGGGCTTCCCCAACAAATATAGTATAATTTTAGTAGTCTAAATATATGCGCTTCTGCTATTTTTTAACGCTACTATAATACGTAATTAATTGTGAGTAACAGGAAAATGGCTGACGCCCAGTGATGTGTATTGCGTCAATACACAATCCAGCTAAATAAATAGGTCGATTTCGACAGACATATTTCTGAAGGGTAGTAATGTTCAAAGCAGCATAACTTTTTTATTTAGGAACCGATTTTGATAATTCAAGCGGCATTGTCTTTATGAAGAATTGCACTTTAAGACTATGTACTTTTTAATTAGAAATATTGCATTTTTAAAAATGGGTTGTTATTACTACCAGCAGAGCAACCAACTCGGGTATTCTCGGGACCGCACTTCCGGTTAGCAACAGTTGCCAAGGCTCGCCGAATATGACAACGACCCCATTTTGTTTTTTATCGATATTTTGATTTTTGCGTTTCCCGCAAGATAATCTGTAATAATGGCCAAATCGTAGTTTGCAGTAGGTTGCAACAAGCATAACACGATGAAAGACAATAAAATACAGAGTTTTATCTTCCCAAATAATAATGACTAACACCTAGAAATATCTGTCTTTGCAGTCACGTTAGTAACTTACGGGAATCCGCTGGCACTATTATGTCAACAGTTAAGCAATAAGACTGTTAGACAACAAAAGAACATTTCAGTACTGATATGTTAATCACGCATAGACAATAAAGCATAGACAATTAATCTGAATAATAATAATAACTCAAAAGACTCGGTCAATGAGGGTGTCGCAGATGGATGGATGGATGGATAGACGGATAGATAGATAGATAGATAGACAGACAGACAGACAGACACACACACAGAGATAGATAGATAGATAGATAGATAGATAGATAGATAGATAGATAGATAGATAGATAGATAGATAGATAGATAGATAGATAGATAGATAGATAGATAGAAGAGAATATTGGTTACTGAGAGGACCTGACCTGAACTTTCAGTGCAAAGTAACTACATTATGGGTGTGGAATTTTGATGCCAGAATGTCAGGCCTGATCTGGGTCCAAATATTTTGAAAAGGTTATCAGCAGATGACAATGTCAAGTAAAGGTTTAACGCAAAGTCAAAATATATCTGTTCAACTTGTCATAACCTTTAAAGCGTCAAACAGTCTGGACCCCGATAAGGCCTGGACAGAATATCGGTCCTGATCTTGGTCCAAACTGTTTGCAAAGAGTTATCAGCAGATGACAATGTCATGTAAATGTTTAACGCATTGTTAAAATATATCGGTTCAACTTCAGCTTGTCATAACTTATAAAGTGTCAAACAGTCAGGACCCCGATAAGGTCTTGACAGAATATCGGCCTGATCTGGGTCCAAATTGCTTGCAAAGGGTTATCAGCAGATGACAACGTCATGTAAATTTTTAATGCATTGTTAAAATATATTGGTTCAACTTCAGCTTGTCATAACCTTTAAAGTGTCAAACAGTCTGGACCCTGATAAGGCCTTGACAGGATGTCGAGCCTGATCTAGGTCCAAATTGTTTGCAAAGGGTTATCAACAGATGACAAAGTCAGGTAAAAGTTTAACGCAAAATTAAAATACATCGGTTCAGCTTCAACTTGTCATAACCTCTAAAGTGTCAAACAGTTTGGACCCCTATCAGGTCCGGACAGAATGTCGAGACTGATCTGTGTCCAATTTGTTTGAAAGGGTTATCAGCAGATGACGATGTCATGTAATGGTTTAATGCAAAGTTAAAATACATCGGTTCAACTTCAACTTGTCATCTGCTGATAATCTTTGCAAACAGTTTGGACCCCAATCAGGCCTGAACAGAATGTTGGGCCTGATCTGGGTCCAAACCGTTTGCAAAGGTTATCTAGGTAAAGTTTCAGGGCTCTCGATCACCTGATTTTGGGGCCGAAATTCGGCCCCATTCCCAATGCCAAAAAGTATGTTTTTTTCCCAATTCCAGACGAAAAATTCCCAATCTGACCAAGCCTACTTGGTCCCAACAAACTACAGATGTACAGAGCTCTCACTAGGATTTTGAAAACAGGAGTTCAGGACTCCCATCTGGCAAAAAGTAGGAGTCCCACAGGAAAAAGTGGGAGTCCTACTCCAAAAAAGTTGGAGTCCCACCAATTTGTGCATACTGTATATCTTTTCCATTTTAGCCTGAAGTGATACATTTGAATACAG
The DNA here is from genome assembly GCA_964019695.1 of Loripinus fragilis. Classification (NCBI taxonomy): domain Eukaryota; kingdom Metazoa; phylum Mollusca; class Bivalvia; order Lucinida; family Lucinidae; genus Loripinus; species Loripinus fragilis. Next base: position 3,611 of record CAXHUL010000669.1, read on the forward strand.
TCAAATCTCAGTTATCCGAACGTCGATTATCCGAAACTACTGGGTTATTCGAAGACGATGGACAGTCCCGACTTTTTTCCCTATTATCTATTGCAATAAAACTACCTATTATTCGAATTTCGATTATCCGAAAAAATCAATTTTTCGAAGTGATTCGTCGGTCCCGATTAAAGAAAATGTTATTAAATTACCCTTCAAGATTCGAAGTCCAAATGTCACGCATGGTGATCATGATTCTTTGTTTGGTCGAGTTCGATTTACACACCTGAGTGATTTAGAAAAGAAAGTTGAGACAGGTAATTGACACCAGGTTAATGCCCACACTATTATGCAATGAACCGCTAAGTGAGTAAATGGTGTCTTTTATTAAGGTCATCATTACGATGGTTTTGTTTGATGTTTTTTAAATGTCGAAATATTAATTAGTGGCAGCTAAAATTGATTTTAGTTTGACCGTGTTGTTCTTGACCACTGTTTACGATAAGCGAACACACCAAGCGCGCCAACAGGTTACAACAAAAACAACAATTTCGATAATAGACGAATATCACGGACATGTGTTTTTGGTGCTCAACGAAACATTTTTTTGAATGTCTAAAACACAATTTTACGATTGAGGGAAAACAACAAAAACCTAGGTTTGGATGCATAAAAGGACCCTCTCATCGAGACGGTTCTTTAAACACCCAAATCGTATGTTTTTTCGCTGAAATAAACGAAAAGTACAAGCTAAAAAGCACACAACGTCGGGCCACCAACGGCCTACCAGCGATATGCCATCTAAAATGGCCTATCGCTGGTGGGCCGTTGATGGCCTGGCGTTGTGTGCTAGCTGGGATGGAAACCTTATGACAGGAGACAGGAGATAAAAGGAGACAATATTTCGTCAGAAAATATGGTTCGTCAATTTACATTTAACCTTTATTTGGTGTTGTTACAATGTATATAGTGGATGTCAATAAAAATCTGATTTTCTTTTATTTTCTGCGTTCTTAGACCTGCAACGCATAAGAGACGATGAGGCCACAACCTCCAAGGAGCTCATTTTCTTTAATGCTTTTGCAGATGTTCCGTACATGAGTTGAGGTTGCAAACTCTGGTAAAACAATGACGTTCTATGAAAGCATCCGACTTTTCCGAAAATATCCGAAAACTCCCGTTTTCGATCATTCGAACTACTGATTATTCGAAAGGATTCCTGCAGTCCCTTGCACTTCGAATAATCGAGGTTTGACTGTAATTCTTAGATCGACTGATTTTAACCTATTAAGCATTAATTGATTGTTCCTTCTTAATAAAAACAAAATATTTTGGTACTATATTTTTTCATTTTTGTTTGGCCTTATCAAAATAAAAGATTAAACTGTTGGTACTTGTTTTATTCATTAACAAGACAGACAGACAGAAATACAGACAGACAGCAGTCCTCTGTTTTGTATAGTCTTATGCAGATGGAAGTGTTGTTTTTTAAAAAAAAAAAAAACGCATCTCGCTAGTGTCTACGGCGATTGCAATGAATAGACTGACATTACTTAGCCATTTAACATGGCTTCCATGATTTAGAATGAACGATTTTACTATCTGAAAGTTTATTAATCTAGACACTCGGCTTGAACCGATGAAAAATTTCATCGCACGGCTTGTAGTGTAGCTTCATTAGAACATTTGTCAGTCGGAAGTTACCGTATACGGCTTACCGCTATACCGTTTTTTTTCCCCCAACAATTCTCAGACTCTTTTGTTTGCCTTAGCAATGAACAAATGAATAAATACAAATCCGTAAAATTATTGTTTTTTTCTCCATGTTTATGTTGCTCAATTCGCAAACGAGTGCAATTAAATAGGTTTTCTCTTTCATCCCTAATCAAAGTCAGTAAAGGTGCAATGCAAATTCGGAAGTCGGCAGTCCGATGTTGTTTACAATACCCTATTAGTTTTTCTTCCTTTAATTAACGGTAAATCTTCAAACAATATACGGGATAATCCTTGCTTAATTACTTTAATAATCATCTCGTAACAATCACACTGTCCCGCATCGGTAATCCTGTCAATCACCTGTCAGAATTACTACACTGCAGTCCGAGTCATACGATTGGTCAACAGAGACAGGAAAGCGTGTCGCGATCGATAATATCAAAGGGCTTTTGATCTCCCGGTGTGTATTTATCTCGCAGCTACTGGATTTTTAGCGCGATGACTAAAAAAACATGCGTACGCGGGACTCCCGCCTAGCAAAAATCATGCGTCCCAGGGAAAAAACGTGCGTACCAATACGCGTAATTCTGCGTTTCCGAGAGCTCTGGATGTATCACTTGAAAATTTCCATTAAAACAGTTGGATAACATATAAAAGTGTGCTGATTATTTACTTTTTATTCCCGAACAACGTCTGACTTCCTTTTTCAACGATCTTTTGTTCGCGCACTCGGTAGGGGACGTTTTGACTTGTACCATTTTTTTTGAATGCGCGAGTTACTTCCCTTACCGCTATACGGGTGCGAATCAAAATCGATGCGAAGGTATTTTGTCCGTTGTCCTGGCTAATATTGTTGCGGTAAACTGCACATCATTTAATTTTTTGATTAAATAAAAAGTATACTATGCATTGCTATCATTTGAAGAGAAGTTCACAAGAATTAATGACGATTCAGTCTCTTTTTTATCGTTCGTACCCGGTCAATTTCTGCCGATTATTTTCGGCCATAACTTCTTGCTTTGTACAGCCGTATATCGAAAAAGCCGAACACCTTGGGATTAAATTATCAATCACTCATACATACTTTCTACTGCTAAGTTTTGCCTCCTAAGCCATAAAGCTTTAGTTTGCACTTCAGAAATTTATTGAGAAAGGATTCAATTATCAGACACTCACTCAAACAACTTTTTTCCTGCAATGTTTTGCCATTTTTGTATTTCAGAAATTCAATGGGACGAGGAATTATTTCTTCTTATCTAAGCTGTATTTTAAAACATATAAGTGGGTTTTCATTTAATTAGAATCTTCCCACTTAATACCCATGGAGAAAATGAGATATATATGAAACCAATATTGTTCCTGAATAAGATACTGTCTAATTATTAAAGCTTATTTTATATATAATTTCAAGAAACAATGTAAGGCTAACTATTTGAATCAATCTAGCAATGGAAACTACATACATATAGACAATATAGATTTTACCAATTTTAGTCGAAACGCCGCTAATTTTCCCAATTCCAAGAGCCCCGGCCCCATTCCCCAAAAGGGGTTTGAGAGCCCTGAGTTTTAATGCAAAAGCTGAGATACAATGAATTTGACCCAAAGTTGTCAGAACCTGGAAAAAACATTTTTTATTTGATTCTTTACGTCCCATCAACAATCTGCTGTTATATAGGGACGGGCCTTCATGGGTTGAACCAGTACTAAGCTAAGATAAATGTGTCTTGCTCAAGGACCACAACACAGTGACACCAGTGAGGCTCGAACCCGTGGCCCTTCGGTCTCGAGTCAAGCACTCTACCACTGAGCCACTGTGCTCCCATTAAAAAAATTCAAAAACAATTTGGATCCTGGTCAGGCCACTATGGTTGTTTTCCCAGACACCATGTATACATTTAGCCATTTTTAGGGGAGGGGGAGGGGGGGGGGGGGGGGGGGGGGGGAATTGATAACGTTTTCTCATAGCTAACTTTTTTCATAGCAAAAAAATTGCATGCACTGATCCAGAGGGGGGGGGGGGGGGGGGGGGGGGGCCCGGACCCCCCTGGAAAAACACAAGTTATATGGGATTCAATAGGGAATAAGCAATTGGACCCCATCCCCCAGTGTTCACGAATACTTTCCAGACATTACCAGACATTCGGTCTGGTGCAGTTATGAATTTTACCAGACCAAATAAAATTTTACAGGACCTAAAAAAAACCGGAACAAGTTGAATGATTAAACATTAGAATTTATCAAGACTTATGTTTAATTTGATGGCTAAAAGCAGTTGCATGCTTGTTTTTAACATAGCAGTCCTTCAGCTTTTGCTTTGGCCATTAGGATAATATGCCTATGCAGCACAGGTCATTGATTTATTTTCAATATTGAATTGAAGACATGGGCATGCATTTTTCTAATTCTATGGCGATTTCTTGCTTTTGAAAGCAAAAATGCGGGAACTAGTGTTCTCGCAAAACAACTTTTTGTGCCTTTCCATGGGTAGAAACCAGTACTGGGCCGGGCGGGTTTATGATTTGTGTGTTTATTATATGAGGCTCAACCGAAAGTGGTTTATCAGCATGCCCATTCACGTACTGCAGTACGTAATTCACGCACAGAAATGGCCATGCACGCACTAATCATTTGGTACCTACGTGCAAAAACGTAGAGTAATTTTGTGCACGCATAACCAGTGATCGTTGTGCGTGAATCTCATGAAATTTTCAAGAAAACAAGTCCAGTTTTTTTAGAACTATCGGCTCAGATTTACCACTGACTGGTATCTATCATTCAGTATGATAAAGTGAATCTCGGGCCACAGTCAACCATGCTTCTATTAAAGTCAATATTGATTGGCTGTCTATAATTACTGAACCAATCAGTGTTACGCTTACATATGCAATGTTAAGTGGACAGGCAAAATCGAAAGTACAGATGTGTGTTAGAAGAAAACTTGATAAATTGCTTGACACGTTTCAGAGCTTTAAATTAAATATAGGAGTAACACAATCTAAGAGGTATGTGACATTTTGCTGTATTCTATTTTTCAAAAATCATCTAACATTCTGAAGAAGAGGGTGATCTGGATATGTTTTTTCACCCCTCCCACTCTTCTTCATTCTGTCTTTACCCAAAACTTTCAAAGGCCAGGGTTATTGTGGTTGAGGGTGAATGAAACTGTGGGCTTAAGCCCCTAGGGGAACCTATGCCCAAATTTTTCTCAGGTTTGGACTTAGTTGTTTTTTTTTGCAGGGGGTGGAGTTGTTTTTTTTGCAGGGGGTGTGGTGGTTACTTGCAGGACTCATTTATTAGCATTATTCACAGCATAATGATATCACTGTTACACACCTCTAAATGATCTGATTTCATGGTCCCTATACTTGTTTGTTTGTTTGTTTGGTTCTTAACGACGCATCAACCCTTGTGGGTCATTAGCGTCAGTCGGTATTAAACTAAACATGATGAAGATGGAAAAAGTAAAAATTTATAGGATAAAATAAAAGGAAAGATGATTATGAGTTTGTATAATGATAATTAGTTGCAATACAATTGTTGACAGGAGAGACCACGCACAATATCTGACAGTTTCAAAGAGCTATTCAGATAACTGTACATGTTCTTTAACTGAACAGAATACAACATTAAAAAATCTGTATTATGGTCTGATACAAATGTAAAACAAAACATGATTTTAAGAATAGCAATTAGATTTTGTTAAAAAGATTTATTTGTCTTAAAAATGTCATAATACTATCAATATGTATATCTTGAAATAATTCTTTCATGTTATCAACATGGAAACAATTATTTCTTACTTGTGCAAAATCGCCACATTCCAAGAGGAAGTGACGTACAGTGAATGGTGTGTCGCAACCAACACATTGTGGGTGCTCTTCACCTTGTAGTAAGTATGAATGAGTGACTCTTGTATGACCTAAGCGGAGTCGAGCTAAAACTACTTCTTCTCTTCTAATGTTTCGAACAACCGTTTACTATGAAAAACAGCTCTAAAATATGTGTACCCTCACATATGAACATGTACCCCCAAATGGAAACATCAGGGGGTACGTGTCCCCCCAAACAGAAATATGAGTGGACATGCTGGTTTATTGGAGAAGCCGGGAATCGAACCTGCGACCCCTGGTTTACAAGGCATAGCGCTTATCCACTACACCACGGGGGCAAAACAGTGTTGGATCAAAGTATTATATTACAGGGAACAGCTAACAATATATATATAAATTGATTTTAAATACATTAGGTTTAGCTTAACTATATAATTTTTAAATAAATTGCAAACTTTCCATTGAGTTAACACCATTAAACGGTAATCAATAGCCCCCTTTTGATATATAATCGAAAAGAACAATGCTGCCTTACTCAATCAAGTTGACATCAAAGTGAATCATTTAATAATAATCTTAATTTTTTTTAAATAAAGGGAGCTCACTCACCTTAAACGTTTGGAAACGTATAAGTGTCTATAATTGTCGATCTTTTTTTTCTGACAGAACCGACTTTAGTGAGCCGTTACATTTAAAAGGTACCTTGCAGTTATTATGTAGATGTGTGAGAAGGATGAATAAGCACATCTCTGTCAGAAAATATCGGAAATTTGCCTTTTCTAGTTGATTTGTGTGAGGTTGTATGCCCGGGGTTGTATGCCGTAAATAGAAAGAAGTAGATTCCAAAAATAGATTTCACAGTAAACAAACTGCAAAATCGAAAGTAAAAATCCGCTAATTTTATGCAGGAATTACTCTTAAAACGTAAGCATTTACTCTTTCTTCACTTCTTCACAAATTATTGCGAGTCCCAAAGGACACACATGATCATTTTTTGCGGGTCCCAAGCTCAAATTTCGGCCTCAAAAAACGAGATTCGCTCCGAAAATTTCATCGGACATGCGGTCTGCCGCTGGAGAACTATTTATCGGACCGAGCCAATCATTACCGGAAATGTCCGACGGTCCGACGGCCATTGGGGATCACTGCACCCCCCCCCTAGAAAAAGTTGGACCCCCCCCTGGAAAAAATGTTGGAGCTCCACTGGATCCTCGGAAAATTATAATTTTCTTTGAAATAAACCATTGGCATTCTGTAAAATAAGTGGAGTAATACTAAAGAAAGAACTTAACGTTGTCAGGGATTTTCATGACAGATGGACATGGACCCCCCCCCCCCCCCCCCCTGACGAAAATTCCTGGATCCGCGCATGTAAAATATCGAGATACTTATCGAGCTAGGACTCGCTCGAAGGTTCTCGAAACGGGCATGTGAATACAGGTTTTGAAAAGGTTAGAAATGTATTTAACAGAAAAATACAATGTTAACTTCATCCGAATGGACGACGGAAAGATCGATAAGGCTGAATAGCTAAATGAAATATTATAATTATATTCATTGGAAGAGATGTCTACTGATTTTAAGTCAATGTTTCTAATATTTACCATCATTTCTGTGTTGTTGTTTTATATCAAGGGAGCTTACTCTAAACATAAAAATCCAAACTAAACTCCCCAACTACGGAATCAAGACCAAACTCCCCAACAGTGGCGCCCCTAGCGAATAAATGAGGGTCTGGATGGGGTATAATGATTAGTGAATAATGGCCCTTTTTTATGATGAATAGTCAATAATGAGCCAAAAAAATGAATAGTGAATTTTGAGGGCCTAAAAATAATGAATAATCCTATTTTTTAATGAATTTAAGAAAAAATTAATGAATAGTGAATAATCAGATTTCTTTGCCACCTTTTTTACTGTTAATGAATAATTGGTCTTATTTTAATGAATAACCCAAAATTTTAATGAGATGAATAATGGGCTAAGTTTTTAATGAATAGTGAATACCAGACCCCCCATCCAGACCCTCATAAAATCTCTGAAAACCATCTAACAAATGAAAACCGATACAAACAATTTACATTTTTTATTTATTTGTTAAGATTATACATTTCTGCGGTTGAAGAAAATGTTTCCTTTTGTTCGCTAGCACTAATAGCCTTGTTGTGTCACTGTATCATGTAACCTAGGGGTCAAAGTCATTTTTTGCAAAATAGTGTCTCGGACCATAAATACTGGGTCCGAGTTAGTGTCTACAGATTATTCCCTCTTTTGAATAAGCTGTACGTTTTCATTTCTTGAAATGTAATTTCTGTGAATGTCACATGAAATTAACATGATAGCCTTAAATGTCGTGTTTGGAAGATGAGAATGCCTTCAGTATCGAGTGTGTTACCCGTCAGCGGCAAATTAAGACTGGCACCGACGTCACATACTCTGGATAATTCTGGTGATTTAGTGTCGAGGGATCAACCTCGATTCCTTCTGCACTATCGCATCGAGAGTCTGAGTGTTTCTTGGTGCCAGTATAATGCGTCGGACCCTATGACCAAATGTCCAACACATTTTCAACTGTAGACATATCTGCTGAGCGCACTGGTCATTCAATGCTTACAGTATTGTACTGATGAAAGAGAGAAAATTTTCGATTCTGGCGAGATGTGTTCTGTCATTGTCATCCTAGGCCTGGTACATTATACATATATAAGTTTGCACTAGTTCAGGCACCTTGAAGGCAGAACAACAGGCCTCAACACCTCATCTATATAACGTTGACTGATTAAGTTTCCTTCTAAATCCACAGATCTGTCGCCCTCGGTTTTTAACATCTCCAGCGGACCTTGCGAACATTAATGCATGAAAACCCTGTTTGATCCGTACATTGAAAATTGGCGAAAAAATGCGTGAAGACCGATCAACTTTCACATTAATTTTCTAAGCCGTTATTGGCGCTAAAAGCTTAAATAAAGCAACCATCAAAAGGAAAATGGACATGTTTAATACAATACCGTGAAATTAAAAATTCTTTAAATGTTTTAGATCTTTTGTCATAACACCTCAAACACAATTTCCTTAACTTTTTTGTTGAGTATAGAATGTATGTTGATTGCAGTTGATATACAAAGTATATAAGTTTGATTTACTCTGTTCTATACCAAAATCTCGGACTGGGCCCAAGCCAAAATCTAAGGTCAAAATGCAGACCTCGCATATAAAAATGCTTAGATAATAATAATAATTATTATTATTATTTTCTCGCGTCAATGCATAAATGCATGAGTAAAAAAATCATTTATTTCAGTCAAGTGTATTCACTTTTAAAGACAGCATATCATTTACGCATTTGAATTACCGTAAAATGGCCAGTGATTTTAAATAGTTCATTTTTCTTTCTTAGGACTTGCGTTCGATTGCGTTTTTTAAAAGTTATTTTTTTATTTCATTTTTTGTTAATGTTCAGTTTGTGATGAAAAATGGTCAATTATGTAGATAAAATGTCTTAAAATTACCTGTGAACTCATTAAAATTATAGCAATTATCATTTACTGGTAAATTGGCTCAGAATAAAGATGTCACCGAGTTGTCTCATAAAGTGTCGACGAGTTGTCTCACGCTCTGTCGCCGAGTTGTCTCAAAAATGTGTTGCCGAGTTGTTCTGTCGACGAGTTGTCTTGTTCTCCCAACTACAACTGCACAGTACTAGTATTTATATCCATATATAACCAGAACCAGATACCATTTCTATATACCAGGTAATATAGTATTTATATCCCTTTATTACCTGGTATATAGATACCATTTCTATATACCAGGTAATATAGTATTTGTATCCCTTTATTACCTGGTATATAGAAATGGTATCTGGTTCAAATCATTAGAAATGGGCATATCCCAAAAATTGTTAATATGATAAGAAAGATGTATGTTAGGCTACTGTTAAGGTTTGTGTTATGTCCATGAACAGTATGTCGGAGTTCTTCAAAAGTTATGTCAGAGTGAAACAAGGGGAACCACTCTCACCTTTACTTTTTATAATTTTTATTAATGACATGGCAAACGATTTGTTAACTACTGGAAGGACCTCGGACAGTTTCCTATTCAATCTGCCCAAATTTTGACAGCCTCTGGCTAGGATATTGCATAACTGACCACTATAGTTTTGGGCTTAAATCAAACCTTTCCATTTAGTGCACCTAGCACAATAAAAAATATTTTGAAAATATTGCATAATTATGCCAGGACTTTAGGGCTTAGGGGGTGGGGGTATTTTTTGTGACCAAATTTTATTTCACAGAAAGTCAAAGTTTCGTCGAGTATTCATCTAAATACATGTAAATATTATATTTGCGGCATAACACTTGAGACAAAAGTGATGCGTTTGCATAAAATTCGGGTTGAGAAGATTCCATTGTTTCATCTAAAGAAGTGTGCTGTCAATTACTTTTGACTATTACCTGTAATGTTTCAAGGTCAACCAGTTTGACTTGTGCACTGAGGTGTATTATAACTGCATACTGTATATATCACAGTCTAGATAAACACAATTTTGAGCGTAAAATCGTTAATATTTTCTTACACATAAGATTTAACCTATAATTTGGCGCTTAAAAGAACCGTCTCATAGAGATGATTCTTTTGAGTACCCATAACATATGTTTTGGTTGAGAAATGAGACAATTAATTACTTTGTAAGCACTCATAACTAAAGCCCTGATACGTGCCATTGCATATTGATATTTACCTACAGGCTCTTACAAAATAAGTTTCTAATACGTTTTTATACTAAAGTGTTTTTGAGCATTTTGACAGCGTTACCCCCGTGACCGATCATGATCATGCCGTTTTTATATGATGTGCGAAATGTAAAACTATAACTGTATGCAAAAGGATTAGTTTGGTCACGGGGGGGGGGGAGGGTCGGGGGAGCACTTCAGTAAAACTTTTTCTATTTTCTATATGTTGAATAGCAAAATCTGAGTATTCAACCCATATTTTTCAATTTGGTACTTGTCCAATGAGAAAACGGCTTTTGTGGATAAGTCGAGGGTAGAACCTACTATCTTTTTCATAGAAAAACTATCATTTTCTTTGTAACTTTTCTCTGGTCATTTTTATGGGCAATCCTTCATTAAGACTGTCTGAGGTCCTTTCTACTTTTAATATAAATCACTTTCAAATGTTCATGCTGCTCTTTGCAGGTGACACTGTACTATTTGCCGACACTTTGGAAGAACTCCAAATACTTATGGACAATCTGCACGAATATTGCTGTAAATGGAATATTAGCGTAAACATAACAAAAAGAAAATCATTTTTTTTTTAAATCTGGTAATAGGCGTGAGAACCTCAATCTTCAGTATGATGGCTCTCCTTTTTAAACTGTTAATACATTTACATATCTTGACATGAAACTCAGTTCAAATGATTTTTTTTTATCAGGCTCAAAAAGCACTAGCAGAACAAGCAACAAAAACATTATTTTCCTTAAACAATCTGTTTGATAAAATTGCTCTTTCTATATCAAAAAAATAAATAAAGCTATTTGATTCTATGATCCTACCTATACTTAACTATGCTAGTGAAATTTGGGGTTTTCATCCTGCACCAGATATTGAAAGAGTTCATCTTAAATTCATGAAACAAATATTAAAAGTGAAATCCCAGACACCATCTGCAGCTGTATACGGCGAGTTAGGATGTGCTCCTCTACATGTTATGAGAAAAGAGCGTATACTTAAGTATTGGTTCAGAGTGAAATGTTCTACCAACACATTATTGCAAGAAACTTATTTAAACGAGGTACATGTAGCTGAACACTGTCACTTTCCTACATCAATGTCATTTTGGACAATAAAGGTAAATCAGCTTCTTGATAACCTAGGATTTACATTTTTGTGGGATTGCGAAGATATAACACTGTAACAAGTAAACCAGATTATAGAACGTTTATATGATCATTTCTTGCAAGGATGGTTTGGTGATCTTATCAATTTATCAAAATTATCACCTTATAAATGCTTTAAGAGTCAGTTCTGCATTGAGCATTGCTTTGATTGTGTAGCTAATTAAAAACACAGAATACAGCTCACACGTTTTCGTTGCTAGTCTAATAGTTTGGAAATTGAAACTGCTCGTTATAATCGAAATCATAGTGACAGAGCCGACCGTATTTGTAAATGCTGCAACATGAACATGGCAGAAGATGAGTATAACTTCCTCCTTATATGTCCTGTCTTTTCAGAAATAAGAAGAAAAAAATTCCCCTATACTTTTGCAGGTGGCCCACTAAACAAAAATTTATAACACTAATGGCCAACCAACAAGCAACATTTTGAAACATCTTGCAGCATATATATACGAGGCCAATGTAAAACGTTAATCACTTTTAGGAAATTAGCTCTAGGGTACCTTGCAAATTGTATTTGAATCAAGCTTAAGCAATCTAAGTAGATTTGTTGAGACCTATCACATGAGGCGCCTCAATTGAATCCATTATGTTTGTCATATTATTCTGCATTTCCAGCCTATAATATAATTTATCACAATGTTCATACAATAGCCTCTCCTACTGTTTAAACGTGATAGATAGTTTATAAATTGTTATGAAAGTGTTAACACATCTCATAGCAAATACATATATATTCTATCAGGCTAATGTTAGCCATCTTGCAAAGATTCTACTAAACCATAGTTTTGCACTATGTTTGGTAAATGTAATACTGTTTATATTGCTCTTCTCATTGTATATATGTTAGAGTAGAGGCACATATGTGCCTAACTCAGTTAATAAAGTATCAAGTATTAAGGAAATGAAATCGACCGAAGTAAGTAAGGGTGCAAAGATCAGAAATCGATACAATCAAGTACCACACCTGACCCAGGATACCAATGGGAAAGTAACAAACTCACAGTTAGATACCACAAACGAGAGCCAAGAGGTCAACCCTTTCCCAGCAGGTGACCACAAGGCACATATAAACAGACGCATAATAATGCATAGCAAACACAAGACTGAAAAACATGTAAGATCCACAAAAGAAGTACCGCCTTGGAACGGTCAGTAAAATATTTTACTGGAGGGCTTAAACCTCACCCTTATTTCAGATGTGGATCAAGACACATATATGTTTGGTTTGCATGAAAGACCCTTAACTTATCAATGCGTCATCTCCTAGAACATATAAATCAAGATATAAAAAAGAGATAAAGCAAAGATAAGGACTCAACAGTAAATACAACTGAACTACCGGAGCAAAAGAAATCCAACAGGTAAACCCTGGTGGGCCCGACAAACAGCCAAATCATCAGGCCCCTACAATCTCTTACACCTTAAGGGTCAAACTGTCAAAAGAAGCCTTTGATTGGGAAAAGACCTGTTTATTTGCTCTGTATATATACCAGCAGCAGAATCATCATATTTGACAGTTCAATTAGAAAACCTCAAACAAGAAATAAGTAGATTCAGTTCGTTAGGCGAGGAAAGGATTATGAGTGATTCGAATGGAAGGACATCTAATCTCGCAGATTTCATTGAAAACGACGCTGATCAGCACATTATTATGAAATAGAACTAGAAACACCATTGAAAAACGCTTCAACGTAGACACTACCATAAACTCGCACGGACAAAGCTTAATCAACTTCTGTATTACCGTACGATTACGCATAATGAATAGGAGGAGCCCAGGTGACTCTGTTCGTCGACTTACATGTTTTAATCAACATGCGGCAAGCTCAGTAGATTATATTATCTGTCACGAATCTTTCACACAAAGCATTGTTTGCACTTATGTAGACAAGAAACATCTTTAAAAAAGATAATCGACGAAAATTAAACAGATGGGTGTTAACCTGCAAACCACGATGTATACTTTTTCAGAAGCTCTTTATTTTCTGCACGTAGAAGTTAAGGCCATTTTAGACCACAGCATAAAGTTAGAAACCTATTTTACCGGCAATAACTTAGTGTAACAAACAGTGCAATCACAGTACATTGGAACCACGCAGACGCCGACATGATCTGTCCAACAAATGAATAACCATTTGATATGACTGAGGGTCAGGATGCGGTGGTGGAGGGGGTGGTCTAGTATTTTCTAATCTTTAAATATTTAGCCCATTTTTCACTCTCATTAACATCTTCGCTTATTCATTAGAATTCCACCAGCAATTATCAAAATTTTACCTTATACAATCATGTGATATATCCAGTGTTTTCCCTTTCCTTGTTTCCTCTCTTAGGTCACTTGGGTCGGTTTCCCCCTGCTCTCCAACTTTCATTCCTCATTGGGCTTTGTCTTTGCAGTGAAGTCAAAGGCAGAACATAGGGTAGGCCTATGCAAAGGGTGTTAAAATGAATGAGAATGCATTGTATAAAGTTTAATAAAAATACTTGCTTCTCCTGTATGTGATCAGCTGTATAGATTCTGTTCAGATAACGTGTCTTTCGTCACAGCGATGATATTGTGCTCAATGGGAAAATCCTAACATTTGCGATCAGTTGGGAATATACCACCTACGCTCTTATTATAGTCTACGCTGAAAGTCACATGTAGCGCTTGGATCCCCGCTTTTGCTTTCGGCGCGAAACTGAAGTGAAAGTATACAGTCTATTTATATACAATACTGTCCTCGAAATTTTCATCATTATATTATGGTTATTCATTCTACATAATGATATTAAGATAATAAATGTGCGTTGTCTTTACCATTTTTTATTAATCCTGTTTAAAAACAAACAAACGCGCGTGTTTGCACTTACATGTAGGTCGCTAATAAAAGGCACATTATCTGTGTAGGCACAATACTTAAACTAAAGTATTTGAAAAATGCTTCCGGTCAGAGACAATGAAAAAAGGCAATATTGGATAAAGTTACAAATTAAATATTCAAATTTCTTATCCAATGAAAGGCCAGCTTTTTTATATCAACCAATAGACTTTAAGATAAATAGATTTTAAGAGACGTTAGATTCGACTTCGTCGAGAAAACCTGACACAGCATTCAAAACATTGTCCTATTTACAAGCGTCATTATAAACTGTGACTTTTATACTGAAGGTTACAGTCTAATAACAACAACATTAAAGTGCTCCCAACGAAATTAAAAATCACTCAAAAACAAAGTGATCTATCAATCACACCTATCATCGAGAGAACTTCAAACTAAAATAAACCTCCTTCCCAGAAGAAATGATAGATTATGACAGCAAAATATAGAATCATCGACTGACTTTTTTGAAGACATCATTCTCACAGCTGCCCGGTAAACATGCTCATCATCCCATACTTCAAGGCAATGAATGACAAATAGAAAACTTAAAAATGAGACCATCAGGTGAAAATAATAATGAAAATATCTATACACTTTGAACGCATTTCGACAATCTCACACACTTGATATCTAAATACCCAAATAACCCTATATACGTGGGTGAATCCAAATCACACGTAAACAAGAAATGTCACAGTAACGTGACCAACGCCCCCAAAGGAATTGGTCTAGCATAAGACCCATTTGAGGTAAGTTATTTGTTATAAAGGAGATATACTGCAGATAAGAAAAACCTAGAAATGAGGTCAGAAGTCAATGTCAAGGTCAAAGTGACCCAAAGTGGTATGCACCACTCCGCCAGTCCAAGAGGAATTCACACACCAAATTTGGGATTCCTACCTCAAATAATATAGGCTATATGCCCCGGACACGACATATCACAATCCAAAGATGCATGAATCACCAAATTTGGGATTCCCACCTCAAATAACATAGGAGATATGCTCCTGACACAATAATTCTAGAAAATAGGTCGTCACAGTGACCCAAAGCTTGGTACATGACACTTTGCCATCCCACGATACAACCGCACACCAAACTTGGGATTCCTAGCTCTATTAATATAGGAGCTATGCTCCGGACACGATTATTCTAAAAACTAGGTCAGAGGTCAAGGTGACCCAAAATGGTACATGACATATCACCATCCAAAGATGCATCCATGCACCGAATTTGGGATTACTATCTCAAAGAATATAGAAGATATGCACCAGACTCGATGCCAATTCTAGAAACTAGGTCAGAGGTCAAGGTCACAGTGACCCGATAATAGACGGGACACTCCTCCATCCCAAGATGCAATCACATACCAAATCTGGGATTCCTACTGCAAATAATATAAGAGATATGCTCCGGACATGATTATTCTAAAAACTAGGTCAGAAGTCAAGTTTAAGGTCACAGTGACCCATAAGTAGTACACGACACCCAACCATCCCAAAATGCACCCACACACCAAATCTGGGATTCTTATCACAAATAACACAAGATATGCTCGGGACTTAATTATTCTAAAACCTAGGTCAGAGGTCAAAGTCAAAGTGACCCGAAAAATGGTATGAAGAAGAAGAAGAAGAATTTTATTAACCTCGTAATAGGTCAATAGGGGTCGAGGCCATCCCCCATTAACCTTACAATCAAAACAAATATTATCTGCAATAGGCCATACAGGCCCTTGAGCAGATAATCATATATAAACATGTTTACTAAGTATCTGCATGGCGGACAGTGTAGAAACTATATGGCTCTGTATTTAGACCAATTTAATTTAGAGGAACTGACAAAATGTCGTGATGCACGACCTCTCGTCTTTTCCCTGAATTTAGTTATGCTTTACTTATGTTTTACTTTTATCAATATCTTTCAAGATTACATTTAAACCAGCATTTACTGTTGGTCGCCATAAAGATTCAAAAATACAAATTCCTATGTCAAATAACATAATACTGTGTATCTAGATATAATATTATGTTTCTACCTTACTTACAATGAGAACACACAAAAAAGACGTAAATATATACATATATAGGTATATATACATATCAGATAGATAGATAGATAGATAGATAGATAGATAGATGGATGGATGGATGGATGGATGGATGGATGGATGGATGGATGGATGGATGGATGGATGGATAGATAGATAGATAGATAGATAGATAGATTATTGATACTACCAAACTATTTACAAAATGGTAGCTTTAATAGCGCTCGTGTTTCCAGTGCTGTCAACTTAGCACAATTGCCACAGCAGACAATAGGTCACCAGAAACATGATCGACACTAAAGACAGACAGACAAAACGTTTATTCTCTTACGTCATGTTCACGCCATACAGGGAATAACATATAAACTTACGTGACAACAAGGTTGGTATTACAAAATAATATTTTTAGGGATAATGTGCAGTCCAAAATTGATAATTGGATCGTTACAGCACATAAAAAATAAAATTGCCAGCATATTTATAGTGTGATAATTCTAAAATGGGAAACGTATTGAAATTTTATTTTGACAATATTGTGATATTTTCCTATGTGACACTCCGCCATCCCAAGATACATTCACACACCAAATTTGGAATTCATATCTCAAAGAATATGAGAGATATGCACCAGACTCAATGACAATTCTATAAACTAGGCCAGAGGTCAGAGTCAAGGTCACAGTGACCCCAGGATGGTACGTGGCACTTTGTTATCCCAAGATGCATGCACACACCAAATTTGGGATTCCTACCTCAAATAATATGAAAGATATCCTTTGGACACGATTATTCTAAAAACTAGGTCAGGGGTTAAGGTGGTCACAGTGACTCGAAAATGAAATACGACACTTTGCCATCCCATGACGCACCCATACAACAAATTTTGGATTCCTGCCTCAAAGAATATAGGAGATATGCACCGGACACGACACGGGATGGACCTCTGACCTAGTTTTTAGAATCAGCATTGAGTCTGGTGCATATCTCCTATATTCGTTCAGGCAAGAACACCGAATTTGGTGTATGAATGCATCTGGATGGCAGAGTGCTGCGTACCATTTTCTGGTCACTGCGACCTTGACCTTGACCTAGTTTTTAGAATAATCGTGCCTGGAGCATATCTCGTATTATTTTAGATAGGAATCCCAAATTTGGTGTGTGGGTACCATTTTCATTCTCCTCCCTTCCGCTGATTCATTCAAGAAGGGTTGTTGTCAGTTACAAGCGAAAGTATGTGCACAAATTACTGGTTAACCGCTTGTTCAAGCCTGCCCAGGAAAAAGTGTGGTTAGGTGAACTGACCGTCCCGCAATGACCATAGCTGTTGACTTGGGACGTAAAGCAACAAAACCAACCAACCAACCATTTTCAGGTTACTGTGACATTGACCTCGAATAATCGTGTCTGGAGCATATCTCTTTTATTATACTCCTTTGTTTTGTTGTGCATTATATATACTTTGTGTCCTTTCTAGTTTTGCAATCAGCTTGAAGAGGAAGAGAGAGAGCTGGTTGCTTTGCTGTATTATCTTACACATGTCTTGTTACTGTAAATGTTCTGTGACTCTTCCTCACGGTGCCGTGGGTTGGTCTGCGTTGTGTGATTGTGGTATTTCCTGCTCATACTCGCTTGCTTTTTTAAGGTAAGCCTATGCAAATGTTCAGACTCGCCAGAGCCTTTCCTGCTCGCACAAAATAGCATTTAATCCCAATTTGAGTCTCGCTTGAGCCTTCGTCACTGAACCAAAACCTCATGTGCTGGCTCAAATGTCGTTTTTATACTTCTTATGCGAACAGAGAAGGCTGTGGCAAGTCTACATATTTGCTTGGTCTAGTCTGAGCCTTCGTCACAGTTCAAAATCTCGTGCTTGCTCAAATGGCAATTTAATGCTATTTTGTGCGAGCAGCAAAGGCTCTAGCGAGTCTGCACATTTACACAGGCTTACCTTAGCCTTCGTCACAGTACCAAAATCCGATGTGCTGCCTCAAATGACGATTTGTGGGTTATTCACACCAGCAGTGAAGACTGGTGAGTCTGCACATTTACAAGTGCAGGCGTAGCCTCTGGACAATGCGATAAAGATCACTATACTACAAATAGGCATGAAACAACTGTACAATATGTCATGCGATGCAGCGAAGGGCCTGGCGAATCTGCACATTTGCACAGGCTCGCCTGAGCCTCGTCACAGTACCGAAATCTCATGTGCTGGCTAAAATGGCGATTTAATGCTATTTTGTGGGAGTAGCGAAGGCTCTGGCGAGTCTGTACATTTGCGTCACACTACCAAAATCTCATGTGATGCCTCAAATGGTGATTGTGTGCTATTCACGCCAGCAGCGTAGACTCTGGCGAGTCTGCACATTTGCGCAGGCATAGTCACTGGACTGGACAGTTTATCAGAAAACAAATAGAGAGTGGTTGTCAAGGACAGATGAGCCCCAGGTAAGCGCAAACCACAACGGGCGAAGACTGATCACAAACAATTGTGGAAATAAGTACAAAACAATGTTTAACTTAAAAATAATAATATAATTTAAAAAAACATCGTCAAACGAAAAAAATATTTGAGAATAATTTCAATGGCTTATTCTTCTTGTACGTCTAGGTAATTGTCTATATGGCATCAGGGATGTTGATGAGATGTTCTTGGTTAACTTGTGTAAAATAGAATATATCAGAATATCTTAACTTTAGGAATGCTGACCTATCCTTGCACTTGATAATATGATGTGTCAGCCTCAAGGTTGGTGTATGGTCTGGTTACAGCAGCTGATCAACATATGTCTGTAACCACATATCCATCTTGTATATCAGAATATCTTACTAAACGTCGCCCATCACATCAGGCCAACTTCATGTGTATTAAGTTGAGGTACGTTTTATGTCAACTTTTCAGGCATAAACTCAGGCCTACTTTCAGGCGGAACTTTCAGAAAGTACTTCAGACAGTACTTATGGATGTACTTCAGGCAGAACCTGAAATCAAGTATCATGCTCTGAGTACCTCGATATTAAACATTACAGGCTACAATTTTATCCTGTTATATCATATACTGAATGCGCATGCTCCATGTCATTTGATACAAGTCAGTAAGAATCGACCATAATAAAACAAAATCAGACACAAAACAATAGTGATGCTATAATGGCAAATGCGAGTACGTAACAACAACATAGGCAGCACACAGTCAATACATGACCCCTAAAACATCAAATATGATGCACCACATCGGAGGACCTCAATCTACTCAACGATGGCCATAACTAACCAGAATTCATGTTCTTGAAGTACAAAATCACCTTTTAGCACTCATTGCTATAACCCAAAAGCTGCCAAAATACCACCATGGTTACACTAGATTTCTCCACAAACTCTAATTAACCACCAGGTACTGCAGAATACCATTACTACGCCTTCAACACGACTTCTTGCTGTTGAAGCCATTTCGCTTTTAATATAATCAAGAATACTGATTTGAACATTGTATAATAAGTCTCACAGGATATGCATGCGTGCATAGTATCAGTAACATATTATTGTGATGATGTTGTGATGTAATACGGTATTACAAGTATGACATAACTACAATAGATTCATATGTGTAAATAGAACTAGTAAGTGTGGTGTCTTACTAAAGTTGAACAGTATACATCTCTTCATATATGCTCAGACCAGACGGTGATAATGCGCATTCCCTTATAATAAACGCTCATGCTAGCAAACGTGATTGTGTACCCCTGGCACATACAAATGTGTTCTCAAGTGATGCATAATGAACTTAATGTGCTTACTTAATATGAACAGTATACATAGCTTACTTAATATGAACAGTATACATATGTACTTATCTAGAACCGCATGCATATTACTTACATAGCTTTAGGTACAATTAAATTCAATTGATGTGTCAATTCCCTGAACCTCACTGCAGATATATGTAGTATGTGTGTACATGTTAATTACAATGCGCGAATGCTAGTCAATACCTATAAGAATAAGCAAATGTTGTCTCTAAATACATTAGCACAGTACTGACAATGTCTGCAGTGCTACTGCATATATACTAACAGCAATGCCTACCGGACAAGTGGGTTATCGACGGACGTACCAACAGACAACATTTAAATATGAATATATTATATCACCAGACGACCTAAGCAGACGACACTCAGGTAATACAGGCAAAAATAACTATTAGGCCCTCGCACTGGCCCACATCAACTAATACAATGCGTCATTCAACACTAATGCTCGGCAGCAGACAGCAATCACAAACATCGCATCAACATATGCAGCAGACGCCCTGAGCAGACGACATACAAATACCATTGCGAAAATCACTTTTCAATCAATGTTATCGCAAAGCATCTAAAATTCACTGAATAAAGCAGCTAATCGACACATTAATTTCAAATATACATTAAAATCAGGCTTGGTCCAACAACATAGAGGCATATTTACCATGACAAGATTTCCTGGAGAGAAACGGCGATCCCGAACAAACAAGCAACCGCTCGGCTACCCCTCCATGAATATAATATCGACTGGAAATTGTCAAACCTGCTCAAGAACTTTATAATGACAGTGTTCCCGCTAGTGCACGTGTATTCACCGATCTCGCGTGCAAAAGCAGAAATTCCATGCATTTCTAAAGATGGATTCTATTATACTTTACAATTTTAGTGGTGGATACAGCCCTGTCAGAAATAAAACTTCCAAATATCAAGAGTAAAATATGATACAATTGTGGGTTGCAATATGCTCATAACAGCACCCCTTATCTCAACTCTCACATAGGTTAAATAAGGAAATTATCCAAAGATGAAACTCGTCAACCCAACTAAACGGAGCAAAAATCTAGAACCGCGAAGGACGAAATATTTACGAGTTAATACTCGCTCAAGATGTCATGGCAGTGGTTTGTTTTTTATTTGAACATATGCACGTAGTGGGACGAAAATACGAAAGGGCGAAGATTTGGTACCAGTTAGACGCATTTAAGCCACCCTGCTGTCCGTTCTAAGGCGGTGGTTCTGTTGTTGTTGACTTTTTGTTTATTGTTACTCCCATTGTGGGAGTCTGTAATTATTCTATGTTTTGTTGTACGTTACGTTATGTCCATTCTAGTATTGCAATCATATTGATGGGGAAGAGAGAGCTGGTTGCTTTGCTTAATTTGTCTTCCTGGTGTCTCGTGATGGTTGAGTGGCTCTTCCTTGCGGTGCCATGGGGTTGTCTGCAGGTTTGTGATTGTAGTATTTCCTGATCATACTCACTTACTATTCTAGAGCTGTCATTCATTTGGTTCCAGCTTTTTACAAAGTGATAAAGAGTGGCGCACAAAGTCGGAAAACCAGTTAAGGTTGACACTCAAATTTTTTTGATAGTATACACTAAGTAACTTCATAATCTATAGTACGAGCTTCGCTGCCACCTGCTTCGCAGCCACTCTCGTTATTATCAAATGTGCACAAAATATAGGGTGCACAAATGTTCAATGAGTGAGCAATCATAACATAACAAATTTGAATATGAAGGAATGAAAACTACTGGAGTCACAAACACCCCCTAAGCATTTCCAATTGATAATAAATTTAAGTTCAACAGACCTAAAAATGTGAAAATATTTATCAAATGTGGATAGAATAGAAGGTGCACATGTTCAATGTGTGAATAATCATTAGGCAAAGTTTGAATATTAAGGAATGAAAACTTTTGGAGTTACAGGTTACACAAACCAGACACCCTCTAAGCATTTTACAGAAAAAAATGTCTAAGTTCAAGACCCCCAAAAATGAAAAAACAAATTCACGAAATGTGCACAAAATAAGAGGTGCACATCTTCAATGTATGAACAATTATTCAGGGTTCATACAGACTGGACAAAACAAAATTCCCTGACATTTCCCTGACGCCAATCCAAAAGATCATTGACGGTTTGGGCCTTATACGCCTATTTTTCTGATTCCCAGAACGCTGCTTTTGAGCTTCTAGTGTGGTGCATGTAGTATCAGTGCAATAGGTGAATCTAATGGCAAGATCCAGTTAGCAAAATATTTTCAAAATTCCTCCGCACTCGAGAGTTATGGCGGGTAGAAAGGGGAGGGGGTCTGAAATTTCATGAAAATAAAAAGTGCTTTAAAAAGTGATTTCTGCACGTTTTCTTGATTTATTTGGTAGGCATGGTGATATCTATTGAACATACCATATGCAGAGTATTAACGAATCACGATAATTGATGAAATTGTTTTAAAAACAAAATATGTTTTGTAATAAAATGATTTTGGGGAGGTAATTTCGAAGTTACCAGTTCATTTTTGTCTACATGTACCGTAAATAATACAAAATTGAAAGCTCAACAAAAGAAAAAAAATATTTTTGAAGGAATGAAAGTGTCCCATTTAGCATTGGAAAGTAAAACTGTTTCTAACTAGATCCTTTGAATATTACTTTTGCTTTGTTTAAAGGGCATAGCAAATTGAATGTATTGAAAGTGTCCTAGTATTTATGGTAAACAAGATGCATGTATATCCCTATGTGAGACAATTATTGAACACTTAAGTATTTACCTGTAATAACTCTGTGCATGCCAGTGGATAATTTTGTCGTCTATCAATAGCCTTTTGCAAACAGTTTGAACCCAGATGATGACCGATAGAATGTCCGTCTTGATCTGGATCCAAACTGTTTGACACTCTGATGGTGGTTCTGGGTGGTTTATTTTTTAAAAACTTAATTTTGAAGAAAGTCAGCAGACGAAAATAAAAACATGAACAATTATCTAGCATGCAAATAGATAAGTACAGGACGTTTGCAAATTAATGTGTCATTTAATAACAGTGAGATTTTTTCTAATGAAAAAAATGCTTAAACCCTTGCTAATTCTACTTTTAATCTTTAAGTACTTTATATAAACTAGCACAGAATACAAAGCAATTTAGGGGGTTGGTTCTAGAGAACTTCATTACTGTCATTAGTTTCTTTTTTGGAAGAAAAGGCATTGTATGGGCTTAGGCCCTTGGTTTTTGGGCTGCTGAACATCTTTCCCCCCCTTGTGCCAGCAAGCCACTTCCATACAATGTGTAAAATATGGTAACACATATACATGCAAAAGCTTTTGCTGGCACACGGGGGGGGGGGGGGGGGGGGAAATCGGTTTTCGATATTAAATGCTTTAAAGATGTATAATTTTGGGTAGAACAATCAGTTTTACGTTAAGATATATAGGAATCAGAAAAGTACTCAGGTCAGGGTAGCTTCAATGTGAAGACAGGGACGATTGACAAACTTTTATTTTTACTGAAAACCATAGGCATTTTCCCATAGCAAGTGTCAATGATCCTTTCCCTGACATAGCCATACTTGCCGAAGAAACTTGGTTTTTATTCAAACCTTTGCATGTGAACAGTGAACAGCTTTGTTATCAATTTAGAGTGAACAGCTTTGTTATCAATTTAGAGTGATTATTTTGAATTTTGATATTAAAGTTTTTGTTCAAGCTTTTCAGCATGTCTATAGTAAATAACTACATGTATGTTTTCAACATTGAAATTTATAGATTGTCAAATTATTATATATGATAAAAACTGCGGTCTAAGCTGGTCACCTTTCAAAAAATTGGATGCTGACCCCTAAACCTCTCCTACAGCTCCCCATAAAGCAACCAGTATATAGATGAAAGTAAAGCATTTTTCGCTGGATGTGGAATATTTCACTGTAAAAGCTACACCAGAAAAGGCTTTTGATAAAATTTCACTAAAACCCTGAATTGACAACGGATGATGAGTGATCACAACAGCTCACTTTGAGCATAAAAGGCTTAGGTAAGCTAATAAGAGGCTTAATGAGCCTAAACTGCACACCTGATCTGTTGATAGACTTCATGGTTTCAAAGAAGTTTATTTTATGGGAGCAAATGACTCCTCCCCTTGGTGGCCAGTTAGAATCCCAGGGACATGGTTGGCAGGATTTACGTAGTGAACCACTATACATTACTACATAATTTGGGCATCATGGTTTCTTAAAAAGATTTTTTAAGTTAACCCCATCATAAGTCTATGGAAGCTAATGACACTCAGGGTGTGGCCAATTTGGACTCCAGGGGCATGGTTGGCACAATTTATGCAGAGGATCACCAGACATTGCTTTATTCTAAATATAATGCTGTGGGCCTCATGGTTATAGATTTTTTTTTAAAGTTTTCCCCATTATATGTCTGAGAGTTATTGATCCAGTTTTCATCAATGAGATTTATGTAAGGGACCACTGGACATTGGTACATACTAAATATATAAGTTGTGGGCCTCATGTTTTGAGAAGATTTTTTTTATGCTTTTCCAATTACAAGTCTATGGGAGTTTATGATCCACATGGCTAGGCCAGTTTGGACCCCAGGGGATTGATTGGCAGGATTTATGTTGGGAAGCACTAGATGTTGCTTTTCTAAATATATATTATTTCAGAGAACATTTTTTAAGTTTTTCCCAAAATAAGTCTAGGCCAGTTTTGACCCCAGGGACTTGATTGGCAGGATCTATGTAGGGGACTACTAGACATTACAACTGACTAAATATATAAGCTATGGGCCTCATGGCTTCAGTGAAGATATTTTTTTAAAGATTTTCCTATTCTGTCTATGGGAGCTCTGTTGCCATCATTCACGGCAAGAGTTCCAATTCAATCAGCCCCAAAACCATATACAGCCTTTCCCACTACCTGATGATGCTTTACATGAAATTTGATCATTTGGCCATCTTACATATTATACCTCTTTGAAAATGTGAACGGATGACGAGCATATGGATGGGGGATGCCTGACCATTGCCATACCAATACCTCACTGGCTCAGGTGAGCTAAAAAGGCTGCTTAGGAGGCATGGCAAGGGATGCCAAATCCTTCATCTTCTAATGTTTAAAGCAATTTAAAGGCTATCAAAATGATTTAGGTTGTATCCAAAATGTTTAGAAAACTGCTGTAGCTTTTTTTCTGTTTCTCATCATTTGATACAAATTGGAAATTGTAAAATTACCTGACATTTCCCTGACATTTTAGCAAACATTCATTTTTCCCTGACACAACATAAAATTCCCTGACAATTCCCTGACCTTGAAAAAATTTAAATTTCCCTGACATTTCCCTGACACGTATGAACCCTGTTATTACGCAAAGATTGAATATAAAGGAATAAAAACTGTTGGAGTTACAGATTACACAAACCAGGCACCCCCTATGCATTTCGGATGGAAAAAATGTCTAAGTTCAACATCGTAAAAATGTGAAAATATTTTTCAAAGGTGCACAAAATAGAAGGTGCACATCTTCAATGTATGAACAATCATTAGGCAAAGTTTGAATATAAAGGAATGAAAACTATTTGAGTTACAATTTACACAAACTGACATCCCCTACTCATTTCGGATGGAAAAAATGTCTAAGTTCAACACCCCTAAAAATGAGAAAATATTTATCAATTGTGCACAAAATATAAGGTGCACATCTTCAATGTAAGAACAATCATTAGGCATAGTTTGAATATATAGGAATGCAAACCGTTGGAGTTACAGATTACACGAACTAGGCACCCCAAAAGTGTTGCAGACAGACGGACGAAGGGACAGACGG
>CAXHUL010000669.1:29609-45764 GCA_964019695.1 Loripinus fragilis
TGTACTAGACGGATGGCTGAGAATGGGTTTGCCCCCCCCCCCCCCTAGGGAATTTTGCAGACATATCCTATCTTGTAGAGAATTAAAAGCCGAGTCTTTTAAGAGATGTTTGCACTCTGTGCTCCGGGGCGTTAGTCTGTAAGAATCTGTAACATACGTTACTTAATCAAACTAAGAAAAAGTAAATTGAAAGTTTGGGCTACAAATTAAAGACATTAAAATATCTATTTTAAAAAATCATTCATATAGCCTGCATACTGGATATCTTAACTACGTATGGCAGCCATTTGAACAAAATTGCGGATTCCTAAGGTGTCATATGCGTTACATAAATCAGATAATCCATTAAAATTTGCAAGTGTGGCTAACATCATTTACATTTACAATCTCTCTGTGTGTTTTACAAAATGTTTTAAACCATGTCTGACTAGCTTATGCAATTGGCTAACAGAAAAATTAAAGTTTGCTTCCCTAGCTTAAATATTTTTTTCTGAAATAAGCAATTTAACATCCCTACCCCTACCCAGTTTTAAGGTGAAATGTGTGGTATTAAAACTAAAGTAAAAATAGTTAAAAATATTTGCAGCTGAGAAATGTGTTTCATTGTTTGGGATTTATTTGCTTATATGAAAAGACTAATAAATCTGCAAGTTTGTTGCAAAATTTTTAATATCAGAGGCTGTAACATATGTTACCTGATGTAATAAATGGGCAAGCTCATTGTCTTTACGTAAGATATGCCTAAACATGTTTTAATCTCCTCGAGGGAATTTTGCAGACATATTCCTTCTTATAGTACAACTCAAGCTGCATCGAATAAGGGATGTTTGCACTCTCTATGTTGGCGCATTAGTCTGAAACAGCCTGTTACATGCGTTACTGTATCAAATAAAGGAATGTAGTTTGAAAGTTTGAACTAAAATTGTGAAAAAACTCGAAGCTGTTGGATATCTTACACTGTTTAGGGATTTTGAACTGGCTCCTATGATAAAGACTTATAGATCTGCTAGTTGTCATCAAGTTTTAAATATCAGAGAGCGTTACATATGTTAGCGTGATAAGTAAAATCATCAAACAGTATTTTGACATCAAGCTGAGTAAGGGCCTGCTCCATCCTAATCCGCTTTGGAATTCTGCAGACAAATTACATCTTATGTTACCATTCAAGGTGCATTTAATAAGAAATGTTTGCACTCTGTAAGTCGGGGCGTTAGCCTGTAACAGCTTGTTACATATGTTACTATATCAATTTGAGAATAAGAAATTTGAATGTTTGAGCTACCAAAAGAAGACATTAAAATTATCTAATAAAAAAAATTGACATTCTTATAGTCTTTATACTGGATGTCTTTACTACATATGGAAGCTGTTTAACATTAATACGGCTAACTGTGGTGCTATGTGCGTTACATGAACCTAATTATAATTTAAAAGCTATAATTGTGGCTATCGTCATGTAGTTAAACAACTACTATGACTTGGTTTCAAACTGTTTTATTAGATTTTATAAACATATACTCAATTGATGAATAGGAAAAACCAAGTTTGCTTTTCTATCTTAAATATATTGTCTTATAGGAACTAATACACAGCCCTTCTCCCAGTTTTACAGAGAAGCGAATTTTGTTATTACCGTTTAAGTAAAACACATAAAAGCAATTACAGCGTGCGGATATTTTTCATTTTCTTAGTCTGTCTTGCTCATATACCTACAAGATGTCATTCAGTTAAAGATCAGGACACTTAATGTGTACGTATAAGTCTTTGGTGCCAAAACACTAGGAATTATATTCCTTTCTGATTATCAAGCCCATTGACTGGTGTTACAGATGTTATCAATGACCTTTTGGACACATTTCCTAATACTGTGCATATAATGCTAAATATAGAGCCACAAATAGAAAAGATAGTTTTACATTTTTACAAGAAAATACAATAAATGAAATGGTCCAAACTATTTCTCATGGATTTAACACATATGTTAAACGTTTGTTGTCTACTTCTGTGGTAATCATTATTACCGGGTATCACACGCCTCCTTGCAACTAGTAGAATCATCACACAATATTTCAATCATTTACTGTTATTCAATTTTACCACCAGTCCACTCAAAATTGATGAGCCATTATCAACTTTCCAATTTTGCCATTTATGGCTTGGAACATTTGGAAACTGCCATGAATTCCTAACAGTTGGCTCTTTGAGTATGTGTTTCAAGTGATACTCTGCAAGTAGGAGAAAGACTAAAGCTTTACAAGGAGGAAAACTATGCCATTAAGAGCAATGAGAAACTGGACTGATGTACCTTGATATTTCTGTGATAAAGAATCATATCTTAGCTGGTTAACTTTTATAAATGTAGCCTTTCCATACATGCAACCCACATATTTTCATCTAATAATGTCTCTGCACTTATTATCTTTCCCCAAACATTCAGAAACTTATTTGAAGTCTTAGTACTTCTGAAGTGATGAAACCGAGGTAACTCTTTCCCTTCAGATAAACGAACTAGATGTATCACAGCAGGTAAAGCAATGAAATGCACGATGAAAAGAGCGCAAATTAAACCCTTTCAATTCAATGATTCACTAAGTTTCCAAGATATGAGCGCTTATTAAAGGATGTAACATATATAACTCGTCATAACAAATAAGCAAGGGCATTGTCGTGACATCCTTTTTGATTACACAGTCAGAGGCAAGTGTTTTCAATTTCAGTGTTTTCAAGGGATCATGAAATAAGGCACCTTATCAACTTGTTTACTCTGTATAAATCTTCCATAGAGCATAATATAGAACTACTGGTTATCCCATTCTACCTATAGTCCACTTTCCTTCTTTTGAATGCAACAGCTAATGATATGGCTGCAAAAACTGAGAAATCATAGGTTTTACATTATTTTAAGACATGCTTCAATGTACTGACATCAAAAAACAACCAACTGCAAACATAATTGATGGCAATGTCCAGCTTCATATTCTTTCTCTTATACCAGATTACTTTCAAGGTGTAACAGAAATTGTTTCAGACGGTCTGCCAAAATCATCAAGAGTCAACATTGTAACTATAGAAAACTTATAAAGTTCTTTGGGCGCAGCAAAATACTATTGATCTAAGACCTGAGGACTTAAGCACCAAGAGACAGGATAGGTTCCATGGCAAATGATGCAAAAAAGCAGCCTATCAAATTTCTGTTTGACCAATGTCAGAAATCTTAAAGTATTCTTAGAGGTACACGGTAGAGACATAGATTTTGCAAAATCAGAGCAAAGTTATCACTTTACTAGCACGGATGCAGAGCCAGCTGCAGTTAGATTGCTCTTGCCACTTCACAGGAAGAGATATATACCAGAGTCATACTCCATTGTATGCATATATGTGAAATGGCATTAAACCCATATTTAATCAGGTGTTTGACCCCATGACACTGACATGCTGTTTCTACTTTTGAAGAATGCTAAGGATTCAAGTTTGGCTGAGTCAAGTTGTTTGACGCTGGCACTGGCCACACATACAAAGAAAATTAAGTCTTTTGATGGCTAAAGAGGAGGATCACACGAAATGCTTATAAGTGATGTTTGTCACAATTACCAATTTTAAAAAGTAATCTTAATTAATGTTACACATATAACACCATAGGAAGCTGTATATTTGTTAAAAAATCTTATCTTATGTATCAAAGGTATTCAGCATGCAAACTACATTAATAATTCAAATAAATAGATAGTTTTATGTCTTCTTTCTGTTTCTCAGACTTTCAATTCATTTATTCTTAAATTGATATGGTAACATACGTATCATACCATTACAGGCTAACCCCCTAGTTAATAGAGTGCAAACATCTCTTATTTGATGCAGCTTGAATTATTCTTTAAGGTAGGATATGTCTGCACAATTCCCAAAGGGGTGGAGAGGAGCAGGGTTGTACTCAGTTTGCAGTCCTACTACAATGCCATGATTCTACTGGTAGTGATGAAATGGGTGATAATTTTGCAATAGAAGCAGACACAATGATAGACATTGTGAGGGTGACTTGAATAAAGATTGTTTTTGAATAATTTTATTTAATAGGCATATTTATTAAATTGTGTCATTTAAATAAGAACTATTATTTTCAATCTATATGTCTATATATTTTAATATTATAGGCATTAGCAAATATGTGATTACAAAGGTTATATATAACATAGGTAACACAATTCCAAGGGCTTGTTACCAGCAATGACTGTAATTACTAAGACTAAGGCACCAGAGGCTAGAGATTAATAGGAAAACATGTGAAAAACGGTATTTTTCTGAAATATCATCTCTTACTTCCAAGAAAATTTCCTAGCTCATTCATTATGCCATGTAACATACGTTACGTACTTGAATAAGTGCTCTGATCCTGATGTCAAACTTGCAAATGTATAATCTTTATTCCATTAGCAAGACAGCGCCAAAAATATAAGATATCCACGAGCGTCAAATATTTTCATATATTTTTCTTCAATAATAGATACCAAAATTGGATACTTAAAATTGGGGGTAGGGTTGTTTAATAGCTCATATAAAACAATGTATTTGAGATAGAAAAGCAAACTTTGTTTTTTCTATTAGTCAAATGAGTACTTTAGTAAAAACACTTGTAAAAATGCACAAATCGTCTGTAAAATGAATGATGTTAGTCACGATTTCAACTTTCAAAGGGAAATTTAATCTATGTAACGCATATAACACCATTGAAGGCTGTAATTTTGTTTAAAATGCTGCTTTTATGTAGCTTAGGCATCCAGCTTGCAAACTACATAAGAAATTTGAATAATTAGATGGTTTAATGTCTTCTTTCTGTAGCTCAAACTTTCATTTTGATTTTTTCCTTAGTTTGTTACAGTAACATATGTAACATGCTGTCAGAGACTATCACCCCGGAGCACAGAGTGCAAACATCTCTTAAAAGATGCGGCTTGAAATTTTCTTCAAGATAGGATATGTCTGCAAAATTCCCTGGGGGAGGGAGCAGGACCTTTTTTAGCTCGAAGTCTATACCATCTACCAGACTGGGTTTAATTTAAGATAATTTGATGACGTATGTCTAAAAACACAGTGGCTATTAAATTTAAATCAGGCTCAGAAAATTCGCATTGTGCTTTGTAAAATACTTAATGACTTCTTAAGACATCTTTAATAATGTAGGAGTGTTCCATATAATTGTTTGAAATTCAATGGCGTACTACTCTAAATGAAATCGCTTTAATCAGAGCGTTTGAAGAAGAAAAAAACAATGCGTTGGTGCAGTCGTGATAAATGCATGTGTATGACATCATGACATGATTATAGGTCGTGTTTCTGATTTTTTTTTCTCCATTATTTCCAATAAAAACATTCTGGGCACAATAAAAAAACCAGCTGAGATTTATTTAAAAAATACAATGGGTATTTTTTACTAATTTAGATAAACAAGATGTGTTTGCAAATAAAACCACTACCCCCCCCTCCCCGCCCCCCGCCGGAGTATAGGTAATGCACAGCATATCTATATTGTCTATGTATTTTCCTAAGTCCTCGAAAGTTTTGCTATTCAACGGCTAGATACAAATGTATAGGCAAATGCTGGATAAAACCAGCATATTCAGAGAATTTATGTCCCCCGCCACTTAATGTTTGACTTTAATATATGAGCTATCATAAAACGAGCAAGTTAAAATGACTAAATTCACGAGAAAGAACAAAACTTAATCTGAGAATTTTATCCTAGGCACATTCATATCTTCAGGCCATGGCATACGCACATGCAAGGTTTCAAAAATAATGGTAGTAGCAGTTGCACACACAAGGTACCGCCTTGTACATATAGACATTGATAGCATTTAAGGCCTAAAATGTTTGGCTAATACCATTCTTATTGCCACATTCTCTGGCGTTCAGTTCACATAGTTGTTTTTGCGTGAACGATTTCATTGCAAAAAGTTGTACGAAAATTGCTTGTAACATTTATCCTAATTGCTATGGTGTTGGTTTGAAATTTCCGTGTCTGTTTTCAGTCGTAGAGTACTTTAAATAATGAAAATCCCTTAAAGAATGCCATCCCTGGTTTACCCTGAAATGAATGAGACAAAACACGGCCCTTCATCGATGTCTGCATTCATATGCACTTTTGGACATTGCGGCACGTACATGTATTGACATGTTAATAATCTGGCTGGACAATTTCAGACTATGAAATAATAAGAAACAAAAACCGCATTCCACTCAGATGCTATACCCCTAAATATTGATACACTGTGCGTATTCAAACTTCGATACAATAAAAATTGTTCATTACTGATCCAAATTTTAAGAACCGCTTATATTTTAGTGCTACGTCTTTTGTTTTAAACGACGTCTACGTAAGAGTGGGTAACGCAATAAAACCGCCCCACGAGACAGCGAGACAGACAGCGTTTTAGATAATAAAAAGGAATTTAGTCCGAAATCTATGGGTATGCCATTCATGCTTGTAAACTGTTTGTTTCAGAGAACTTTATTAACCTCGTAATAGGTCATTAGGGGTCGCGGCCATCCCCAATTAAACTTACACTCAAAACAAATATTATCTGCAATAGGTCATACAGACCCTTGAGCCGATAATCGTATATAAAAACAAGTTTACTAAGTATCTGCATGGCAGACAGTGTAGAAATAACCATTTGACTATACTGGTTTAGTTCAGAGGAACTGGCCAGATGTCGTGACGCACGACCTCCGACTGCTCTTTGCAATTTTGTTCTGCAGTATTACTTTCGTCAATATCCTTCAAGATTATATATTACTGTGTTTCTAGACATAATATTATGTTTCTACCTTACTTCGGAAAAAATACATTCAATGGGATTATGAAAAATGACGTAAACATATACATATATACATATCATATATGATAGATAGATAGATAGATAGATAGATAGATAGATAGATAGATAGATAGATAGATAGATAGATAGATAGATAGATAGATAGATAGATAGATAGATAGATAGATGGATGGATGGATGGATGGATGGGAGGGTGGGTGTTTGGACGGACGGACAGACAGATAGATAGATTTTTGAATATTTTATTAAACCAACGTAACTTGATCATTGACTATTATATCAACACTATCAAACCAGATTAAAATGGTACCTCAATAGCGCCCGTGGTTCAAGTGCCGTCAACTTTGCTCAATTACCTCAGGAGACGGTAGGTCACCAGAAACATGGGCGCCATTAAAGATACACAATACCTCTGATATACAGTAAATATTGTTTTTGACATCAACGACAGATACGTGCAAGCTTGACATGTAGACGTATTCATTATTGAAAATACAGCATACCTTCCTCATCAAGTTAAAATGTGTCTTTGCAATCCGGACGAAATGTATATGAGTGTGGTTTTTTAAAAGTTTCGAACTAAATCGTGAGACAGGTTAGTTTTCAGGTTATTGTTAACGTGCCGTCGCTGCGGTAATATTTTTGTACAATTCTGGGGCCAATTTCATCAACGAGTTTACGACGTGTTTTTGTCTTAAAAACATCGTACGAAGTTCGTACGTTAAAAATCGGGTTTCATCAAACTATTGAACTTTGCGAACTTCTTACTTTTTGTCGTATATTTAAGACAAATATTTAGGTGTCGCAGATGACATCTTTGTCTTAAATATTACTAACTTACTACTTAGCTACCAATGCTGCTGCATTTCACACCATTCTAGAGGCTGAGGAGCAAAAACTCGACAAAGGTTAAAATACCTCGAAAGTACTACAATCAAGATCACCCTTTACATACTATATGGTTTACCAAAATAAGAAAGTAAGACCCCCTTTCCTTGGTGCTTATGAGTTGTTTATTTGTCCATGTAACCTCTCCCACCCCTTCCCCTACCCACTAAGAAATTCGCCAATGACCACCATGCCGTCAGTAGTAACCATAACGTCTAAGGGCAGGGATTCTGTAGTAAAACCAACAGGATAGTTTTTTTTTACTTTTTCACATGTCACCATTACTTAAACATACTAATATACACATTCAAATGTACGGGTAAATCATCGTCCATTTGCATGACTGCCAGAGACGACAATGATGAGGGCCTTTCGTCAATAACCATACGTTCAACATTCGATAAAGTTTCAAAACGCATGTCTTTGTATGAGTATGTATTCACAAGAGCTTTCAATAGAACTTTACATTCTCCATGAAGGGACATACATCCGGGTTGGCACAATCTTAAGTTTCGACCGAATACATTTACAAGTTGCATTCTAGATTTTTACATTTCCGAAAATTTCGACTTGTCATCTCAAGCACCCGGGTTGTGATATTTAACTCATTTAAGCCTTGCCTCCATTTTGTGGGACGTTGGCAAACAGTGCAGACCCAGATCAGACGCCACGGTGGCGTCGGATCAGGCAATGAGCTCATCCAAAAGATTAGAATGGGAAACTCCATTCGACATGTACATGTATAGGTAAACATAAAGTGTGTAAACGGATAATTTTCTGGACGCAAGTTCATGAAACATGACTTGTACCATTTTAGTTATGAATACAATACGATATATCTCTTTTATGTTCAAATGATAATAGTATGTCCCTCATAGGGATCTGCAATTGAGCAATACAGCAATCAATCATCGGGGTGTGAAGAAAGCCAGACAACTCGACTTGGGACCAAATTTCGAGAGCATACGAAATTTGTCGGCAGTATAGGACTGGTTCTTGATGCTATCATTAATTCTGTGAATTGTATTTGTTAAATGGATGTGGAGGAAATCAGATATCATAAAAAATAATGAATTTGAATTATTATTTTTCATCAAGACATGCTAGAAAAAAAACTCAGTTTCTTTTTTCTCTTAGTATATTTTGTGATTTTAGGTAATCTTACTGATTTGTGCCTTATTTGGACATGGTTTCTTATGATTTCGGGAAACCCGTCATCTAAGTGTCAAAGAGTTTGGCTCCAAATCAGACATGCGGACGTTTGACACAAGTATATGCATCGAGTTAAAGGAATTGATTTCTTAATGGGGTATGCTGTCGCCTGCTCGTCTTCTGATTCGCAGGTACAGGAATTTTTGTGCGGAAAACTTCAAGCTTGCAAGGAGGGGGATTCATTATTTTCCAGGTGGTCCACTTGCTAATTTCTATGGAAACCTATATAACTTGTGGTTTTCAAGGGGATGAAGGTCCGGACTCCCTGCCCTCATTCGGATCCGCACATGCTTCTTCTTTAAAATATATTACACATACCTACGTATGTTTCACTCTGTGTTAAACCACTTTACACGGCTATATAAAGTCCGCACGTGACAAATCACATGGTATTTGGCGACAAGAGTTAGGCAAAGTTAGAAATACGACGTTTTTAGTGAAACACAAATTTTTGTTCTTACGAACAATTTAAGATGTTTTGATGAAACTGACGTACGCACTTCTCAGAAAACAACGTACGCACAATTTAAGATATATCGTACGAACTTTATTGATGAAATTAGCCCCAGATCTTTTGTTGCGCATAGAGTATAAAATCCTAACGCGTTTATGGAGGGAGTTATGAGTGCGTTTTCATTACTTATTGAACCCCCTCGTATATGGGACTCATCTACCTCAGCCAGCTGCCAACCAAGATTGTCTGTAGCCTGGTCGGTAGAAATTTTGAGATCGTGTCTCTCAGCACGTATTTCATTCAGAAAATCCATTAGTGACATCCTGACTGTTGCACTCTCCACTGAAGACCCCGGCCTGAAGCTTTTTACTGCATCAAGATGGTCAAGTTCACGCTTTGTATCGCATGCAAAGTTTTTTATGCTTGATTTAAAAGATGTAGAGGACAAAGTCTGCTTCAGATGTCTATAGAATGGACCTGCGCTGTAGTGGTGGTGCAGAAGTTTTGTACAATATGGGGCGTAGGAGCTTGCCCCATTTATAAATGAATAAGGCAAATACTTTTTTACAGAAGCCAGCAACAAAGCATACCCATCAGGACCACCAAGCCTATCAGCCAGTACTTCATCGCAGTGTAGCATATTGTCTCTGTGTAGAGCAAATGTGGCATTATTTTGGCACCTGTATCCAAGAACTTTTCAAATGCCACAGGTTTAGATAAACAAAACTTTTCAGCATAACACTTCAAATATTTTACCCGTAATTAGCTTACCTGAGCCGAAGGCTCCCAGTGAGCTTATAGGATGGGACTCGAGCCGGCGTCCGTCGGTTAATGCGTGTGTGCATCCACACTATCAAACATACATCTCTAAGACCAGCTGGCCGATCATAATCAAAGAGCATAATTGGGGTGGGGGATAGGCTGCATTAGGTTTGGGGCCAGATTGGATCAGAACTGTGGTTTCCATGGCAACAGATAGCTCCCATATGGTTTTAATGGGGGAAATCTTGTGACCACCCTTAGCTCCTTCATTTTTGAATGGTTCTTCTTTATTCTTGCAGATAACAAGGACAACCATAAAATCTCGGATGGGTTCAAAATTCGCCTAGATCAGAATTCGGACTGCGGAGTTAGCTGCCCTTTACTTGAGTGTCTGGAAAAATCCCCATATACTTATAATCAGAGAAATGCTGTGACCACTGTAGTGCCTTCATTTTTAAGCTGCATAATCTGTAACTTTTGATATTTTCATTTTAAAAATAATGTTTCTATTTTTCAAGAACACAGTAAAAATACTAAAATTCACGTATACATTTTACCTTTTTCGTAATAATAAACAAATTATTAGCGCCAAAACAACAGCATTTATGTTAAAAATTACCTGTCTAGAATTATTGGAGGGACGCAAATAATTACAAACAAGAGAAAATACTCCTGTTTTTATCAGATAATTCACTTTTTCATGCAGTTTTTAACTGTAGAAATAAGATTTATTGTGACAACATAACTTTATTCTACTTTTGCAAATGATTTAAAAAGAAAATATTTTTTTTTCGAAAAATGTTCATAGTTACAGAGTATGCAGCTTTAAATGGATCTTCATTCTTGTAGGTAACAAGGAAAATTACAAAAGCTTGGACGAGTTTGAATTTCGGTAAGATTCCATCACAGACTATGGAGTTAGCTGCCCTTGAGCGTCAAAAAGTCAATGAATAATGCTGTGGCCACTCTAGTGCCTTTATTTTTGATTGAATCATCCTCATTGTTGCAGGTAGCAAGTACACATATTAGGCCACTGGCTGGATATGGTTTACCCCCCCCCCCAGGGGGAATTTTGTAGACCATATTTTTCTTAAAGCCCAATGTCTTGCAAGGATTTTGCAACATGTTAGCCCTCTGACAATGGCAGCGTTAAGCTGTAACAGCCTGTTATATACGTTACCCTACAAAATATTTGATAATTAAAATTCTTTTTAAGACTTCAGAAAAGTGCAAAAGATAAGGTAAGATTTCCAAATTGGTTATATTTTCTAAATAAGCTATTACTGGGCCACAGATAATGACACTCGAAAACAAATATAGTCACCCCCAATGTAGTGTATGTTACATTTTTTTTCATTCAACCCCCTTTTAAATGATAAATGCATCTAATATAGTTTGTCTTAAATTTTATTGAAACCAGTTTATGTTCATTAATTTGGTATTATATTTAAGAATTTTTATTTACCTTTTCAAAACTGCAAGCATTACCTTTCTATCTTATATACTTTTTGAGTTATTAGATGTTGAAAATGGTACCCCCATACCACAGAAAAATGTAAAATGTTATTCTCCAGGCCTCGCGCTGGCTATAGATCCCACTTCCCCCAGGAGGAATTTCGTACATTATGATTTCCAGATATAAATTATATAAGCCACAAAATGAAATATGTTAGCTCTCTGAGAGTGGCAGCGTTAGCGGGTAACATCATATTACGTACGTTACCCGCAAAATAACATCAAAATTTCCTGATAATGTCTCCAACATGACATATTCACACTTTTTTGAAGTCTGACACAGGTTTCAGAACTTCTTATAGCACAGTTACATAATTTTAGCATTTATTTTATAAATGTCTAGAGTTTTTGCCGTTGCATATGTTACTTAGTGTTTCATATGTTATTTCCAAGTATCAGTATGGCAGTTATTGATTATACATGCATTACATCCATCTGTGAATATAGAAAATCTATAAGGCTGCTATTCAAATGAATTAAAGTTCCTTATTATGGTGTCTTACACTATTTTACAGCCCAGGTTACATACGTTACTCTCTGAATACCATCAAACATTCAAGATATGGTCTCCAACACGACCTGCTTGTACCCATTTGCATGCTGACATAGGTCCATGTACTTCTTTTTACTCTGGCTCATTTGCTGAGGAAGTAACTCAAAACATAAACTACCATAAACCCTTTTTTCTTTTATAGAGACATCAAATATAGTTGACATAATACTCATGGAAAGTTTGTAACATTCAGTGCAATGTACGAGTAACAGCTTAAAATATCAAAGAAAACCAATCAGGTAGAAGTTATAGAGCAAATCTTCGTATATTATCCAAGGGTTTTAAAGAATGTTCCTATACAACTTATTAATCCTGTATCAGATTTATCTTGCAAGGATTTTGCAATATGCTAGCGCTCTAGTAATGGCACCATTACCCTGTAACAACCAATTACATATATTACCCATAAACATCTTTGATAATTTTAGTAAATGACATGACTTCTGAAAAGGGTAAACCATAAGATAAGATTTCCAAATTGGCCTTATCATCCAAGTAAGCTATTTTTGCATCACTGATATGGACCTTTAAAAACAAATATACACCCAAAAGTGTTATGTATATTACTTTTTTCATTATTCCTATGTAAATGATTTATGAAACTAATAAAGTTTGATATTTTTTTAATGTGAATGTGCTTTCTAGCTCATTTTGTATTAAAGAATGTTTATGTATCTTTTGGAAACTGCAAATATTATGTTTCTGTCTTTTATAAGGTTTGAGTTGTTGAGTTTTGAACATGGTAACCCCATATCACACAAAATGTGAAATATAATTCTGTGGCTCTTTTGTTAGAGTACAATCAAGTTTTCTTTCACCCAGAGGTACTCGATTTCCTTCCCAGTTATTTTCCACAAATTTTGTCCATATCTGGAAAGCCTCACTTGTTTTCATGGGAAAGACTTGATAGTTCAATCTTTGTATGTATACATCTTAAGGCCCTGTCACACTATAACGTTTTAGCCAACGTATGCCGACGTATGAAATATATATCTAGTACGCTGGCATACGCTGAAATTTAATAAAAAAAATCAGAGGAAGCCTCTCTCTGAACTTATGCAAAGCGTGCGCGAAACGAGCATAGAACGTATGTCTAACTTATGAGTAACTTATTCATAACTTATTCCCGACGTAACATAACTTATACTTGTATCAGCGTATAAAAGCGTATGCCCAGCGTATCACTAGCGTTCTTGAAACTTATGCACAACGAACGTCTAACGTATGCTGAATTGTACATATAACGTACGTTAACGTATGCATAAATTACATGTAGCGTACTTCTAACTTATGTCAAACGTATAAAACAGTACAACATTTTGGGACCATTTTTTCATATGCCAACGTATACCAACGTATACCAACGTACTGTA
Source organism: Loripinus fragilis (assembly GCA_964019695.1). NCBI lineage: Eukaryota > Metazoa > Mollusca > Bivalvia > Lucinida > Lucinidae > Loripinus > Loripinus fragilis. The sequence goes on from CAXHUL010000669.1 coordinate 43,200, forward strand.
GCGTGTTCGTAACGTATTGATAACGTATCTCTAACTTATTCAGCGTACACCAACGTATTTGGAGAATTTTCATACGTTGGTGCAAACGTACCTTAACGTATGCATAACTTACCCGTTGCGTACATCTAACTTATGCCTAACGTATAAGCAATACGTCGGCATACGCTGAAGATTTTTTATGCAAGCACAAAATTTTGGGATCTATTCGCCGTATGAGAACGTATACCAACGTACAGTAGCGTGTTCCTAACGTGTTTAAAACTTATCTCTAACGTATTCAGCGTACACCAACGTACTTGCTTAATTTCTCATACGTCCGCATACGTTGGTGCTAACGTACCTTAACGTATGCATAACTTACCTGCTGCGTACATCTAGCGTATGCCTAGCGTATAGAAACAGTACGTTCGCATACGCTGTCATTTCTTATGGATGCACAAAATGTTGGACCTCTTGGCCGTATGTCAACGTATACCACCGTACTATATCGTATTAGTAACGTGTTTAAAACTTATTTCTAACGTACTCAGCGTATACCAACGTACTTGCTGAATTTTTCATACGTCGGCATACGTTGGTGCTATACGTCGTAGTGTGACAGGGCCTTTAAGGACAGAAAAGCAGGGTGGATGTAAGTTCATGTTCATGCCATTTGAAATAGTCAGTATATGTGTATGGCTTTGGTACTTTTTTCAGAAACATGCCGTACTGCAGCTTATTCACAATTACGTAAATAGCACATGTTAGGGCTTCATATCACTGATGAGTGCCTAGAGCAATTCTTTATTTGTTTTCCTACCCTTCTTAGAATGTTGATGAACTAGTGGGGGAGGGGTTCTCTATCAGTTTGATAGGAATAACCTTTTCGTGGTACTAACACATCGGCACATTGGTACTGTCACAATCGGTTAAACAGTGTATTACTGTAGATCTCTTCCCCCATATTCTGGCCAATGCTATTGGCATTCAGAAGGTGCACCTTTTGTTGCATACACCATTGTTGAACAAAACACCCAGGTTATCCTCTGCGAGAATGTTTGTAAGACTTTATAGACTGCTGCTTATACATTGTATATTTGTATCAGTGACAAAACCAACATGCCCTGCCTTTAGTGCCTGGTTGAATACTGGTGCCATCAGATCCATGAAGGTGACAGGAAAACCTATTATGCTCTGTAGTTCCAGCATTAACATCAATGTTATGTGCAGCACTACATAGCCAATCTAATGTTGGTTCAATGTGTGATAGCAAGCCATGCTGAGGTTTGGACTTGTCAATCTTGGTGGAAATTCTATCAGGAGTTGACAGTGACCATGGTACAGGTCCCAGAAGGAATGGCAGTGTCATCTCAAGGTCAACATTATGTCCAATGGAAAGAAGGTCACGCTTACCAAAGATGCTCCTTTAAGCTCTCATCTGGCTGTTTACGTTTTGTAAATTAGGCATATGCATATTCTTCATGCTTGACCTTGCAAGCATCAAAACTTTATTAGCATGTAGCATTTTATGGGGTTGTAAAAGACAGAATTTTTGTTACTAAAAGTGAGTCAATGAATTCTGCAACAGCCTTCCTGCCAATGTCATCAGCCTCAATAAGATCCTTAGCTATGCCAGGCTTAGCAGGTACACAAGACAAAAAGTACAATCCATTGTCTTCAAAACTAGAACTAAAAAGATTGGTGAAGCCTGAAACTGCCTCTAGTATTCGTTCTACTTTGCATCTGAGCAGATTGAATACATGTATTTCTCATTTCAGTGCATTGAAGAGTTGTTTTAATATATTGAGCTCTGATGTGATGAGTAATACACCATTCCATCTGTAGTACTAAGTGTAGTTCTAGTTGCTGAAGCCTATAATACCTCTTTATTGTTTGCCTGATAGTTATGTCAAAAGCATTTCTCAATCAAATAACCAATGGTTGTGACACATTAAACCCATTTTGTTCGAGAAGTTCTTTGCATCTGCGTTGTGTATCAGACAAATTTATGAGTGTAATCAGTTACAAAGGTACATATTGTGCGTAGTTGTTGTGATCGTTTGCAATGAACATTGGGAACAAGGCATACAGATAGAGATGACATGCAATTCAAAGTTGTTTTCCTTGTAGCCCTAATCAGTGTCATCACCATCTGAATCATATCCATATACCTTGCCCAGAACTGAGCTGTTTCACAGTGACTGTCTTTCAGAACTTCCGATTTGAATGCATGGTATCTATACTGTTTATGTGAGCAAACAGCGAAGTTTGATAGATCACATTATATTATTAGTTTAAGTCACCATAAATTAATAAGGAACTTCAATTTATTTCAGCCTTATAATTTTTCTAAATTCTCTGACAGACTTTATACATGTATAGTCAACAACTGCTATACAGATACTCAGAATAACTTATTTATCATTTGGTAACACGCATAACAGTTAAAGCTCAAGGCATTTATTAAATGAATACTTAAAATATACTTAAGGAATCTTCTAACGCATACAGTAAACGATTTCCTACAAAAGCTTGATTATGTTAAACAACTTCAATTTTCTGTTATTAAACACAAATTCAATATTA
>CAXHUL010000670.1:0-40296 GCA_964019695.1 Loripinus fragilis
ACGTAAAACGAGCGGGTTTGCGCTATATAACGTTGCCTTGACGACAACTGTAATGCACGTAGACGACTAACATCAAGCATGTTGTAACTGATCAACTGCATATGTGTTGGAGTATTATGTGCTTTAATTCCAGCTCTATTGATCAAAGGATGTAGAAATGGCAATTGTTTTCCGCAAACTTTCTGATCACCCATAGTATATACCACTAGGATAATATTTCTAAAATGCCCAAATCTGATGGTTTTTTATCTTTTATAATGTAAAAAAAGGTAAAATTACATCGCATGGCAAACGAAAAACAGCAACATTAAGCGCAAAATTTGTGCCAAAAACACATTAATCCTTCCCACAAGGATCTTACAGTTGTCTTAAATAATCATGGTTGCCATGGTTTACTTTCATTTTTAAGTTTGCTATTTCGGTTTTTAGTAATATATTTTATGATAGAGGCAACAAATAATATAATGCAGCTCTTTCGACAAGGTGTTATTTTCAACATTTCGTTAGTCCTTATATCGATTCTGAGGTCAACCATAAACGCTATTTTATCAAAATACTGTTCATTACCAAAGGTATGGAGTTTATCAATTTGCATCGTTTCATTAGATAAATCAGTGATTTCTACTGCTCCAAATTACTTAAATAATAATGAAATTATATGCTATAGGTATAATAAACCTATTAGTATACTATATTCAATTTTAATCGTTACAGATATGAATATAGATTCAAATAATCCTGACTTCTGAGATTGTCAAATTTCTATTAATTCATATCCCCCTGCAGGGCCTGTTAATCCCTGACCTTAGAGTTTGCAATATTATTTCTAAAGGCTTTAATATAGATTTCCCTCTAAATATAGATGTCCTAGGGAGATTGTTGCATCATTAAATGACTTCAGTAATCGTTGATGTAAACTTGTTTAAGATTACGGATACTCGCATTTCATTGTCATACTAATATTTTACCTTAAATCTTAAAGCTTAAATCTTTTTTTCGTCACCTTAAGCAAGGTATCCAGGATTTTCATATGTTTTTTGGTTCCAGCAGATAAAGCCGCAAACAATGTTGAGTTGTTTGACAATTGTATTATGTTAATAATTTAAACCCTGAGCTTATTATAAGCTGCAGACTTCCTAGAGTGAGAATGGTGTTGCCGATGGGCATGGTTGTAATACAGCCAAAAAGTTTGGTGTCAATGCTAAAGAAAACCAAGAAAAGGTTCCTACGTAATACTGGTTACCTAAACTCCATAAAACTATTTAAAGCAAGATTTATTCAGCTAAAACGAGTTAAGTTCACCAATTGCAGCCAGTTTTTGTCCCACAATTTTTTTGGCTTAGATTTTCATTTTTATGTTATTTTTTAACTTATTGGTATAGGTCAATTAGATAATGAAGTCTAAAAAACTGCACATCTAAAAATTTCAATTCATTCAGCCTCACAAAGAGTACCACTGAATTTGAATGTGAACTACGTTACTGTGAAAAAGAATACTTGTACATTCCAAATTTCTTACAAGACTGAATATTTAAAAGCTTTTATAGCATGCATTTCTACTTGGATCTCATGTTGATCAAATAAGCCTATTTTGTAGAATTTATATCATGTTTTGCTTCTCAGCATGGTCTATGCCGGTTTGTTATGAATCGACAGTGAAATTCAACTGTAATTCTATAAGTACAATTATTGTTTTAATTGTATCCATCAAATTTGAAGAGATGACTAGAAAAAAAATTATTGGTTTTGAAACAGTAAATGATGAATATTAAACATTACATTGTTCTTTGATAAATGAAATAATAAATTGTATTCTTGTATAAAGAAAATTGTGCTAATAGGTTGGTAACGTAATTCACATACCTTCCACTCTGGTCTTATTTCCTGCATAGAAACATATATTTTTCCGCAAAATATCAGGTTCTAGTGTGTAGCTTAATACTTTTTACACCATCCTTTGCATATTGGAAGTAAGCTGTTGCATCTAGTTTCATTAATCTTGTTGGAATAACACTTTAAAATATGATTATAGAATAATGATTTTAAATATTCCATATCTTTGAAAACTTCTTGTGGCTCACTTCCAACTAAGAAATGCAGAATAAATAATCTTACTCCAATAAATGCCTTTTCATGCACGTATACTACAAAAAGCAAAGTTTACATCACTTACAAAGATACACCCTTCTCAGAAAATGGCAAAATGTTCATGGTTACGTCATTTATTTAGCCAATTTGCTCAATTCAATTGAAGATAAAGAGTTATGAATCTAAATTAACTATTTTATCTATAAACCATAGAAGTTATCAACATAGTAAGTCATGAGCACATTTGAGGTCGCTGTGATTAACTGGAATGGACCAGGATGCAAAAGGGAGAGTGCCAATTTCAAAGTATACACATAAACTCACTAATAAACCTCCAGTGGTAGCAGGAACTAGATAAAATGGTTTGAAAAAGAGAAAATAACAATTGAACAACAAGTCAGAAACTTATAATCACCGCCGATTTGTTGCCTTTGGCCCTTTGATAAGAATAATCTGTGTTTTTTTGTAGAATGTGAATTACGTTACATACTTATGAATTACGTTACATATGTTTAATCCAGCTCATTCAAAAAACATACGAACAATCCCTTAGATATTTGCACTATTCGATTTTGTTTTTCAAACAGTTTACTTTGCATATGTTGTGTTGATATAATGAGTATCTTTATAAGTTGCATAAACAGGTGATTTGATGTATCCATAGCATATACGTAAATCCTTGTTAAAGTAAAATGACAACTTTAATGTGGTTTTAAATTATCTTTATTAACTGGGACAGATTTGCTTTGATTTGAAACATATATTTTGATTCAGCTAGTGTATGCATTTAGAGAGGTATTTGGATTTTAGTAAAATTGTAGTAACATAATTCACAGTAACGTAATTCGCGAATTTATGTTTCCACTCATTTTTTTCTATGCAAACAATTTCTTGTAAAGTTCTTGTATGGTTCGTTTTATAGTTAGATTATAGTTCTTACATTGGCTTCTATTGCAATATCTGTACGTCTTCTTATACAAATAATACACATAAGGTAACGTAATTAACAAAACTGCAGTTTTTTAGACAACCTCAGATATCTTTTCATCTGCGAAAAATACACACATGTTTCCTCAAATTCGTTTCTTTAGTCCATGCACATATTAATCCTCTTGACATCGAGATGTTTGAAGGGAGCTAAACATGCATGGTTTGTAATTTGGGAGATGGTTTAATTGGTAACGAAATTCACATTAAATAGTGGGACATCAAACATCAATACAACCAAAAATTTGTTTTTCACTTTGTAATCAAATAAGGGACATTAAATGAAAGGTATGTATGTGTGTCAATAAAATAAAGTTGAAAACTGCTTATAAAAACAACCATTTGAGCATAATACATTTTTAAAACTACATACTATGACGATGGGACAGCATTTTTTGGCAATTTTGGAGGCACTTGCTGTTGATAAACGTCGTAAGAAATGACTATTGGCCATTTCTAATGCTTAATTCTTACTTGATTGTTAAGACATATACCTAAACTAAACTTATAAACCTTAAAGCCTTAGAAAATACACTGTTTATGTGCTAAAATGGGGATGGGACACAACAAAGACCGAATTGGTGAACTTATTTCGTTTTGGCTGTATTGCCATTTCTAGTTCTTGTACGGCAGAAAAATTTTCTAAATTGTTAACTCTTGTCTTACCGCTATCAAAATAATGTAATTAAGTACTGTGAAAAAGTATAGGAAAGATCTGGTTACTTTTTGGTCAATTAAAAATTCTGTTGAAGTTTTAGATAAACTTAAAGCTAGGGGTTTCAACGTGACCAGTTTGTCTACATATGATTTTTCAAAAAGTAAGCGAGTATGGTCAGGAAATACCACACTCACAAACTACAGACTAACCCACGTCACTGTTAGGAAGAGCTCATTACATTTACAGTAATAAGGCATCCAAAAGACAATAATAGCAAAACAACCATCCCATTTTTCCTCGTCAAGATGATTGCAAAACTAGAAAGGACATAAAGTTATGGAAACCAAAACAAAGACCAACACAGAAACTCCACAAACAATGGGAGGTACATAAGACAATACATCAACAACAACAGAAACACCACCCTAGAACAGACAGCTGCCTAAGCTAACAAGGGGGCGTGGCTTAAATCTATTTTATTGGCGCCAAATCTTCGCCCTACACTCTTTACACTACTTTACCTCATACTTTAATTAAAGATAAACTTATTGATCTTATTAAAAGAACCTTCCAAAGGGCAGGCTCTCCATACAGGGAAGGCTCTCCATACCTTTCATGTAACGACGGAAACACGTTTTTCAATTTGAAACAGCCAATAAAATATCATGCATGGTCTTGTCGAAATGTATGAAATGTGCTGACCTTTTGGTTGACAACATTTTTTACGATTTGGCACTGAGATGTATTATAAGTTGTAGAGATTCCCATGGGCACTAATTGTGCATCTCTGGTTATGGATTTATCCTTGTTTGGTTATGAGAGGGACTTTATGACGTCTCTTTCTGATGATAACCAAATTGATATCTGATGACGTTTTTAACACTGCATCCAGATATTTGGATGGAAAATTAAACATAAACAATATTCATTTTGATAATTTGGTAAGTTATTTAAACCCTTCAGAGCTTCAAATTATTTAAGCCAATCCCTCTGATACGGAGGTTTTGCTTTTGGACTGGCATTTGACCATTTCTAATGATATTGTTTCTACCAAAATTTAAAATAAACGTGATGATTTAGATTTTGAAATTGGCAATTTTCCATTTTAGATGGTGATGTGCATCGCTCTACATCCTATGGAGTTTATATTTCTCAACTCATTCAATTTGCTAGATCATATAGCCATGTTGCTGACTTTAACACTCGCAATATACTGTTTACTCAGAAACGTCTTAAACAAGGCTATCTGTATCATAAACTTCGCAAATGAAGTAAGGGTGCAAAGATCAGGAATCGATACAATCAAGTACCACACCTGAACCAGGATACCAATGAGAAAGTGACAAACTCATAGTAAGACACCGCTAACGAGAGCCAAGAGGTCAACCCTTTCCCAGCAGGTGACCACAAGGTACTAAAAACAGACGCGCAAAAAGGCATAACAAACACATGACAGATAAACATAAAATATCCACAAAAGAAGTACCGCCTTGGAAAGGTCTGTAAAATATTTTACTGGAGGGCTTAAACCAGTTTCACAGCGCCAACCGCGCCCTTAATTTTGATTTAGACCAGGGCACAAAACTTTTCAAATAATTTGATATCTAAATTCTATGTCGGACTTAATTATCTCTTACGCCAGGGACTTTTGGAACCAGAGTTTTATGGTGACTTAATGTACAAATTAAAGAAAAGTGTTGTCTCTAACTTTTTTCAGCGCAGTTTATTAAATAATTTCTCATCATAAAAATATGTATTTGCAACAAACTGCATGCTTGGTGGTCAACCCAATCACGGTTGGCAATATTGCTTTCGCAGGTGTTTCAGACCTCAGACTCTATGACAGTTCTGACTTAAAGACTCTTTACTTCACTTTACAAAAACATTGTTCAGAGTACAATAATAAACATATGTTCATATACAACGTTATGAAACATATAAATATGTAGATCATTTCGAACAGCTAGCGCTTATTCTAAACTATTAGAAAGGGAAGGGGCTTGAAAGAGAAGCAGGCAAAAGGCTTGTATTTGAGATTGGTTTATAAGCAGGATTACTCTTTACTATAAATCATGTGAAAAATATTTACTGAAATACTTTATATAGATGCGAACAAAGGTCTAGTGTGAGACTAAGCTCCTGCAGAGACTCTGTTCTAAAATAAGTTTGCCGCTCATGATAGATGGTTGGTAGAATATAAAAGAGAGACAAAAGTACAACAACAACAACAACACAAACAAAATGATAACATCAAAACCATAAGGAATTGCAAAATGTTCATTCTTGGGTCACATTTGGGAAGTAATTATACAAGGGAGATCATTTCTTAAAGAATTTATTTAGCTTATTGCTAAGGAAGGAAATACACTTCTCGCTTAACATTTTTTTCTTTAAGAGACAAATAAAGCCTTGAATATTGATACTTCCCTTCCCTTTTTGGCCTTCATAAGCGTTTTAACATGATTATTACTAGTCACATTTATTTTGTTTTCAAAGATAAAAACACGGTTGTCATTAATTTGAGTTATCCATTACTTAGGAATATTGTTTAGAATATATTGATAATCTGAACATGTGCCTTTGATATTATATACTTAACGCCAGTAAAAAGCAACTTTTACAATTTAACCGTACTCTAGATTTACTCTCATCAAATAAAAAACATAAATATACGGTCGCGATATCAAGGCAATGTCTTTTTGGTGCTGATAAAGCAGTGCAGATAAGCCGGGTGGTATTTTTGATAAAGGGAAACAACCCGAACTTCGACGCAAAAAGCAAAATCGCCCTATAAATCAGGATATCTGATCTTCTGTATGCCTGGCTCTTTTGGGTTCAAATTTTCTGAAAATTGCAATATCGCTCTATGCTCTATGCACACGCAACCGCAAAAACATGTCTTGAAGCTTTCACCTTTAAAATTACCATCAAAGTTTGAGCATGAAAACCGGAAGTTAGAGAAAGTGCGACAATTTCGACAGTTAATATCGTGATATATATTAAAAAAAATTCGACCAGGTAAGGAAGACTGGGGGTGTTCGTGCGATACTTCCCGATTATGGAAGATATGCAAATTAAAACACAAACTCCAAAAATGAGTATAAACGATCTTTACTTTCTCTGCGCTCAATCCTTAATGGCTACTCTAAATCTCCTAGCATCTAACGTAACGTACGTTATTATAACCGACGTAATAACGCATGTAACGTCATGATAGCCTAAATATCTAGAATAGGTTTTCTAGTGCCCTAAAATCAACTTTATCTTTTGTCCATTTTCCCCTCCTCAAAATAATATTTTGATTTCCTAGTACTTGAAAAGCCAAAAATGCATCCATAATGAAAACGGCGATTCTTCCAAATAAACGAGTTGTCAGTGAAATGCAATGTTTATCTGTATTGTGAATCGATGAAACTGAAAACTAAATATCACTCTGAATAGTTAAAAATACTCAACACAAAACACATTATCTCACTTGGACTTGCCCAAAGGTGTCCATCTGTCTCTTAATATTTCTACAGAGCCCTCCTTGGAAGCTCGTTTCCACGGGAATACTAGTACGATCTTGAGATAACGGATGTTCCAACATTTGCGCCATATTCTGGAATTTCACGACATGTTGATGTGGAATTGGTGATCTTTGAGCTTCGTCGTTTTCCTCACATCTGTGATATAACCGCATTCTAGTCTCTCTGGTGGGATGGTGTGACTGGTTCCCCTCCGTAAAAACGTGCTTTTTCGTGGTAAACCTGTCCCATACGGATTCATTGTTTCACAGCTTATCGGTTGTTCTATTGCTCGTGAAAATTAACCCCGTACTGATGAATAAATTTCTCGGTCGAAATAGTTTCCGACGAAACAACTCGTTATATTATATTTCGCAATTTTCCGTGTATTTCCGATTGTGCAGATAGATGAACATAGTACAAATGCAGTATATGCAATCAATCTGGTGTTGTACTGCAGAGTAGGTAAGTGGTTGTAGCGCAGTGATACAAACTCGGAGGCTGCGAGTTCGAGTCTCACCTGCGGTGTTTGTTTTTGTTTTGTTTTTTGTTTTTGCTTTTTGAAGAATAAAGTATTTAGATATTTTTCCACCAGTTTCCCATGCAAAGTGAAATTATCGTTCTACCCAAATAATTATTTGAGTTTCACTGAAAACTACATTACTGTTATAGCGTTGCGACATGTCAGACAGTAAACTGCAGTCTTTAGGCTCTCTAGGGTCGAAAGCAAACCAGATCGTTGCAGGCGTCGCAAAATACTTTTTACAGGAATCAAAAAGGGAGCGCAGTGGCTCAGTGGTAGAGTGCTTGACTCGAGACCGAAGGGCCGCGGGTTCGAGCCTCACCGGCGTCACTGCGTTGTGGTCCTTGAGCAAGACACATTTATCCTAGCTTAGTACTGGTTCAACCCAGGAAGACACGTCCCGCATAACTGAAAGATTGTTGAGTGCACGTAAAGAATCAAATCAAACAAAAACAAACAGGAATCAAAGAAGGAAACGTCACCAGCCTCTTACATACGACGCACTGTAGAAGCGACGGGGGGTAGCCGCACTACGGTGTTAAAGATTCGGAAGGAGTGGTTGCGGAATCGGGGAATCCCATTCAGGGAAAACCTGCTGAAGCCTCAACTGTTGGAACTGGCCAGAGCCCACAAACCGCCGCCTTTCTATGTGATTGACCAATTAATTCGTCAGAACTGCCACGAGGTCCTCAGACTGCCACCGTACCATGCAGAGTTCAACGCGATTGAACTGATCTGGAGTCAGCTGAAACGGAAACAGCCAGTGAAGGAGTATTGAAATGACGTTTTTTTCGCTGTTCTGTAAATTGTTTTCTGTGTATTATCAAATGAAATAAAACTTATGAAAAAATAAATTATGGAAATAAAAAAAAGAAACATCAATGCAAAACATAAAGCATAACAAAGTAAATTACATGTAAAAACAGATTTAAAAAAAGGAAAAAAAAACGTAACCCTTTCCGGAGTCGAACTCATGACCACAAGATTTCAAAAACTACACATAACCTCTCGGCTAACCTCTGCTAACTTGCTGCAATGCTTTCAAATACCAATATATACTTTGTTTTGTCAATTCAATTCCCTCTTCACAAATACGGAAATGTACGAAGCTATTAATAAACTACGCAACTACCGTATAATCTATGCAAATTTTATTCATGAGTACGGGGTTAATTTTCACGAGCTACACTTTTGACAATAGTGGTGGAGTTCGCGCGTTAACAATAGAGACTATAGTTGCTCTTCCGACTATCAGCGTTCCTCCCCAGTAAAACAATCAACCAATCACAGCCATCGATACAAAGCATACAGGTTTCCGGCATTTCCAAGTTTGCATTGGAGGACGGAAACCAATCAACTATGGTCCGACCACAGATTTGGTCTGGTTTCTCTAGTGAAACCAGACATGCGCAGAGCATAAAACCAGAGTGAGTTTTACCGCTCTATGGTCCGACCATAGGGACTGGACTATAGTCTGGTTAACGCACGAACTCCGCCAGTGTGTGTCCATCGTTTGTATCGACTGACTTTTTGTTAACTGGCGAAACGTCTATAGCTGCCCGCAGCTCTCTCAGATTCAAACGTGTATTCGTGTTCTCGACTTTCATTTTACCGCTGTTAAAGTATGTGCCCATAAAGTTCGAATTCGTACGTCGTACGCTGTTCCCCTCCGTGCCGAAAATGACGTTAGCTGAGGAGGGAGCTTCAGATCTCTTGTGTTCATGTTGTAGGTCGGTGCTGCATTGCCTGGTATTTGATTTTGTTTCAAAAAATACCTACCTACTGGTGTCTTGATGTAGATGGAGCAGTCTATGGTACACTTTATGACAGCCATTTTTACCACATTGTCGAGTTCGCTGGCATGATTTTCCGTGGTGCCCTTCTGCTGAGCAGCGATAGCAGAGCTGGAATCTTTTTTGCCATATTCCAGCGCTCCGATACACCTTCCTGCTTAAACACCTTACACTGCCAAATTCTGTGTTTTTGTCTACATACCTGGCATGGCTGTATTGGTTGATGTTGACATGCTCCTGTTCTAATAAAGAATGTTCTCTCTCCTACGATATTCGGTGTCGATTGCGTCAAGTGCGTATTAGATGTTTGACCAGTTAATCCATTAATTGTCTCTGAAGCTATTGTCTGGAAGTGGGACTCTTGAAGTACCCATGTCTGAAGTGCAACTACCGATTCGATTACGTTATTTTCGAAAAGTCAGCGGTGGTATCTCGCTAGCAGAGACTGGGGAAGTTTCTTTTGCAATTGAATATACAAGGAACCATCTCCAAGGTCTTGATGATCGCCTGCTTCCTTGAGATTTATTATTGTTATATCCAACAAGTCTGCGAATCGTTCCAGCTCCTCAGCGTTTCCGGACTGTATCTGCTGGAACTGCTCCAAGTCTTCCATAAAACTGGCTTTCTGGCGGCGCTTGCCCCCCATAATTTCGTTCCAAACGGTCTTTGGCTTTCTCGTATGCAGCTGGAGAAAATCCTAAATTTTCTATAGCAATCAGCGCTTCTCCAGATACGTACTGTCGCAGCTGTAACATTTTATACTCTTGCGTAACTGGTGCACGATCGACGCAAGTCATAAATGCGGCCTTCCAGCTAGGATAAGACCTTTTGTTACCATAAAATGTAGGGATCTGCACAGGTTTCAGCTGCGTCCACATATCATATCCAATGTTAGGGGTCACAAATCCGTCTGTCCGTATGAATGCCTCAGTGTTTCGATCCGGTTTCTCCGCGTTTATACTGTTTTGCAGTTTATAGAGCCCGGCTTAAGGACAGTGATTTGTTGTCAAGGGGCCGGCCGATCTCTCTCAAAGGGTTTTGCCGCTATTGTTCTGCGATTTTAGTGAATTGCGAGTCTTGTTAAGTGTCTGATTTGATGGGATTTCAAGCTTCTTTCTATAAGTATCAATTTCTGCATCCTCCGTAATAATGCTCCGTCTCTCAGGGCCGATCAAAATATCACATTCCAGTGAGTCTAGATACGCACACGCAATCTTATATGCTGCAGAAAAATCGGTCTCAATTTTTCCATCTCGCTGACAACAACGTAAGCATTTTGTAGCTCTTCATTTTTTATATAAAAGCTCGTGAAATTTGATAGAAGTTCCATTACGATTTCCATATATAAATCCATGCTATGACAGGCATCACATACCTCACTGCGGCATTGCAAGTTTTTAGAGTCTGCTATCAATAACAAGTTATTTAGTGACCGAGTAAAGTTCGACTTCCCTTTAGCTTTGTCCTTTCTAAATTCAGCTTCCAGCAAAGCAACGTCGAAAGATCTGTTGCGACAATCAACATTTTCTCTATTTGACATTGTAAACTACTAGGTTTCGATACGTTGATAATTTGGTGCTCGGACATTTTGGCCACAGACATTTCGGCCACGGACGTTTCGGCCTGGACATTTCGGCCACGGACATTTCGGCCACGTAAAATGTCGAAGGTGGGCGTTTCGGCCATAACCATAAATTTTGGGTTTGGGATGTGTGCATGCATAAAAAAGTGATGCATTTCATAAGCTCTTTGAAATCAAATTTGCATGTGAATACTTATAGTTGATTAAAAGATGCATGATGATAAGAGTATGCTATTTTTCATAGAAACAGGTAAATTATGGTATATATTATACAGAAGTAAACGATAGAGTATAAAGTACCCATTACCTGAACTAGTTAACAATTTTAGTTTACAACAATTCTCGTGTATATTTGAATCTACTGTACATAACAATTAATAAATGTTAACTTCTTTCATGCTGAATCTTAGTTTATCTTTTTTCTTCAAAACACTGCAGATCCAGATCAGCCAGCTCCCTACCTGATCAGGATCCACACTGTTTTCATCTCTGCTTGTAAATACATGCAGTTTAATAGCTGATAATACAATGTATAATATATAAGATTATTCAGTCAATTATTTCCTAAGAAATGCATCGCACATTAATTTTATGCATGCACACACCCCAACCCACAATTTATGGTTTTGGCCGAAACGTCCACCTTTGGCATTTTCAGTGGCCGAAACGTCCGTGGCCGAAATGTCCAGGCCGAAACGTCCCAGGCCGAAATGTCCGTGGCCGAAATGTCCTACATTCGATAATTTAACCTCGCTCTGCTACCAGAATGTTCGTGCGATACTTCCAGATTATGGAAGATATGCAAATTAAAACACAAACTCCAAAAATTAGTATAAACGATCTTTACTTCTTCTGCGCTCAATCCTTAATTGCTAGTAGTATAGGCGCCACTTTAGCGCCAATGACGTCACGACGTCAGATCCAAGATGGCGGCCCCCACGACTTCAGATCCAAGATGGCGGCCCCCACGACTTCAGATCCAAGATGGCGGCCCCACGAAGTCAGATACAAGATGGCGGCCCCTGTGACGCGTTCGGTTACACCTCAGAGGGTGAGTCAACGCCCTAGACCACGAGAAGGTAGCGTCATGTCCTAGAGCGCGGTGTCGTTCTTCTTCTCTATATACAAGGGTTAGGGGCCTCTCATGTATCGAACGAACACGGATCTGGAGGAGTCTATATTGAGGATTTCCGGGTGTTTTTTTTTACGAAGTTCAGAACGAGATCCATTCTTTAATGGTGTAGTGCGTCGCAGCGCTCGGTTTATCCCGTTCCCCGGGTGGACCCTTTTTTTCAGCACGGTCCTTTCACGTCTTTTGGGCAGGTTCGGCGTTTTCTTCTCCATTGTTTTGCCATCCAATAGCCTCTGGTACTTCTCGTAAGGGACTAGGACTAGCTTTTCCATTATTCTAGCTCCGATTTCAAATGGGCCAACGTTATCTTTAGAAGCGTACGAATAAACTTTTGTTTACCGCCAAAGGCCTCCACCTTTCTTTGGTAACCCAGTGTACTATCACCCAAGATGTACAGTTGGTGTCTGGAGCGTCTCAGGAGTACTTTTTCGGGTGAGGGGCCTCTCATTTATCGAACGAACATGGATCTGGAGGAATCTATATTGAGGATTTCCGGGAAGGTAGCGTATAGGATCAAGGTGGCGCTTTCCGGTAAGGGCTTGGCAAACTTCATTTCTAGTCGGCAGTGAGCTTGTCTCTTGACATTGAATGAGTAGTAAGGATCGATCTCCAACGCGTATAAGCAATAGCCTTTAACATAGTCATTTCGTTTAACGTTTTTATCTTTCCGAAAGCACGTCAGCGTTCTGTAACAGTCCATGTACTGATCGGCTTTGTAATTGGGTCGTAAAGGCTGAGAGGGATATGATTGTCCATCAACGTAGAAGCCCACCGAACTGCAATCGTAATCTCGAAAGTAGTAAGGACTTTTCTTGTAGTCTCCCATGTAGGAGGCACTAGCCACTAGTCCTACGATCAATTGACAGGGAACCAAACCTTGAAAGATATCATCGGCACTGCAACTGTATTGTCCAGATGGGATTGATGTTGTCTTGATTTCCAAACGTAAATATGGATAGATGGCTGGCTGTATTTTTAACATTTTCTCGTTGACACTATAAGTCCTTCGTCTAATCGTTGTACACACAGTTTGAAAGAAGCGTCTACAATTTGGACCTTTTCGGCGGGTGACAAACTGTCTGACATGAGTCTGAACGTGTCAAGACTAGGCCACAGCTTGATACCGATGCCAACGCCATTTAATAGCAACCTGGGTTGTTGAAATACGTCGATGAGTAAAGGCCCTTCTAAGTCTACGATTTTTCCACCTAATGTAGCCGTACATCTCGCAAACAGGCCACTGTTTGATCCAGTTTTCACGTCACTAGTGTCTTGTCCGTTATCTTTGTAAAATAGTTGATTGGTAAGTATCCCTGTTTGATCAATCTCATTGGTTTTAAGGATGGTATCGATATAAGCTTTGTAAGGGTAATTGTTACCGGAGTGAGACAGGGGAGTCTGCTGAAAGGTCACGTCCACTTGACGGAATATGCTGTGTAAGGGCGCATTCACCAATCCGACGACCTCGTCCTTGTTCAAGGGGGTTCCATCACCATCCGTCAGTCGAAGCTTTATGTTTAAAACGCTATTTTTTAGATCGACGTAGGCCGACGACTGCGCCGTAATGGTAAAGTTGATGGCGGATGTGTCATTGATTTGATTGGTCGGTTTATATTTGATCCATTCTTTCGATTTTAGGGAGGAGTCTCTGGGTGCTTCTACAAATAAAGCTAACTGTTCTCTATACCAGTCGCTCATTTTAGAGTTTGGTCTTCCGGTCTTTGTCTATATTTCCTTTTAAGTGATGGAGGGGGTATGGCCTCCTTCTTACGCTTTCCGTCCTTCTTACGATCTCTTTTTATTTCCGACTTAGCCATCTCTGTGGCCTGTGCTACCGGTGACACCAAATTGAACACCGGCCTTTGCGTTTCCATTTTGCTTTCTAAAGATTTCATTTCTTTCAACTCTCTGTATTTCCGTCCACTACCCACAATATAATGACCCTGACTGTCGCGTTCCGCGTAGCCATCTCTAACATCCAGCAAGTGCTGATACCATTTGTCGGGATCTGAGACGTACGGAATCCACTTCTGCTGCTGGTAATCGTAAACGAGTCTAGTACCCATCTTTTTTGAAATGTAAGACACAATGCAGGTTGTTCGAGTTAAAGTCCACCGAGTTCAGATTTTCGTCTTTTAATTCAATTCTTATACTATCTAGAGTTGACACTTTTACTGACACGTAAATGGGTCTCACGTAGGACTTCGACTTTGTTTTTTTGTATCTGGGTCCGATCTCTATATTTCTAAGTAACTCGATCAGTTAACCTCGTACGTAGGACTCTTCCACTATGTCAGAACACAGATATAATCGGGAACTTCTGGGTTTAAAATCGCAGTCGAGAGTTATATCGATTAATCAGCACATCCTCTTTCCTTCCAGTATGTAGCGTTTAGGAAATTGAATCCAAAACTCGGACGGAGAGTTCTTCTTACGTATGCTGGAAGAATCTCTGCTATTTAGGTACAGATAAAAGTCATTCATCTTTAATTCGCTACATCCCCTTACATTCTTACTATGTCGCCTACAATGGTTTTAATAAGATAAATCGTTTTAAGCATCACTGGAATTAGCGAATGATGACGATTTAGAAGACGTTTCTTCCGTTCAAAACTTATTCGTCGGGATGACAAGGTCTCTAGTATGCCCTTTGACCTTTTCAAGAAAGTTGAGTCTCTTTTTAAAGGATTAATGCGTCCACTCAATAGACTTGTTGCAACAACGGAAATCGCTATTAGTTGACGTCGAGTGATATTACATAACATGGTTTTACGACCTGTAAGAGTCGTTTCTCTCAGAATTACCAAATAGTTGATTAAGGGGTACACCTGTGACCGCTCCATATCGCTGCCTTTTTCCCAATACTCATTCTTACCTCTTACTGTTATAGAATACAAAATCAAAAATAGTCCATCGCAATGCATATTCGAACCACTGACCCTCTCATTAACGGTCAGATGCTCATTGGGCAAGCCATCCTTTTAAATTGAACTATTATAATACAAACGCGAGCCATCCTTTTAAAACGACACTTTTACAATCGTTTCAGCTACGTCCTTAAAGTGCACAAAGCAGCTTTCTCATCAGGCTAATTATCAGACAGACATCGATCTATCCATCCATCCATCCATCCATACATACATACATACATACATACATACATACATACATACATACATACATACATACATACATACATACATACATACATACATACATACATACATACATACATACATACATACATACAAACATACATACATACATACATACAAACATACACACACATACATACACACACATACATACATACATACATACATACATACATACATACATACATACATACATACACACACACACACACACACATACATACATACATACATACATACATACATACATACATACATACATACATACATACATACATACATACATACATACATACATACATACATACATACATACATACATACAGGGAGCGCAGTGGCTCAGTGGTAGACAGGTCATCTCGAAAATTGACATTTTTCTACACCATCGAATTTCCCCCAGCTTAAGTCAGACCAGACCGTCCCAGGCCCTATGAGCACATTTAGTTAATAACAAGAGTTTAATCTTATTTCTTAATAGACACCATTTTTTCAGGAGCCAACCAAGCAACGCAATAAGCGCGGTAAGGTTCCAAGGAAAAACTGCTGTGGTATTGAGTTAAGCAATATTCACCTACATCCATACTTTTTCTATGGAACCTCTACCTACAACCACCAACATTAACATTACCGATTCAACCAACAACGCTAAGCACACCTATATGGCTCATATATAAACTACATCCATAATTTTTCTATGTCGACAATGCATTTTCGTGGGCGAGTCTTCCCTTTAAAACCTTGAAAACATTTAAGTATTATACATACCAGACATACATACAGGGAGCGCAGTGGCTCAGTGGTAGAGTGTTTGACTGGAGACCGAGGGGCCTCGGGTTCGAGCCTCACCGTCGTCACTGTGTTGTGTCCTTGAGCAAGACACATTAATCCTAGCTTAGCCAGGAAGCCCCGTTTAACTGAAAGATCGTTGATGGGACGTAAAGAATCAAATCAAACCAGCAAACAAAATACATACAGGAGAAGGGGGTAACACTTATACACGTATCTATGAGGCAGCATTACTATGAGAATGAAAAATGAGATTCTGATTGGTAGAGAGACTTCGCTTGACTCAATAGTCGCCTATCCAGGCCAAACCAGACTATCCCAGACCCGACTAGATCCTTTAATACATTCCAAACTGCAGAAAAACAAATAGGCCACCTGATCACATACTCAGACACCCACTCATTTACCCTGGCACTCGCGCACTCACCCCCTCAAATTGTCTTCTGAATAACCATATGAAACATGGATTGTAAACCAAGCCGTTTTGTGAAAGCTCGGTTTCTCTGGACATTTATAGACAACTTATCTGATGCTGGAACTATGACAGGACTGATTAGTAATAATGCCATTTTAATTATGGGAATAAAGAGCCACTTACGATACCTTTGATACGCATCAATATAATTAACTGCTGTTTCTTTGATCGCTTATCGATTTTACAATTCAGGAGTATGCCCACGGAAAACCTACCTTTTCAATGCTGTTCAACATCGAATTTACTGATCAGAGCGCGGTATTCAAGCAGATGAGCCTGTCCATCGGACCAGACATGTTATGTTATGTACTAGGAAAGGCGATTTGACCCTTTTCAAAGGTCTAAGGCATATAAATACTTCTTATTCGGTCGTCTGCTGAGTTCTCCTTTGTGATATGGCAGGGTTAGACGTCTACATTTACCTGAGAACTCATGCACAAAGTACGGAAATAGATGAAGTGACTAGATCCATCCATCCATCCATCCATCCATCCATCCATCCATCCATCCATCCATACATACATACATACATACATACATACATACATACATACATACATACATACATACATACATACATACATACATACATACATACATACATACATACATACATACATACATACATACATACATACATACATTCGTACGTACATACATACATACATACATACATACATACATACATACATACATGCATGCATGCATGCATGCATCCATCCATCCATGCATGCATGCATGCATGCATGCATCCATCCATCCATCCATCCATCCATCCATCCATCCATCCATCCATCCATCCATCCATACATACATACATACATACATACATACATACATACATACATACATACATACATACATACATACATACATACATACATACATACATACATACATACATACATACATACATACATACAGGGAACACACATACTAGGCACTGATATTTTATATTTTACGCCCAGATCTGAGCGTTTTTTTATGGGTTTTCACTTTTTTATTGATGAGGCGTTTTTTTTTTTTTAATTTTAAATATATTTATAAATTTACGTGTTATGTACACGGAAATGCCAAAATGACAGTAATATGATGGCGTTCAATACAGAAAACAACTTTGATCTTATTTGTGGGGCGTTTAGCAAAACCAAGGTGCCCCACACTAAATTGAAAGTGTTTTATATGTACATTTTTACCGTCTTTTTCCCTATAAGAAAAATCAGGTAATTTAAGTGCCATATTAATACACTTTTTCATGACAATCTCACAATGAAATTTTGAGAGGGTGTCACCCCTCCCAAATAAATGCCTCTCTCTAATGCGGTTTAAATATGTGACACCCATATTTTGTTTCTAAGCACGAAGGATTCTCTTTTTATACTGACTTATCATACTGAAATTTTGGAAATCAGGCGCCCTTAATTAATCTCTCTAATGAAGCGATAAGACCAAAGACATTGATAATTAATATTAATGGTACATATCTGGAACCTAATTATTAATATAAATATCTAGAACCTATGCAATTTAACTTATTTCCGATTTTGGAAGCGAATTACAACAATGGTTTTTGAATCTTTCTTTAGCTTGTAATATTTTCGTATTTTAATATTGTTGTATCAATTTTATTAACAATAAATGTTTATGTGTTATTTATATATAGTTTTAGATTAATGTACAAACCATTAATATTAATTAATCAGCTGGTTTCTGGAAGCCAGCTGATCTGGATCTAAGCGATAGACATTTAACAGTTAAAAAATTATACCACCCTTACCAACTTTAGCATGAAATAGATGTAGGTGGTATAAAAATGTTATACCACCCAGAAGCTAGCTGATCTGGATCTAAGCGATAGACATTTAACAGTTAAAACATTATACCACCCTTACCAACTTTAGCACGAAATAGATGTAGGTGGTATAAAATAGTTATACCATGTTTTGTCCTCCTGTACGTAAGATACTTGTTTAACATTTATGAGCATGATAAATACAACATCTGAAAGTAAAAAAATGTATTTTTCAGTATTATAGTTGAAATTTCATGCTGAACGTCTCCTGATAAGCCTCGTTAACTAGCACTGATTATGAAACGGGCAATATAATTGATATTAATGGATTTTTCTCTGGGATAATCATTTTAGATAGTTGGGGGGTCCCCCTGGGGTCAAATATAATGAGTCTTCGCTGATAGAACGTTAGATCAAAGACAATGGCACAAAGTACGGACGTAGATGTAAGACCCATATAATTAAACGTTAAATTGGTAATCTTAATTAGTAAAGCTTAAAGGATTCTTAATCGCTGTAAGCTTCCATTTTTAAAAGGTCTATGTATCACAAAAATTATTCCTACCGAAAACGCATGTTCCCGTCTCTTTTGGTTTTGGTCAGTATAGAAGCATGTGCACGGTATTGACTCAGTGACAGCAGGGTTCATTGGATCCGCGCAGGCTGATAAGTGCCTTTGCTGTCCGCTTATTACAAAGCAAATTTTCATTTTAGCTAGTCTCTGAAGCTGAACAGACTAGTTTGAGTCACCCAAACTCACAGGATAAATTTTCTCGTGGCATCCATAATTTGTGTTTGCGAGCAGCGATGATTCTCGCTAGCCTGCGCATGAGTGGAAGTTGTGTAGAAATGATGGATTTACTGGGGGTTCTGTTCAATAAGTTTCCCACATTTATCGCATATGCTTAGTCATTATGCGCAATTATTTTGTCACATGACCACTCCAATGGAATAAACCTTGGGCTGAAATCATTAACTAATGGAGGGACCATCTAGCCACACTCAACAGAGTTCTTTTAATTCAATTCGTTTTATACTGTACTGTCTTAATCCTGTCAAAGTTGAGCATCATCCTAAAGCTCTAATTTTAAAGACGACTTTACATGTATAGCTGGAGACACATTTTATTTTCAGGGACAATAAGACTCAATAGGGGGCTGGAAACTTTAGTTCTCATGAACAGATTTAATAAAACTGAGTCTGCTGTTGTTCTCTCTATTTCTGGAGATTATTTTGACGTTCTATCTGAATATAATTCGCATGAAATATCAAACCTTATATCTTTACTTAAAGCAGCATGCGTAAAATATATGTTTTGTATATTATGTATTGTTGTGAAATAAAATTTCTGTTCTGTATGTTAATGTATCTAATGCATGCGATCAGCAAAAGCTCAGACCAGCCTGCGCAGTCTGATCAGCGCCTTGCTAGTCGCTTACGTATTCTACTGACTGAACATCATTTGGAGCGTCTAAGCTGAAAAGGAGGCTGGGCTTGTCGGAGTCTACACTTGTCAAAACACCACGTGTCACGGCTAACAGCATTTTTGTGCTAGCAGCTAAGGGGAAAGTACTCCTATTTCAATACGAAAAGTAGCGATAGTGAATTAACACCCTTGATTTGATCACTTAGTACCAATAATTGTGGACCAATGAAAACTAGGTATCCGTTTCTAATAGAGTAGGGACTATATTTTCTTATTAAAAACGAGTCTCACTTTACTTTGAAACATTGTTGCGTTAAGAGCCCAAGCTTCACCATGCTAATTATTTCAAATCATATAAATAAACATTTAAATATAAATAACCAAGACGCTTCAATCTTTGTCAGTAAAGAGATTATGTATCAGTGCATGGAAGAATGTCTCAAAGAACCCCATACCCTGACGAAATGTGGACAGCGATATAAAGTGATGAAGTCATTCAACATGCCCATAGGACTTCCTAACAAACACGAGATTAAGGTGGTGTTTAAGCGAACGAAATGCGTCACTTTTGTGATAAGGGCCTACCCCATCTAAAAGACTGTTTATTGGTGGAATTGAATCGATGATGTAATAATTACAAATGAAACATTAACCTACCTACCTCACACGTGAGTGTAGTAGTATGTAGGATGCCATGGGTACACGAGTACTTATCATAGGCCTTTATAACGATGTTACTAAAAATAGTACCTTTATTAAACGCACCAATCAAAAGACGGTACTGTTACTAAATGGACCAATCAAAAGACAGCACTGTTACTAAAAATAGAAAGTGACACTGTTACTAAAAATAACGGACCAATCAAAAGATGGTACTGTTATTAAACGGAGAAATCAAAAGACAGCACTGTTACTAAAAATAGAAAGTGACACTGTTACTAAAAATAACGGACCAATAAAAAGACCGTACTGTTACTAAATGGACCAATCAAAAGACAGCACTGTTACTAAAAATAGAACTGTTATTAAACGGAGAAATCAAAAGACAGCACTGTTACTAAAAATAGAAAGTGACACTGTTACTAAAAATAACGGACCAATCAGAAGAGACCTTGAAGAGAGCCAAGTATATAAGAAGGAGTGAGAAGAGATTTTCTCATTCTTAACATAGAATTTCAACAAACGACATCATGAACTCTGAGAATCTGTCAGAAGAAATCCAAGAGGCGGTCGTCTACTGTTGGCAGACGGCCCCTGGGATCCTTTAGGGGACGAACCTAGAGTCCTGGAATATACAATGAGAAAGAAAGGGGAGAGAACCTACGCAAAAAATGCGGCCATAGACACCACCTTTCAAGTCAAAGTTAATGATAGATACCGCGGCCAACGCCTCAGAGACATACGACGAGGTCTTCAAGGTATGTTCGAAGACAACCTCCAAGAGGCGCGCGGCGATCTGGCGGGCAACGATTTGGGACGTGTAGTGATTCATCACGACGGGTTACTCGACCTCATCGTAGTTCCCTTAAGACCTTGGGACCGTTTAAACGTCGACGTCGTGATGGAACATATAGAAAAGGTGCTGAACAGTCATCAATAATTGTCCGTGAATGACAGTTTCGACATCACGATAGGGGCAATAGACTTACCCAAAGGGAACGGGAGAAGACCCATTACCAGCCTCCAGGGAGACATAAATTCGATACAAATCAAGACATCTCTCGTCACTATAGACAATAACGACCAATTGTGTATGGCAAGAGCCATCGGAGTGGGATGGGCCAAACTCAACTTATGTACCCAAGAAGAATGGAACAATTTGACCCGATACCAGAAGTCCAAGAGTAACTTGGAATTAACGTTAGAGCACGGAAAAGTACCCGAAAGTCACTACAAACACCTGAGAAACAAAAAGAGGAAAGAACAAAAAGACCTGGCCGTGGCTATCAGCCGATTGGCCGGGGTACCTTTAGACCGACCCGCGAGTTTGAACGATATAGAGGCATTTGAAGAAGTCCTGAACACCCGAGTGATGGTGGTGAGCACTCGACTGGGCAACAAATTTATTACTAGTCCGAGCACAGACGAGCGACCCTGTATCTACATTTACTTGGTCGACGATTGTCATTTTCATACCATCTCCAACATAACCGGCTTCTTTTCATCGAGATACTTTTGTTCAACATGCCTGAAACACTATGACCACAAAGAGAGACACAAGTGCGAAGTGACATGTATCGTGTGTAAAACGACAAACTGTCCCAAAACCGAGTCACCGGTCACATGCGACCAGTGTCACATGACGTGTAGGTCGACGAAGTGTTACCAAGAACACAAGAAAGTACCTCTACACGAGAAGGGGTCAAAAAAGGGACAAGTTAGGGGACCTTCTGAATGCGATAAATGGTGGAAATGTCCGACCTGTTACAAAGTCATCAACACGACCAAAAGAGAGAAAAAAGACCATCGATGCGGAGAATACCTTTGTACGTCATGCAATAAATACGTACTGAAAGATCATCTTTGCTACCTGAGATCCATACCCGCCAAATAGGAATTTATTCCCAAGTTAATCTTCGCCGATTTGGAATGTAGCCAAGATGAGAGATCCGAGTGTACGGAGGGGTACGCGCCACTGATGAATCCAGATTGTACGGAATGTTAACCAAGTAGGGCGTGTACACCTTGTTCGAAATGCCAATGATGTAAGACGTCCTGGTGCGGAAAAGCCACCCACAAACCCAATTTCGTGGTGGCCCATACGGTCTGTCCTACGTGTATAGATAGACCTGTGATGTCCGAATCGAGGTGTCAAGATTGCGGTACCCGTTGCTCCAGATGTGAAGACCTAGATGTCCCTTGTACCGGAACAGCTTGCGGTTTGAGAGAGGTCGTCTTCCAAGGACAAGACACAGCTCGTACGTTCGGTAAATGGTTATTTTCGAGTCAACATAAATATTTTAAAACTGTCTGTCACAACATGAAAGGATACGACGGATACTTCCTGTTGGAGTACTTGATAGACCAATCCATGAGACCGGACAAAATTATCTACAACGGGTCCAAAATCATGTACATGACGGTAGAAAAAGACCTCCACATCAAAGTCATAGACAGTCTGATATTTCTACCCATGAAGTTATCCAAGTTACCCAAAGCCTTCGGATTGAAAGAACTAAAGAAAGGTTGGTTCCCCCATTTCTTCAACACCCGGGAAAACCAAGAGTAACTTGGACCGTACCCGGATCCTAAATATTACGGATGTAACTTTATGGGAAACGAGGAAAGGGAGGAATGCCCAGCATGGCTAAAATCCAAAGAGAACTGCGTCTTCGATTTTAAGAAAGAAATGTTGGACTACTGCCAAAGTGACGTGGTCATTCTACATCAGGCCTGCCTCAAGTTTCGAGAACTGTTGATGTCCGCCAGCGGCGATTGTGTGATGGACCAAGGAGGAAAACCTCAGTGGACTGGGGCGGTGGATCGCTTCAACTCGGTGACCATCGCCTCGGTGTGTATGAACGTGTACAGAACCAAGTTTCTAGAAGAAGAGTGGAGGGTCAAATTAGCGGAAGACAAGAATTGGTTGATGGCCAAGTACAAGGATGGCCACATGAAAGTTTTACGGGGTGACTGGTGGGTGTCCGAGGATGAGGTGGTCATCGGGGAGAAAGAATTCGTTCGTTCCCCTATCGCCAAGATTCCACCAGGCAGGTATAAGACGGACCAGTTCAGTAAATCGTCCATCCAGTACTTAGAATGGGTATCCAGAAGGGACAATATAAAAATACGTCACGCCCTGAATGGGGGAGAAATACGTCTCCCGGGAACCAGATACAGGTTGGACGGCTATTCCTACGAGACTAATACCGCTTTCGAATACCAAGGATGCGTCTATCACGGATGCCCCCGATGTTTTCCCGAGGACAGAGAAGAGACGAAACACCCTCTGACGCAACAATCCATGAGCAAACTCTACGCCCTAACCATGAAAAAGAAATCTTATATCGAAAGTCTAGGAATGAAATACGTGTGTATGTGGGAACATGAATTCAGAGAAACCTACCGAAACAACCCGGAACTTAGACACTATCTCCAGAATTTAGACATCACGGACAGATTGGATCCACGAGAGAGTTTCTTCGGCGGTAGGACCAACGCAAGTCAACTGTATTATAGGACGAAAGAAGATAAAAAGATAGAGTACATGGACTTCACCTCCTTATACCCCTGGGTCAACAAGACCTGCAAGTACCCCCTAGGACACCCGGAGGTAATAACGTCAGACTTCAAAGAAATCGACCAGAACTTCGGAATCGCCAAAGTGCTAATATTACCTCCTCGTGGACTGTATCACCCCGTGTAACCCTATAAATCAAACGGAAAGTTAAAGTTCCCATTGTGTCAGACCTGCGCCGAAAAAGAAAGTCCATCTCTCTGCTGGTGTTCTGACGAAGATCGAACCATGACCGGCACTTGGTGAACGCCCGAACTTCAGACAGCAGTACGACTGGGATACCGAGTCCTCAAAATATACGAGGTATACCACTGGAAGGACACCACCCAATACGATGCAGAGACGAAAGAAGGAGGACTGTTCGCCTCTTATATCAACACGTTCCTGAAGTACAAGAGGCGAGTGGCCCTCCCGACTGGATCAAGACTCCCGAAGATGCCAAAGAGTATATCGATCGGTATTTCGAAAAAGAAGGGGTATCCCTCGACGGGGAGAAAATCGAAAAGAATCCGGGAATGCGGGCATTGGCCAAGCTCTGCCTAAACAGTTTCTGGGGGAAATTCGGGCAGCGACTGAACCTGAAACAGTCCCAATTCTTTCATGAGACTGAGGTGGATGCCTTTTCGAGTTATTTCCGATCCTACCAAAGACGTCCAGGATTTTCACATTGTGGCCAACGATACCATTCAGGTAGAATGGACCTATAAAAAGGACTGTCAACCGGAAGACAACAAGACGAATATCTACTTGGCGACCTTTACTACGTGTTGGGCCCAACTAAAACTCTACAGCATCCTTGAGAAAATAGACAGAAACGTTCTGTACTATGATACAGACTCGGTGATTTAGGTGAGTAAGACAGGAGAGAACAATGTACCACTAGGAGACTACCTGGGAGAACTCACTAACGAACTAGAAACTGGAGAACATATAATAGAGTTTGTGTCTGGAGGACCAAAAAACTACGCCTACAAGACCAATAAGGGAAATGAAACGTGTAAAGTGAGAGGGTTCACACTCAACTTCCCTTATAGCTAATTTATAAACTTTGAATCGGTGAAGACCCTATTGATAGACCCCTCCGAAAAATCGACCATTACCGTCACCAATCCTCATAAATTATGTCATGATATGGGAAAAAGAAAACTGTATAATAGAGAAGAAGAGAAAAACTATCGAATGGTGTACACAAAAAGACGATGACTGGACAATAACGATACGGAACCCTATGGATATTGAAAAAAAAAGAGACAATAAGGTCTAAATGGCAATTCAATTTTTGTTACTATCAAATACATTTTTGTCATTGTTATTTCATTTTTTGTCCTTGTCAAATCATTTTTTGTCGTTGTTATTTCATTTTTTGTCCTTGTTAACTCATTTTTTGTCATTGTCAAATCATTTTTTGTCGCTGTCAAATCGATTTTTGTCTATCTACACGTATTTTTCCGTAGACTCCGTTTCAATTTTTGTCACTGTCGAATCATTTTTTGTCAATTTATTTTTTGTCATTGTTATTTCATTTATTGTCCTTGTTAATTCATTTTTTGTCATTGTTATTTCATTTTTTGTCGTTGTTGAATCGATGTTTTGTACTTGTAAGAATGCTTGAATGTTTAAATTTGTAATAAAGATGACAAACTGGAAAGAGTATCTGTCTTCTTTGTATTTTAATCCCAAGTTACCATCCAGTTACTTAGGGCCAGAAAAGCTATATCAACTGGTCAAATCCCAAGCCAAATTTAAAATAGGTAGACACCGTATACGTAAATGGCTACAAGATCAAGAGGCTTATTCTCTAACCAGAGGTGCCAGACGCAAATATATCAGGTCCCGCGTCATAGTAGCGGGCATAGATAGCCAATGGGATGTGGATCTCATGGACATGGTTGACATAGCCAAGCTGAATGACGGGGTCAAGTACGTCCTGGTTGCCATAGATATTTTCTCTCGCTTCGCTCACTGTCGTCAGATTAAAAGTGAAAAGGGTGAAGATGTCCTAGGAGCCCTCAAGCTGATATTATCTGGAACGCGAAAACCGAACGCTATGAGAACTGATCGAGGACAGGAATTTCGTAGCAAAGTTGTCAATGCCTATTTAAAGAGTCAAAATATTCATCACTTTTACGCCTTGAACACGGAAACTAAGGCCAAATACGCCGAAAGACTCATCAAGACTTTAAAACGTAAGCTGTTTAGATATATGCTAAAAAACAGAACTCAATGTTACATCGATGTCCTACAAGATATAGTACACAGTTACAATCATACCGTACACCGAAGTCTGGGTAAACCCCCTGCGTCTATCACCGAAGCGAACGAAGGGGAAAGTAGACTACAGCAATATTTATTGAGATCAGGTACCTCTAAACCAGGTAAAACGAAGAAAAACAAGACGTACAAGTATAAGATTGACCAGACAGTGCGCTTGTCCCACGTGAGGAGCGTGTTTGACAGAGAGTATTCCCAAAAGTGGACAGGGGAACTGTTCAAGATTGACACTAGGTTTAGAAGAGAGGGCGTACCCATTTATACCATACTGGACTGGGATGGTGAGAGAGTCGACGGTACATTTTACGAACCCGAATTACAACCTGTGACTATCGACCCTACAACGGAATACCGAGTGGAAAAGATACTAAAGAGACGCGTACATAACAAACGGAAAGAACTCCTGGTGCGTTGGTTGCATTGGCCCAAGAAATACGATAGCTGGATACCTGAAGCCGACGTGAAAGACTATAATTAGTCATGTGACTAGGACACTTATAAATACGTTAACAATTCCCGTTGCAACTCACTCCACCATGAAAATTACCAACGTTGTATGTAGCGCTCATTTGAACTGTACCGTAGACTTGATATCATTGTGCCAGCGTTTGAGGAATTGCCGATATGAGCCGAGGTCATTTCCCAGCCTTATATGGCAACATAGGAACACTGGCGGCAATTGTTTAGTGTTTGCCAATGGCGTCATCAATTCTAATGGAAAAGCATCTAGCTTCCGTGAGGGTCGACAGAGACTTTGTAGATATGCCAGGCTGTTGCAAAAATATGGATGCCCAGTGTACCTCACAGATGCCAAGATCATCACGGTCTCGGCCAGCCATACCTTAAGTGGTGGATTACACTTATATAGGTTAGCTGGAGATAGAAGCCTTCTCTACGAACCGGAAATATTTCCAGCGCTAAACTTCAAAATAGAGGGAGTCAACTTTTGCTGTTTTCATACCGGTAAGGTGGTCATCACTGGTATAAAGACCACGACTCAAATCGATGACGCGGTCTACCCCACCCTGATCGAATTGGAACTCAACGTACGTGAGAAGTGATCTAAAGTAGTAAGAATAGCAGTTTGCAGGATCACCTAAAAAGATGAACGATATCGAAACCAATACAAGGGAAAACTTTCCTTATCCTAAATCGGACAGGGAGACTCGATCATCGGAGGAAAGGTGGCACTTACTAGGGACTAGAGTGCCTAAAGCAGAAATTGTGTACTTTTCTCAAATGCTCATCGTGTTCGTCATTATCACGTCAATCACCAACTTATCCCTACAGAACGGCTCGACGGAACTTTGGATCAGTCAACTGAGTAGTTGCATAGGTTATGCCCTTCCGAACCCTAAGCTAAAAAAATGAAGTGCACCTTGCCTTTTGAACCCTGCTCCAGCATTTGCGTCAGTGGACAGACGGGAAGCGGAAAAACGAGATGGGTTTACCGATTCTTGACTCACATTCGGAACATGTATAGTAGAGATCCGCCTTGCCAGATTCTCTTTTGTTACGGAATTTACCAACCCTTATTCGACGAGATGGAACGGACCTTAAAGAACTTTAGGAGTAAACAAGGAT
This sequence comes from Loripinus fragilis, assembly GCA_964019695.1. NCBI lineage: Eukaryota > Metazoa > Mollusca > Bivalvia > Lucinida > Lucinidae > Loripinus > Loripinus fragilis. Next base: position 27,996 of record CAXHUL010000670.1, read on the forward strand.
AACCTTCTTCCGAAGAGTTAAAAGAGTTCACCGCGGACCGCCGTCACAAATTGATCGTGATCGACGATCTCATGCATAGAGTGGTAGAGGACAAAGAGATGGAATTATTGTTTACGCAGGGAACCCACCACAAATGCGTCAGCGTCATTTTAATTACCCAGAATTTATATCCCAGAGGGAAACACGCCAGGACCATAGCTTTAAATACGTGGTACTTGGTGTTGATGAAGAATTTGAGAGACGTTTCCCAAGTAGGTATACTTGGTCGACAGCTATACCCGGGCCGTGTAAAAGGGTTCATAAAAGCCTACGAAGACGCTCTCGGTTCCAAACAGGGTTATTTGATAGTGGATACCAGTCCTCACTGGGACGACCAATACCGTTTGAGGAGTAGAGTGTTTCCCGGGCAAGATCCCTTGGTGTATAGACTGACGTAAGAAGGAGACCCTAACGCGTTAGAATGACCATAATGAGACTCCTCAAAGAACACAGACATTTTCTAAAATTATTCGGACAGACCAACTCTGCCCAGAGAAAAGCCCTGTTAAGAACGATTACGCCAGGTCAGATCAAAGCATTGAGCGAAATCGCGCACAATATTATCAAATTTAGAATCGTGTTGACGCCTTCGGAAAAAGTACTCCTGAGACGCTCCAGACGCCAACTGTACATCTTGGGTGATAGGACGCTGGGTTACCAAAGAAAGGTGGAGGCCCTTGGCGGTAAACAAAAGTTTATTCGTACGCTTCTAAAGATAACGTTGGCCCATTTGAAATCAGAGCTAGAATAATGGAAAAGCTAGTCCTAGTCCCTTACGAGAAGTACCAGAGGCTATTGGATGGCAAAACAATGGAGAAGAAAACGCCGAACCCGCCCAAAAGACGTGAAAGGACCGTGCTGAAAAAAAGGGTCCACCCGGGGAACGGGATAAACCGAGCGCTGCGACGCGCTACACCATTAAAGACTGGATCTTGTTCTGAACTTCGTAAAAAAACCACCCGGAAATCCTCAATATTGACTCCTCCAGATCTGTGTTCGTTGGATACATGAGAGGCCCCTCACCCTTGTATATAGAGAAGAAGAACGACACCGCGCTCTAGGAGGTGACGCTACCTTCTCGTGGTCTAGGGCGTTGACTCACCCTCCAAGGTGTAACCGAACGCGTCACAGGGGCCGCCATCTTGTATCTGACTTCGTGGGGCCGCCATCTTGGATCTGAAGTCGTGGGGGCCGCCATCTTGGATCTGAAGTCGTGGGGCCGCCATCTTGGATCTGACGTCGTGACGTCATTGGCGCTAAAGTGGCGCCTATACTACTATTGCTACTCTAAATCTCCTAGCAACTAACGTGACGTACGTTATTATAACCGACGTAATAACGCATGTAACGTCATGATAGCCTAAATATCTAGAATAGCTTGAGGAGATTTTCTAGTGCCCTAAAATCAACTTTATTTTTTGTCCAGGGGGGTTCAGGGCCCGGAATTACAATGCCTCCTTAAAGTTAAGGATGACTTAAATTAAGTATTGATTTTTCAGGATTGGTTTTTCAGGATGCGAAAAATAACGTTTCAAACTGACTAATAACAAAATACTTTCATTTTTCTGTAGATCGCAATGATATCTTTGACCACAAGTACTGCATCGATCCAGGCAATTTATTTAACATTTTTAACATAGCATGTTGAAATATCAATATTTAACTTAAGTCTTTTTTAACTTGTAGGAGGCATTGTAATTTCAGGCCCTTGGCAAGATCTACGGTGGCCATATAAAAATCGGTAAGAGAGAGTGTATTTTTTCACCTGTAAAACGCTTTACACGAGTATACCTCTAGTAGCTATGAGTCCCATTATGAGAAAACGTCATTTCGAATTAATTTGGATAAAAAGGAGACTGACTAGTCTAGATATATGTGCTCAGACAATGTTAGAAAGTTTAACTAATCATTATCATACTGAATTAGAAAAGAAAATAATGGTCCGCAATGAAATTTTAATCACACTTTCGTTTCACTATAAATTAGTCAGCACACGAGATGATGGTTCTTGTTACATTGGCATGTGACGAAGGCTCCGACGAGCCTGCATATATGCATGACCTCGCCAAGGCGTTTGCTTCTTGAATAAACAAAGTATGCAAGTTGAAGAAGACTCCAAACAACTTTAAGACATCTATTCCCTCTGGACACGCCAGAATGAGCGGCTTTAGAGGCTTTTGCGGATTTGCGATAATACCAAGTCGCATGTTTGTATGCCCTTTTCTCATGTTCCGGATACTTTTCCCTTGTCCCGCTGTATTCTAATTGGTGATTTATTATTATTGTATCAGGCTTAAAAATCAAACTAGTTTTGCCATACGGACAAAATTTGAAGAAAGTGCAAACCTACTTCCCCAAAAAAATTCAGAACATATCTATCCAAGTAAATGATATGCAGCAGGTCCCAAGCAGCATACTAACCAGGCATGCTAACGTATAAAGTTGGTCACCCTTGTCGTCTGCGCATGAGTAAAGCGTACAAAGGCTATTACGCCCAATTATTGTAGACTACTGTAATAATGCACCTGAAATGGAAAACAGTTTCTCGTTTTTAAATTTTACAATAAGGGTTCTTCACCCTGAAAATGTGCATGCGCATAGAAATAGCAAAACCTAACTAGATTTGAATTTACGCGGAAAATGATGTCAATCTTACTGCTGTGATATCTTGTAAAAATAAAATAACTTAGTTTTTGTTGGAATGAAAATACCCGTTTAGTACCCATTTTTGTACTGTTGGTGTAATACACCTGGGATAGATATACCAGTATTTGCTCATCTATAAAATGTCCCTTAGAGATTACAGAAGACGATTATCTTGTTGAAGGCATCAAATTGTTTGGCTTACGATGCAATCCAAGCTGCTTTTATAGGTCTACGAATAATTGCCTTTCTTTTATGTCACCATTTTTGTGACACAGTTTGAAATATCTGAAACATTATTGACTAGGCTGATAAATGGCAACGCAAGCCAATATGTATATAAGATAAGATAGATAAGATAATTTTATTCGCAAAAGGCCTATTGGCCCATGAGCTACACACAAAAATATAACAGTAAAGTATATTCATGACATGAAAGCATGGTACTAAGCAATTGTGGTATAAACTTAATTTATACTGAGACTAGTTTCCATTTACTTGTAAGGGTCAATTGATTATGTTCTTTTGAGGAAAATATAACAAGTTTACAAAGCATTTTAGCAGATTTTTACCACATACCTGATGCACCACGACCCAAATCAGACCTGTCAATGCACGATCTCATCTAGAAAGTTGGTGCCACACGGAATGACCAAGACCCTATTGCAACCAAGCAATTATTCATTAATTACATTGCCACATCTTTTTAAAATTTGTAATTCAGCATACATATATACATATACACACATATACATATATATGAATATATGTATGTATGTATAGATACCCCTTTCGGGAGAAGGCAACAATTTAAGACTGGTACAAATATATACCTACAATATTTCAATATGTGTTAAAGGTACAATTAATATGCCTATGCTTGTATATAAAGTAACTCATTTCTTAAAGCAAAAGATTTTTGGTCAAAACACGCTAATTTTTGCAAGATCGGTTTGTTATCAGTGGTCATTAGCTCAGTAAATTTCGACATACTTGGACGTTTCCAATAGTATTTATGTATGTATTTACATCTAAATTCATTATATGCAGGGCATTCTAAAACAAAGTGACACTCATCTTCCAAAGTGTTACACAGATAACATAACCGTTCCCCCAAAGGTGTTCTAGTGGGTTTTGTCCAACGACCTGATTCTATTGCTAGACGATGTGAAGACATCCTCAACCTGGATAAGGCGATACGAAACTTCTTCACAGTTACAAATTCCAGATATGGATTAAAGCCAAAGATAGATATATGTTTATAACTTATAGCACGACTAGAATCATGAATTCGAGAACTCCAATTTTGAATAAAATTATCATTTAAGCGTTGGCGAACCTCACTCAGAAAAGCATGTTCATTTCCTACACCTTGCTGAAGCCAAACATAATGAAAGCCTAACTGTGATAGTAAATCTCTTACCAAAAATACCCAATTTACTTTATTTGGTCGCAAAGTAAGATCCGTTAACAAGATGTCATATATTTTTCTTATATATTCCCTTTCATTCGTATAACAAATTTTTAACCAATATTTAATAATTCTTAAGTGTCTATCGACCAAAAGTGAAGTTCGCCCTAGATCGCCATAAATGAAGTCATTCTGCGTACATTGTTTAACTCCTAAAAATCGTTTGCAGAATTGCAGATGTACCCTTTCAATTATCATAGAATTGGTAAAGCCCCAGACCTCTGCACTATAATTTAATATTGGACGGATCAGTTTGTCAAATAAATCTAGTACATGCTTTGGCTTCAAATTTACAAATTTACGAACATATTTATTCAATGTGAATATTGCTTTAAGAGCTTGTCCAGACAGTGCCTGTTGAGCTTCGTGGAACGCACCACCAGTTGAAAAGATGATACCAAGATATGTGAATTTATTTACTATTTCTAAATTGTTTCTCCATATTTAAATTGAGTATTTCTCCTTAATATGCCCCCCTTCCTGAAAATCATAACCTTTGTTTTTTGTGTGTTAACTGATAGCTTCCATTTTTGGCAATAATCATACATACAGTTTAAACCATTTTGTAAACCTTCATCTGTTTCGGAAAAGAGAACAATATCATCTGCATACATAAGTAAAAACAACTTAAAATAATCTAAATCTAATCCTGCTATATCTTTGGAGATCATCTCCTGCTCAAGATCGTTGACAAACATAGAAAACAGAAATGGAGATAAACACTCCCCTTGACGGACTCCTGTATAGCAGACAAATTCTTCACCTTTAGCATTATTAAATTTTACCCGTGATTTTACATTTTCATACATAGACATGATGATATTTAAAATTTTACCTCTTATTCCTAATTTAATGAGTTTGAACCAAAGATTATCTCTAACTACATAATCGAAGGCTTTTGAGAAGTCAATGAACGCACAAAACAGTATTTTATTATTATTCAGATAATGTGTAATGATTCCATGTAAAGAAAATATATGATCTGTGGTGCTCATTGACTCCCCAAACCCCGCTTGGGCTTCAATATATACAGACTAATCTTCAGCCCAGCAAATTAGCCGATTGTTTAATATTCTAGTAAACAGTTTACCCAATGTGCTTAGAAGCGTAATTCCTCTATAATTATCAACATTGTTTATGCTGCCTTTTTTATGCAAAGGTATGATATCACCCATTGACCATTCTTTTGGAAAATAACCATGGCTAAATATTGTGTTAAACAGTGTATCAATGTATGGTAAAAGAACATGTGAGCCATGCACATAAAATTCGTTTATCAGTTTATCTGGACCTGCAGACTTATTATTTTTCAGCTGCTTTATGGCTTTTAGAATTTCATCTCTGGTCAATGGTAAATTTAATTCATCAAACATTACATCTAACTCTCCTCTTATATATCTATCATTCATTAGCACAATATCATCGTCTGGAACATAAAATTGACTATCAGGTGAGTTAACAGCTTTGAAATAGCGCTCGAAAGTAGACAATTGAATATTTGGTTTAGCATTTTGAGATACACGTTTGAGCAATTTCCAATAATCACGTGCATTTGTGTAGCGTAATTTATTTAGCTTATCTGTTTCTGATTTGTCATACAGCAGTCTGGCATTTCTTAGACAGGTTTTATATTTTGACCTCGCATGTACCATATTTTGTCTATTTTCGTCGCTATTATCTCCCCTGAACAAGTTTAAACATTTATAAAAATCATAACGTCTAGAAGCACAATCTTCAGTGAACCATGGAGCATTGCTCTTTCGAAAATTACCCTCTGCATCCAACACTTGCGGACTACCAGCTCCTAGCTGACGTAAAAATAATGGTGATGCGCAACCCTCAATTGTAGATACAAATATACTCACACTTTCATCTATGGTATCAGAGAAAGTAATGGACTCTAAAAGTTTCGACCTCATATCATTTAATGCCTGCAATGTATCAGGTGAGCTCAACCGCTCAATATAATTTTCCTTTTTACTACAATCCCACTGATATTTATAATCAGCATGCTCCTGTTTGCTAGGAGCATCCTCATTACAATCAGAGGGTAGGTGCGTCGAAAGTGAAAATGAAACAAGGTGATGATCAGATAAAATGTTTGGTTCACCTATGTCAAATGATTCAATCTTATCTAATATATATTTATTAGCCAACACATAGTCAACAAGACTCCGACCTCTGCTGGTAGTACACGTGAAATTGCCGACCATTTTGTCTGAGCCATACCTTCCATTAGCAATGCGCAGGGACGTCTGTTTGCAAAAACTTAAGAGCATATTACCGTTTGCATTTGAAGCATTTTTATCAAGAGAGAAACGAGGGGGTATATTTTCGTCTAGTGTATAATCTTCAGGCAATGGGACATGCTGCGAGTTATCATCGGTCAAATAGTCGGCAGATTCACGAGTACGAGCATTCATGTCGCCACAAATGATAAATGAGCAATCCTGTTCTTTACTTTCTATTTCAGCAACAGTATCTAACATCCTGTCAAAGATACAGGAATCAACCATTGAATTTCTGGTTGTGCCAGGTGGTAGCACATAGCACAGGCAGAAATAAATTGGTTTATCAGAGATAATATTATTTTTCAATTTGAACCAAATTTGGTCATCTCCATCGAATTTGACTAAAGTATTTTCGTCGAACAGCTCCGATTTTATATAAACGACCAGCCCCCCTGAATTCCTTTTTGTACCAGGCTTCTTTTCCGTGCGGTTTAATACCATATGCTCAAATCCCTCAATGGATACATCATATAAATCAGATGTCCAAGTTTCATTTAATAATAGTATATCATGGTTTTGGTATATTTTCATAAATTCAGGTGAAGTAAGTTTATTTGTACGCTCGCTCATTAAACCTTGTATATTCAGCAGTCCAATACGAAGACATTTATAAGCCTTCTCCCCGCCCCCCTATTTGGTCTGGTTCTGTCCAGATGCTGGGTCCCCGGGTCCATGGTCACTAGCAGAGCCCTTGCCGTCTGTGCCCTTAGAAGTAGACTGCTGTCCGCTGGCGTCCGATCCTGTGTTCACAAAAGACGTAGAATTTGTTTTAGCATTCAGCGTGCTGTGGGTGTTCCCTTTATCGACTGGTCGCTTTGTACAAGCGCGCTCCATGCTTGAGTGAATTTCAGCAACACGTGTCGACACAGTTAGTTTACTTGGTGTAGTTTTTTCGGCGCCAAAAGTTTCGTCATTAGAGCGCTCCTTGCATGAGTGGTTTCCTCTCAGAGGTGGCGAATCACGTGCCGCATTGGGTACAGGTTGATGACTTTTGATTGGTTGAGATTTTATCTGACCGTCACTTGACTTTTGACTTAACCTTTGCTGACACACTTCTGTATTTACAAATAACTGGCGAGAGTCAACACGATACCCTGACATTATTTCAGACCAGTTTGGAAACATATCATGCTTAACGACCCCATTCACTATCAGCTTCCCAGGATATTGTATGGAAACTTTATTATACCTATTCTGATCGCGAAACTCTTTGTACATGGGATACAGGGCCTTCCTGGCCTCAACAATCTCGGCTGGGTAGTCTCTGTTCACACTGAAAAAGGTCCCTTTCAATTTGCGACAGTTACTCATGATAGTATCTGTATCCTGATAGTCACGAAATGCTACCACTATAGGTCTACACGCTCCCTGTTTATATCGTCCCAGTCTATGAGCACGTTCGATATACATATCTTCTTGAATACCCAAATGTACATAAATAAAATGCCGTATGATGGGTATGGAACCTTCTTTAGCTTCCTCAGGCTTTTCAGACATTCCCCGAAAAATAAGATTACGTCGACGGCTGCGACTTTCTATGTCAATAGATTTGTACTCTAGTAGCTGCAGCCTTTGCTCGTGCGAACTGATGACATTTTCTACATTTACTACACGTTTGGTCAGTGGTGCAACACAGTCAACTTTACGCTCTACTTGCGACAGTTTATTAAACAGTGCAGACAATTTCTCATCAGCAGACAACATATCAAAGTCAACATTAGTTTGACCGACCTGCTCATCCTGATTACCGCTTCTCCCACTGGAACTCATGCGTTGGCGTTTTCCTTTCCGCGATTGAACCTCCGTAAACTCCATCATATCATCCGAATTATCATCGCTGTCCGAATAATAAGACACAACATTGTCCTCGGCGCCATCTTGTTTTGCCAAAATGTCAAACATATTATTATCCGACCGTAATAATTGTCTATTCCATGCATTAGATCCAATTCCTGCTTGACCCATCGTTCCTCGAATCTTAGCAGAACTACTAGACTCCATTTTTATGATAAACAACACAGTAAATTTTGTTTAATTTTGAGTTTTCTAACACAACATTGTCCACAAACAAAACTAGAACCTCCTGCTTTCAGGTCACGTGATATATAGATACATTTAAAACCACTGGAGTATTGCTATAAAGGACCTCTGACGGTGGTAATGGGAATCACAGTGTATCACTGCCTATAATTTTGATAAAAATTAAAGTCGCTCAAATGCTTCCATCTTCATATATAACCTCGCTGTTGGTCTCTATTTTATGATTTTGCATTTGATTTCCTATTTCCATAAATGTACGGCTTAATTTTAGGGCAAAAATGGTCACTTTTTGTATTATAAATATAGGAAATAGAAAACTATTTTTAAAACATCATTCCCCCCCCCCCCCCTGAGTTCCAACTAATCCTTTTGCACGCAAGTGTGTTCTCATATTTTACATAATATATGTAAAAAGCTAGTTGGAACTCGGGGGAATGATCCCACAGTCAAAAATGTGACGTGTCAGCGAGCCTGAACATTAGCATTTGGATTTTTGGTGTGCTCTCTTGAAATTTTTTCCACTATAATGAAATAATTAGTACAAGTAAGCTTCCTTTACATTACCCACTAGTCATGAAATATTCACAACGTTTTAGCATATTTTTCTTTAGATTATGAAAATTGTCCTTTTACTAAATTCAGTTGGTAGATTATTATGGACATATACTGTATCTACCCGATACACATACACTACATGGCCGTTGACTAGGTGTACTTTACGCATGGATGAATGGTTATAGTACATTGCTGCATAATATTGCACCAGGTAAATACATTGTCATCAAGGTTGAATAGGGACTACAGTTGCACTTCAAAATATTTCTTAACAAATCAGATAGAAAAAACAACAACAAAAATAATCATTAAAATGCTCATGAATTTGGACTTTAAAATACTTTCACTGTGATTTGTAATCGAGTATTGATGATATAATACCCTTACACGTGAAAATAACTGATTTCTAAATGTTTTGTTGAAGTCAAATTTTGCAACCCCTACCCCCTTTGATAGCGTCTTCTGTTTTTTCGTAGGGATCTGCCTGTCTAATTATAACCTTAATTCGTTCTTAATACATCAAGCGTCCTATTACCAGTGATATCTTATGCATAGGGAAGTTTTGGAAAGAATCTGAAAAATAGGCGGATACCCTATCAAAGTCTCAGAGGTCCTTGTCTTATATAAGTATATACATGGCTTTATGTTCAATCTATAGTCATTGATCCGTTTCGCTCAAGGTACTAGAGGGAAATATAATTTGGCCTATAGCATTAAGAATGTTAAAATGCCATCCTATCACAGCATTTATGAAAACTCATGCAAACTTCAAAGAAATATTTTTGATTAGGAATTTTTGGTTTGAATATATATTTCCAATTAAATTTAAAATTCGCATTTTAGATTTAATGTTATTGCCTGAAAAACAGTGTTCCATTTGAAGGGCAATACTACAGTAGTCTTATTTGATAGTGTATGACAGCACTCTGTCTGACACGCCAGTCTCTGTTAGCTGGTCGGACTATAAATGAGGCCCATAGGTAATGACCTTACACATTATGCTTGTCAATTTTGAAGTTATTCAGTTTAATTGAAGTTTTAGTTAATTCTTAAATTGAGAAAATCTTTAGCGTAAAACTGAAATTTAAAAATAATTTTTTGGCCCTTCCCGCATAGCGATTTTTGTGTTGTATTCCGTAATTTTGTTTATTTAGGTAAACTGCAGTGCTCTCACACTAAAATTGAATAAAATGTCAGAGGGTTGGGGGCCTGATGCTGCGTCTATTGTCGGGCCCACCAGGGTTTAACTGTTGTATTTCTTTTGCCCTGGTGTTCAACTGTATGTAATGTGTCCTTATTTTTGTTTTATCTCCTTTCTATATCCTGATTTATATGCACTTGGAGATAATACATGGATACGTTAACATCTATAGGTCTCTATCCAGATCAGAATTTACGTTTAGGTTGGTACCGTGAAACAAGTTTAAGTCCTTCGGTAATTTTCGCACTTTCCCTTTCAAGGCGGCGCTTCTTTTTTCGGATCCTTTTTGTTATTTGTGTTTTGCCTTTGTCTTTGTCATAGTGTCTTGTTTATTTCTGGCAGCCTTGAGGTCACCTGCTGGGAAAGGGCTGGCCTCTTCATGTGTTTTTGTCACTTTCCCATATTGTGTCTCGGGAAGGTGGGGAACTTGAATTTATCGATTCATGATCTTTGCCTTCTTCCGTACTTTACTATTCTTGTAACCGCTAAGCGTTCTTCCTACATTGATAGTTCCAATCATTACGTGTCATTAAAGACACGAGTCCATTTCTTACGGGTTTTTTTTGTGTCATTGTTCCATAGATTTATAGTCGATAGGTTGATCTGAAATTGCCGCCAATTCATAGTCCATTGGTTTGTGTAAGGCTTGGAGATATTCTGAAAATTTCATAACTTGACTATGCAACATTATCACTTTCAAACAATCAAAACACTTTTTTGCTTCCGTGACTCATTTGTGGAGGGGGTGTGTTTGGTGCTTGTAGTGATATACAGCACTTTGTGCCGCTTCTAGTTTTGCAATCATCTCGCAGAGGAAGCGAACTCTAGATGCTTTACTTTAATTTTATGATTGGTTAGTATTCTGTGTCTCTTCCACGGAACTGGTGCCGAGGGTAGTTGTGAGTATGACATTTCCTGATGATATCACTTACCGTTTGATTGCACCCATTATGTGTGGGGGTGTTTGGTTCATGTTTTGTGCTGAATATCAATGTACACTGAACCGAAATTATAAGTAGCCACCATACAATTTTTGCTCCCGTTCAGAAAGTAAAAATCGCTCTCACAAAATTTAAACTCTATAAAGAGGTGCGAGGCTTTGTCGAGACTCTGCAAATTATGTCTTTTAAAATGACTGGTAGACCTTGCACAGACGAGGTCCGAGTAAAGGTACCATCATTTCAAAAAGTCACACTTTTTAGTGTGATATAAACTATTCGTCAGTTACGTTATTCATTTATATTTTAATTAGTTTGAAGATGTTATAACAGCTGTGATATGAGATAAAAAGAATCAAAAGGTTTTTTTACAATTGAACACTCCATTTCTCTTCTACGTTAACATGAACACAGCCGCGTTCAACAACTTAATCAAAGGATTTTTAGCTTAACCATGCAGATTGCATACTCACTTTGCATTGCTCTGCATGCTTTATTATCTGCGGCACAGCAGTGCAATTTTCAGGGGTTCTTTATTATGAATTGTCGTCACTGTTCTGCTTAAAAATTTAAAGAAATCATTATCAAATGCCATTTGATAAATGACCTTAAAATTTTCACGTTTAAATCGGAAGTGAATACCAAATTAGAAAAAACAATTATACATGTAGTTAGAAAATAGGCTCATCAAGTTGCATGTTTTTTTGTCAAACATATTAACATAAAATAACACACATACAATGATTTTAGAAGGTGCAGCTGATGATTTTCGAAAATTTCGGAAAATTCGACAAATCATCAATTTTTATTTTTTTTAAAACATTGAACGGATGCACTTCTAAAAATGTGACAAACCAGGTCCCGAGGCTATATATGTTCATGCTCAACTCAACTGAGCATGAAACAAATCATGCTTATAAATGTTAAAATGTCAATAAGTGTTGGCGTTTGAACAATTGTTAGCATGATCAGTATAACATTTGAGAGTTTGAAAGCAAGATATTTCATTAATTTTCAGCATTTTAGGTTAAATGAGGAGTTAACGTTTCAAACGCAGTTGTGTTGAGCTTGAAGAAGGCTTTGTTATAACCTTGGTGTGTGGCCCAGCCCACACCACGTTCTG
>CAXHUL010000670.1:40319-85960 GCA_964019695.1 Loripinus fragilis
ACCAAATATGAGCCGGGACGTGAGATTTCCAACAATGTGGCATTTTGACAAGTGTAGACTCAGATGAGCATGTGCAGCCTCCTTTAAAGCTTAGAAACCTCAAATGATGTACAGTCAGTAGCATAACACTCATAGAATATTCAAGTGACTAACAAAGGCTTTGCCGGTTGCACATACCATATTGTTGGAAATATCATGTCGCGGCTCAATTATATTTTCAATGACATAATATGTCGCAGCATGTGATTTCCAACAAGTGGCATTTTGACAAGTGTAGACTCAGACGAGCCTGTGCAACCTTCTTTAAAGCTTAGAAACCTCAAATGATGTACAGTCAGTAGCTTAACATTCATAGAATATTCAAGCGACTAGCAAAGGCTCTGATCAGACTGTGCATATGCGCAGGCTGATTAGAGGCTTGGTCGGTTGCACATATCACATTGTTGGAAATCTCATGTCGCGACTCAATTATATATTTTTCAATGCCATATTATACCTCCAAGTGAACACATGCACGCACATACACGGCAAATCATATTTAAACCATGATGTGTGACATTTAAAAACATTTAAATTATATGTTTTCTAAAGAAGACCACAGTTTTTGTGGGAAGCCATTTCACTATTTGAGAATATATGTTATGCTCAGATGTTATGGCATCACAAACTTATATTTAAAACCAAAAGTAACTACAGTGCTTTCAATGGAAATTAATTGTTGCCATTTTCTTCTGTACCAATTATTTTTTTCTTGCTACGTAGGCTTGGACCCAGCATCTACTGTTTACCCCCAAATATATCAGGAATATCAGGCATACACTAAAACTATTTGAAATTTTAGCAACCTCCCAAAATAGTCCCATAATGTACATTATCCTTAAGATAAGACCATAAAAAATTCAGTTTTACGGACGACCCTAAAAAAGTATCCACAAAATTTCATGCCTTCTAAAATATTTATTTTTCAGTAAACCCCCCAAAAATTGAAGGTCAAATTTTTAAACCCCCTAAATGGGCCAAGCCTACGTTTATATGAAATATCAGAGAACCACCTGGACTTGTAACATACTCTTGGCAGACGACCAAATGAATCACTTGTAATAAGATGTAAAGCTTTTTAGTTCAAAGGGAGATAAATTCAATGTGAAGCAATTTCAAGATATTGACAAAGACTAACAAAACGCCATAGGCAAATTGTCTGGCAGTATTTTGGGTGAGCAGTTGGCTCACCTTAAAATAGCGTGTTCAAACCATTTGGTAAGATTATAGTAAAAACTGAATTTGTGGTTTTATTGACAGCACAGATAACTCGAAAGAAGGCTCACTTGCATATAATAGTGTTTTTGTCATTAATATTGCTAGGTCAAGTGCTGTAAACTCATTGCGATATTTAATTTGCTTAAAATCAAAACGAGTAAAGATATAATATTCGTACTGAAAATGTAATGTTACTCTTGGTTTTAAGTACGTTTTGCAAAATAACACACAGATTTTATACAATCTTTTCTGGTAAATCAGTGAAATTACGTTCTGGCCTCCCGTAAAGGAGACCATGGAAGTAAGTAACAAGGCAAAGATCAGGAATCGATACAATCAAGTACCACACGTGACCAAGGATACCACATGGAAAAGTGACAAAAACACAAGAAAACATCACATACATATCTTCATGTGAGATGCCGTCTAATATACTTATTTAACTGTAGCTGTCATGTAATCCTCAAGAAAACTGTGATAAAAATATTGACACAAAATTATGTAAATTACAAATTTAAGCTGTTTCACGGATAAGTGATGAGAGCAGAAAACACTGACCAGACTGTACATGTAAATTAAAGCCTAGTCAGAATTACACTGCTTATCCTAAAATGTTATCTGATAAAGACAGCTTGATCAAACGGCAAATGAAAATATACGCTTATCTGAGTGAGTCTCAATGTTTGCGGACTGATCCGCCTTTACATTTGTAATGTGTGATCAGTAAAATGCTTCCGAGATATTTTTGGGGAAAATCTAGCAGACATGCTGTAATAAAATCCATTTATCCCATGTAGAAGCATCAATGGCTAAAAGAAATTGCAGACTCCTAAATGAAATGCAGCAAATGCTACATGTATAGGTTATTCAATGTTTTGTGTTGGATATGGAATATATACGAGGGAGCGAAGCTTCCTAGTATATGTTTCAAAACTAGTACAAAACATTGTATAACCTATTTAGCCCTGACCCAGCTGTTACCTGTGTTGCTGACAAGCAGGTTTCACATCGTGAAATATACATACTATGTATTATTTTGCTGCATTTCGTTTAGGGGTTTGTATTTTCTTGCTGTTCACATTGGACAAATAGATTTAATTAGCAGCATTTTGTTAGATTTTTCTTCAAATTATCCGGGAAGCATTTAGCTGATCACACATTACAGATGCATATGCTGATCAGTCCCCACTGTTTGTGCATTCTAACCTGATGGACAAACAGTGGAGACACACTGACTCAGATCAGCATATATATCCATGTGCCATTTAATCATGCTGTCTTTATCAAATAGCATTCTGGGGCAGACAGTTGAATTTCTAACCAGGCTGCAATATACAGCCTGGTCAGCGTTTTCTGCTTTCGCCACTTTTCAGTGAAACAGCTAAAATCTGAAATTTACACCATTTTATGTCGATATTCTTATCACAGTTTTATCAAGGATTCTGAAACTAAAAATAAATTTGGTGAAATTAACATTTCGGACTGCAATTTTCTCTCATCAAGTTATGGGAATGAGTCTCAAAAAGTCTTGGTTATGCAAAATATACCACGCTGAATATGGTCCTTTTCATGCATCTGATTGGCTGAAAACAAAAGGAAGTGGGCGAGTCTTGGGCTAAATCGTGTATATTTAACGTGCCAGGAACACAGGAAACAGCTGGGTCAGGGCTAAATAGGTTATACAATGTATTGTGTTGGTTAAGACTGGATGCGTTCACAAGGGCCAAATGGATTTTATTAGCAGCATTTTTTCATATTGTTTTTCAAAATTATTTGGGAAACATTTCACTGATCACACGTTACATATGTATGACAAGTATAGGCTTCTCAGTCCCCACGGTTTATGCATTTCACCCTTATGCGTAAACAGGGGAACTCACAAAGATCAACGTATTCTTTGACTTTCGCGTGCTGTAAAGGCGGCGCCTCATGAATGCGTAATTAGGACTGGTCAACCTTAGACATAGATAAAAGCTAAAAATGAGGCGTGGTTTTAATCAAAAGTAACTGTATCATCTTGCGACATTACCTCAGTCATTATTTAGTCCTTAAAACGCCAGCAACATAACTGCATCTGAAAATAGCTATTTAACATAAGCATAGAGGCAAACATTGTGGACCCAGATCAGACTGCTCCTACAGGAGCAGTCTAATCTGGGTCCACCATGTTTATCTATGAGGCTTCAAATAGTTAAGTGGACGACAAAAACATACATTTTGTGATTTTGCGCTTTAAGGGTTAATAAATGTGAGGTCAGTGTGTATGCGGTTAGGATTTTCATGAAATGCATGCACGTTTGCGCGGCTCAAAAAGCTAATTTACTCTTACCAAATTATAAATAAAACCTTATTTCCCTTCCTTAGCAGATAAAATAGCCGAACAACACACCGATATGAATACTTAAGTTGCCGCCTTTACAGTAAGCGAAAAGTCAAGTAATATATATCAATGTGCCATTTGATCGTATTGTCTTTATCCAATAGCACTTTTGGGACCAGCAATGTAATTCCTGACCAGGCTTCAATTTACATGCACGGCCTGGTCAGTGATTTCTGCAGTGGCATGAAACAGCTAAAATTTGAATTTACATCATTTTGTGCCGATATTCTTATCACACGTCAGTTTTCTTAAGGAATCGAAAAAATTTCAAAACATTTGATAAAATTAAAATTTCTAACTGCAATTTCCTCTCATCAAGTTATGGGAGTGATTAATAACAGTTTGAGGTATGGAAATACACCACATTGAATATGGTCGTTCCTTCCAACTGATTGGCTGAAAACAAAGTAGGCGAGTCATGGGCTAAATATAAATAATTTGCAGTATAGTGACATATATTTCAATACTGATTGGCAGTTTGAGATGTTTAATAAACGCCAAGACAATGGTATAAATAGTTTCTTATTTTCATTAGCATATGTTGTAGGTACAAATTTGAATTCTAATGCGTTCCTTCAACATATGTTTTTCAATAAATGAGCTTTTAACTATATTCTTTTTTTAAAAACAGACTTCCTGATCTTTGCACCCTTACTTACTTTTCAACTACTTTCATTGTTTCAGTGAAACGAGGCAATAGAAATGAACAAGTTCTCATGTAGTTTCTTATGCACCTGGATGACAATAATAGACTGTATATTTTATGCTTTTGACAGATTAACTTAATGAAAGTAAGAAAGGCAGCAAGTATCAGGAATCGATACATTCAAGTACGTATTTTGCTAAATTGGTAGTTGTGTGGTTGTAGTCTAGTACGTATTGTGGGATTTGTTCTGTTCAAGTTGTGGGACCGGCCATTTGTGTAAGTTTCATTTAACCTACAGTCGACCTAACTTTATAAAGCCTATACATTATTTTTATTCAAGGAGTTTAATGGTACAGGGGATGTTTGCAGCCATGAGAAAAGGTTTCTTCATGCAACTTGGTGGATTTGACACTGGAATGGATATTTGGGGCTCTGAACAAGTTGAACTATCAGTTAAGGTAATTATTCCACGAAGTTATGACATTTGGATATTATAAATATTGTTTCTGGCTGACCAACCATGCTAAGTAAAGCCCCAAATTTTACATTTGACCCATATCATTAGATTTTTGGAGCTTGTATAACCAGGCAGAGAAGGCTCTAACGTGCATATGCACACCAGAGTCTTCACCTCTCGTCGGCATGTCCTGTATCATTTATTTGACGGATTGATTTTGAGTAAAATAACAAGTTTGCATTATTGCACAAAAATAATGGATAGTCAAAACTATTGTTTTGATTAATTTGCGGTATGTTTTGCAATATTGAAATTGCATGTAAATTATTTGCACCAGAGATAAGGCCATTTCAATGGAAACATTATTCAATTGGCGCATGTTAATGATGGTCTAGATGGAAACATACATGGTTCAAATACTTATATGAAAGCTAAAAGTACGAATTCGCTTTCAAATGTTCTCGTTACAGGTATGGTTATGTGGTGGAACAGTAGAAATTATTCCTTGTTCCGTTGTGGCCCATTTGTTTAGAGTAACTCCTTGGAATCTAAATGGTACTTCCACTGCTAAAAATAAACTGCGTGTTGCTGATGTTTGGATGGATGAATATAAAGATGTGGTGTTTCATACTCAGAAAAATATTCCGGTAAATAGGTTAAAGTGCAAATCACAACTAAGGTTGTCTGTTTTTCGTCTGTTGAAATGCTTTAGAAGCCTCTCCATCAAATAGAGTAGACCTAGATCAAACTACTCATATATTATATATTAAATTTTTCAACTATTGTAACGATTTCTTTTAAAATCGTTCTAGTAGTATCTCTACACAACAAAATATTACCCCTGTTTAACAATGATAGATTGTTGTTACCCAGCCTAATGTCAGGAGAGTCACAGTCAGTATTAGTGACGTGGAACCATTTGTCCTTTATGCAAACAACCTTTATCCTATTGAAGGACATTGCTAATAGTGTTTATTTGTAAGTCTGTTGTTGTTTTTTTTGGTACTGAAATGAAAACTATAGTAGGGAAAGCATTGTGCTGCTTTAAACTTGATATTTTAAGGCACACTAGCGCTTTAAATAGAATTGTACGTTAATATGAAAGACAATACGAGAGGGTTTCAATGGATAACTGAAGAAATCATTAAAACTTTAGCTAAATATCAGTAATCAGTAACTTTTAAGGCAAAAATAGGTTAAAGAAATGTGCTTAATGTGCTATCTGTAAACTTGACCTTCAAAAAATCGCAAAGCGGTAAAAACTAGAGCTGGAATTCGCTTATCAGAAAAGCCCATTGACAACCTCATACATGCAGGAGCCTAGAAAAACAATGGGACAACTTTTATTGTATACGACGATTAAAAGTTTACAAACAACAATGCCACATGTCAGTTGTAAATTTAGCATGCTTTATCTATCATCATTCTAGGAGGCGGACAACTAAATGTAGACTACTACTTTTCTAGCCATCGTCGCTAACCTCAGACACGTTTTCTCTAGAAACGGCTCATGTTTTGTAAATGTATTCTATATCAAGGGACGAAAGGCAATCTAAACCAGGCCACGCTCGTTAAACTCTGTTACGTTTTTGATATAATGTATAAACACAAGAGTAAGACTCGCAACCCGAGCAGTAAACATAACATTATATTATCCAGCACTCAGGAATTTAAAAAGCTCACTTTTTCTGCCCAAATGATTGTCAGAAATCATTCTAGCAGTACTCTCAGTGTTTTGATTACCTATTAGCACCAGCACTCTTACTAATTTCAGGTGAACTATGGTAACATAGAAGACAGACGAAAGCTACGCAGTAACAATAAGTGTAAGCCATATAAATATTTCATCGACAAGGTGAAAGAGATGAATAAAGGAATATACTTTCCACTAAATCCTAAGCAGAAAGGACGTGTAAGTATGAGAACATGTACAGTAAAACCTGTCTTAAGCGGCTTTTTAAAAAGAAGATCAAAATTGGTTTTCAAGACCGCTAATTGCTTAATGCCGGTCAAAAGTATTGCAGAATGCTCGAAGAGAGCATTCTGCAATGCTTTCGATTGTCATTAAGCTACCATTTCTCTTTAATGCCTGTTTTTCTATTTTTGAACGGCGGGTTTAGACAGGTTTTACTGTATCTTTTGCTTATAATATGGGTTTACAAAAAGGTTTTCAGATCAGACCTACTCAGCGTAATTAGGAACTACCAAGGATAAAGTAAATATGGCTTGTATGTTAACTACAAATCTGATCAAACTATGTACTGATGTGATTCCTGATCTTTGCACCCTTACTTACTTTTAATATGATGAAATGGGACAGCAACATTGAAAGCAGGTGGGTATGAAATGCCAGTTCTCATTAAACCTATTAGCCGATCCTTGGGTATCATTTACTTGAACTGAATCTACAACTTCATCCTTTTATTAAGGCAGCACAGAGGGGACATGTGAAATAGTAGTCTGGTGTATGAAATTAAAAAAGGCCCTAAATAAGGAGAAAAATACACCCATCGTTAGAAAGGATGAAAATGGTCTCAAGTTAAAGCTTATCATCACTAGCTTCAATTTCCGCCTGTTGACACTTCGAAAAAGTGTAGCGTCATAGTGTAAAATGGGCAGATAACTCTATACCATGCATGTCAGAAAGTTACTAGACAGTCATTTAACAGATGAAAACGACATGTTTTAATAGTTATCAAAATCTAAACGTTAATATTTTTCAAAAGTAAAATTAATTTCAAGGAGACTCATATTTTTATTTAAATCATTGAAGTTATTTTGACGTTAATGACGTCACGTTACGTAATTCTACCCTCCAAAATCGTTAAAATAAACTTTTTACATTGATTCCTGAGCTGGATATTCAATATTCCATCAAATATTTGTAATCATCAAACTTTAAAACGTCTTAGCTTTGCAAATATATAAAATGTTGATTCCTACTATTTATACGCAGAAAGTTATATCGCTTTAAAGATGCCAATCCCTTTGTGAGCAATCAGCAATATTTGACCTGTTTTCATAAGTATATGGAATTCAAATAAGCCCTAAATAAGGAGAAAAATACACCAATCTTTCGATAGGATGAGAATGGTCTTAAGTCAAAGCTTACCATCTCTACTTGCAATATCCAAGTGTTGACACTTCGAAAAAAAGTGTGGCGTCATAATGTGGGGAGATAACTCGATACTATGACATTCGAAATTTAAAAGGAAAAATAATGCAATCTTGCATACCCATTGAAGAACTTATGTTGTGAGATGCAATATGTTTTTTCCATATATGCAAATTAATTTTTGTGATAAGAATAATAGCTTTTTTTATCTTGCCTTAACCCATCTTTCAAAATTCAAAAGGGGTCAAGGTCAAACATCTGTAATTTTGTTGGTTCTTAAATTCTTAAAAACAGGGAGCGCAGTGGCTCAGTGGTAGAGTGATTGACTCGAGACCGAGGGCCGCGGGTTCGAGCCTCATCAGCGTCACTGCATTGGGGTCCTTGAGCAAGACACATTTATCCTAGCTTAGTACTGGTTCAATCAAGGAAGACCCGTCCCTGCTTAACTGAAAAACTGTTGATGTGACGTTAAGAATCAAATCAAACAGATAAATTCTTAAAAAACTATATCTAAGGGAGCGCAGTGGCTCAGTGGTAGTGTGTTTTACTCGAGACGGACAGGCCGCGGGTTTGAGCCTCACCGGCGTCACTGAGTTGTGGTCTTTGAGTAAGACACATTTATCCTAGCTTAGTACTGGTTCAACCAAGGGAGACCCGTCCCTAATAACTGAAAGATTGTTAATTGGGTGTAAAGAATCAAATCAAACGAACAAACAAGCAAAAACTATATCTAAAGTGTTCCTTGACGAATAGTCTGGTGACCAACTTAGATAACCTTGAACCCTTGGACAATTTTTCATGGATGTCAAGTTAATTATGACCGCTACAATGCAAAACAAAGTTGTCCAAACATAGACCTGTTTAGGCTATGAGAATATGCGTGTTTTTTCATGGCAACCCATAACCGATTCAAGAATGGGGGTGTGCCTAAAAAATTACTCATATCTCAGGCGCTACTTGTTCTAAATTACTTAACTCGATACCACATTTAAGCTTAGACATATACCTTATATTTATTTGTCACATATGCAAATTATAATAATCTTATTTGCATATTCATAAATATTCATTAAAACATTAAAATGTGATTCAAGAATGTGGGTGTATCAACAAAACCAATGATATCTCAGCTGCTACTACTAAATTGGTACCAAATAAAAGCTTAGTTACATGTCTTTTATTCCATGGTCAGATATACAAATTATCTTATTTGCAAAATTTGCTATTTATGAATTTAGACAAAAAGTTAAAAAAATAATAAGGAAAGATCATTAAAAAAACTTAAACAGTTTGATTTCAACCCCATATAATCATTGTTGCATGTTATTATGTCATCAGTGGTCAGTGATACGATTTGACAAGGCCATTCATCCAGTGGTCCTATAACTGCATATTCATGAATATATATGAAATTGAGAAAAAGAGGGAAAATCACGTAAAGCAATCAGGGGGTGGGGAGCTAAGTGAGGTGGTTTATAATCAGACCTTGCACCCTTAGGATATTTTCTCATGCATGCCAAATTGTTAAGTAGGGCCCCGTAAATGAAATAAAAGGTGTTACAAAACACCTGTTTGGGCTATGTAAAATGCATAGTTTCCATGGCAGCTCATAGTGCTATTCTCAAGAATTGGGGTGTACCAACATAATACTCATATCTCAGCAGTATCTCATACTTGAATAAAATACGTGGTACCAAATTAAAGCTTAAACTGCTTTCAATCATTGGTCAAATATGCAAGTGGTCTAATTTGTATGCTCATAACTATTAATGAAAGTAATAGAAATTAGAGAAAATTGCAGAAAAATTAATGGGGTGTACCTACAAAAGTACCTACATCTCAGCTGCTTATTATCCGTTACAACAGAACTTGGTACAAAATTAATGTTACGACATGGCACCCTTAGTTTATGGTCTGATATGCAAGCTATCTTATTTGCATATTCATGAATATTAATCAAGACATTAGAAATAAAAGGGGAAAACGTAGAATAATGTAAGGGGTTTGCCAACAAAATTAGCTATATCTCAGCTGCTAGGGTTTCTCTACCACCAATTTGATACTATATTAATGCTAAGACATATCAGGTTTAGTAGTATAAGATAATTAGCATTTGAGATCTTAGTGGTTTTGTAAGTACACTATCATTAATTTGACTTCGAATATTTCTTATTTTCTTACGTTTTCCTTAGCATACATGAATATTTAAATCAGATAACTAGCATATTAATTAACAGAGTAAATGAAAATTACATTAGCTTTGATTAGGCACCAGGTTTTGAAGTTTATGATAAACGGTAGCTGAGATATGAGTAGTTTTGTAAGTACACCCTCATTATTTTTTCTATTTTTTCAACAATTTTCTCTCTTTTCTAATATTTTTATTAATAAATACGAATATAATTCATAATTCATTAGGTAAAAGATTTGTACCTTAGCATGTGCTTGGTACCAAGCTTGGTTCTCTATAGCAATTAGCTACTGAAACATAAGAAATGTTCTAGGTACACCCTACCTCTTTCTACGATTTTCTCTAATTTCTCTTGTTTTTATGAATATTCATAATTACTAGGAAAAAAAATCATTTGCATATTAGTTCTTTGATTAAATAGACTATGTTTTAGCATAATGTTGGTGCCAAGTTTAGTACTCTATGGCAATTAGCAGTTGAGAAAATAGAAAATTTGTAGGTGCACACCTTTTTTGCAATTTTTGCTTTCTTTTGTAATGTTTTGATTAATATGCATGCCTTTTTTAAATTAGATAAATTGCCTACCAAATAATAGAACAAACATAATTATCTAGACTTTGATTAGGCACCATACTTTGAAGTTTGTGATAAATGGAAGCTTCAACACATAAACTATATAAAGGACAAGGCATGGTTAAGAATTAATATAATGAGGAAACTTAAATTCAAACTGGATAGAAAATCACTAGAAACAATATACACAACATTCATAAGACCATTACTAGAATATGGGGATAACATATGGGATAATTGCACACAGGCAGAAAAATGTGAACTTGACAAAATACAGAATGAGGCCGCCAGAATAGCCACTGGAGCTACCAAACTCGTCTCAATAAATAACCTGTACAAAGAAATTTGCTGGGAATCACCACAAAAACGACGCAATGACCATAAATTGACTTTATTCTTTAAAATGTATAATCGCTTAGCACCAGAATATTTATCCTCCTTAATACCCCAACAAGTAAATGATATATCCCGCTACAATCTACGTAACTCTAACAATATCAAAACCGTACGAGCTAAAACGAATCAATACAATAAATCCTTTTTGCCCTCTGTCCTAAGAGATTGGAATACCTTGCCAGCTGAAACTAAACAATTAAACACATTAAGTTCATTCAAATACTTTCTGAAGAAAGATAACGAGCCTGTTCCAAAATATTATTATTATGGAAAAAGAAAAACTCAAATACTGCATACCCGGCTACGAACAGGCTGCAGTTCTCTGAATCTAGACTTGTTCTTGAAAAATATCACTGACTCACCTCTTTGCAACTGTGGTTCTATCGAAAATGTGCAACATTACATTTTCCACTGCAGATTCTTTCAGCATCAACGCACCTTACTTCTTAATGATATACGACTATATAGAACACCAACTTTGAATTTATTGCTATATTGTGATCCATTACTATCAAATGAAATAAACCAAAGTATCTTCCATCATGTCCACAAGTATATCTTAGCAACGCAGCGTTTCTAATTCTCTCATCTTTAATGTGCATTACAAATGTTACCATATCATGTGACGACAGAAGAAAACCTAATATTAAACATGTCCTTAAGTCTGCACCACTCCCCACATCCCTTCAACATTCAGCAAAGCAATACAATCTGAAAATATTTCATGCTTTTTTCCATCGTTATTTGTTTGTAATTTGTATCATTTTCTTATTGTTGTTTTTTTCTCAATCTATTTTTCGCAATTATCATCTTTTCATATTTATAACACTACTTTGTATACTCACTTTGCTATATGTAGATAAAATACTGCCATATGCATGTACACTATATAGTCACTCTCAACAGGAAAAGAACTCTATAAGCATTTATGCTTTCGTTCTAATCCTTTGTATGTTTACAATGTACGTATGTTGTATATCATTTGTATTTATTGAATAAAATATGTTTAAACTAAATGGAAGCTGAGATATGAGTAGTTTGGTAAATAAACCCCGTGATTTTTTCTATGATTTTCTGTCATTTCTTATATTTTCATAAATATTCATGAATACGATAATTAGATATTTTGCATATCTTATCTTGATGGAGATGGGTTCTACCTTAGCATTTATTTGATTCCAAGTTTGGTACTCTATAGCAATGGCCAACTGAAAATATAAGACTTTTCTAGGTACGCCCCTTAATTGTTCTACAATTTTCTTTAATTTCTCATGTTATCATGAATATTCATGAATATAAGAATTAGATCATTTGCATATCAGACCAATGGATAAAAGTGCTGTAACTAAGCATTGATGTTTTGCCAGGTTTAGAATTCTAGATCAATTAGCAAATAAGATATAAGTAATTTTGTAGGTACACCCCTTATTTTTCTGCATTTTCCCTCATTTCAAATTATTTCATTAATATTCATGAATATGCAAATTATGTGATATGAATATCGGACCATTTAGGTAAGAATGCTTTGTCTTAGCATTGATTTAATACCAAGTTTGGTAGGCTGTGATAGTTAGCAGCTGAAATATAGGTAATTTTGTAGGTACAAACTTGACTTTTTCTATGTGTTGTCTCTCATTACTTATGTTTTCATTAAATTCATGAATATTCAACTGTTATACTTTGCATATCCGACCACTACGACATAGCATAAATTTTGTACCAGGTTGTTTTTTTTATCCTAGAATAAGTTGCTGGTGAGCTATGAGTATTTTGAAGGTATACCCCATTCTTTAGGATTGCTTTTAAATTATTTATTGGCATGGAAACCATGTGTTTTAACCTAACGAGTTTATTTTTTAGGATTTTTTTTGCAATTTGGCAGTCCAATTGAACAATTTGACATCCGTACGAAATAGACCTTGGAGATCATGGTATGTCTAACTATCTCCCTCCCCCTGGTGCAAAAAGACTTGTCAAATTGAATCACCTATATGGTATAACTACATGTAAATGCATCGCTGAATATTTTCATCGTTTTCCCACAATTTTTAACCTTTTCATTTATATTCATGAATATACAAATTAAACCAAAAATATCATTAAATATCTGATTATGCGATGAAAGGCGTATACCTAAGCTTTAATTTGGTTTCAAGTTTAGTAGTCTAGGATAAGTAGGTGTTGAGATATGAATGGGTTTCTAGGTTCAGCCCTATTCTTAAAAATCGCATTAGTGTTTGACATGGAAACTGCATTTTCACATAATCCAAACAGGTTTATTTTTAGGATAATTTTTTTACGCATTTAGGGGAACCGAATAAACATTTTGGCACCCATGTCAAATTGCCCTGGGCGTCAAAGGTATGTCAAAAAGCTCCCAAACAACGTCTACTTCTGTGGAAAAATCATATGAAAAGGCTTGTATAACAGTAACTGCTGTTTTTGAAAAAATGCTTCCTGATGATATAAGTACACCGCATACGGAGACATGATCATGGATGCATGCGTATGCGTATTTACAGACAGACATACAAATATGCGGACAAATCATTATTCGAATTGTGTATAATTCAACAAATGCACTATCCCCTTCATATTTTAATCAAAATGAGAAAAGCACATTTTAACGATGCTCAACTTTATTTTACTACAGGCTATTACATTTAGTATTGTTACGTCATATCATACGTATATATTGGGTCAGAATCAGTAAACCCTGTATGGATGGAGTTCGCTTGATGGCATTTTTAGTTTTACTACGAGAAGTCATCACTCATATGCTTTATAACCCAATAAATAAGCAAATACAGGAAGGCTGGTTTGAAATTCGTTTTCAGGTATTTTCTATTCTTTAACTGGCGTTACGTTATGTAACTAACGGTTAAGTTGCATGAACGTTAGTCTTTCATCGAAGCTTGTAGTCAGAATCGTTATAACGACAATCTGAGATGTCCACGAGAGTTTTTATAGCACACAGCATTTCCTTTACTTTTAATATTTATTACTTGGCGTTATTATGCAGAAGGGTTGACATATCCAAGTATTGTCTTCTATGAAAACACGTCAAATATTTCGGTTGCCAGCAAAGGGGTCGGTACCTTTAAAGCGGTATAACTTTTTGCGTATAAATAGTAGGAATCAACTGTTTTTTTATTTGCAAAGCTAAGACAATTTTGGGTTTGATTATGAAAAAGATTTTATAGAATTATCAATATCCAGCTCAGGAATCAATGTGAAAAAGTTTATTTTAACGAGTTTGGAGGGTTGAATTACATAACTTGACGTCATCAACGTCAAAACGACCTCAATGATTTTTTTAAAATTATGAGTCTCCCTAGAATTAATTGGACTTTCAAAAAATATTATCGTTTGGGGTTTAAAAAGTATGAAAACATGTCGAATTTATCAATTAAAATGACAACTGGCAACTTTCTGACATGCATGGTAGAGAGTTATCTGCCCATTTCACGCTATGACGCTACACTTTTTCGAAGTGTCAACAGGCGGATATTGAAAGCAGACATGATTAGCTAAATTTTGAGACCACTTTCATCCTTTCTAACGATGGGTGTATTTTTGACTTAAAGAATCGAGTCCATACACCAGACTATAGTATCTCGTTCCCATGACAAAATTATCTCAATCCCACGACATAAGATCTTGTTACCACGACATAAGATCTCGTTCCTACGACATAATTTTCTAGTTCCCACGACATAAGATATCATTCCCACAGCATGATTATCTCATTCCCATGACATAAGATCTGGTTCCAACGACATAATTTTTAATCGATCATATGCCAATTTGGTCTCGTAGGGACTCAATATCAATACATACCCTCTCATTGTTCACATAGAGAACCTACTTATTCTAAAACAATAATATTGCAAGAAAATGAGTTATATTGGGTTTAACAGAATATATGCCATAATGTCCCACTAGAAACTCAGTACAATGGAATGTGACAATGTCTTTATACGGTGATAAGAGCACTGCTAGTCTGATAGTGTAATTTGGAAGTAAAATCTTTAAGATGCTATTGATGGGACCATTGAGACTGGAACTTCATGATAGTAGATGTCGTATGTCTTCAATGTCTGAGAGTGGCTAGTACTGGGGCCATATGGCAAGCAATTGCCTGAAATCTGTCAGAGCTTGTGGGAGCTTCATGCTGTCTAAGAGTGGCTAGTACTGTGATCATATTGTTATCAATTGTCTGATATCTGTCGGAGCTGGAGTGAGCCACATACTGTCTGAGAGTGGTCAGTAATGGGATTATATGAGGTGATAAAATTCAAAAGTGATCAGAAGTTTTGCGTGTATGATATAGTAGCTTGTATTGTGAAACCAGTGGTAGCAAGAGTCTAACAGCGGTCAATACTTGGGTGGTCCAAGTCCGGGATAATATTGGGACAATATGTAATGGCTTAAGTAAATAAGGATGCAAAGATCAGGTATCGAGACATTCAAGCATCACAACTGACCCAGGTTACCGATGGAAAAGTGACAAACTCACAGTAAGACACCACAAACGAGAGCCAAGAGGTCAGCCCTTTCCCAGCAGATGACCACAAGGCACATATAAACAGACGCGATCAAAGGCATAGCAAACGCAAGACAGAAAAAACATAAAAGATCCACAAAAGAAGTACCGCCTTGGAACAGTCAGTAAAATATTTTACTGGAGTTTGTACTAGGGTGATCAGAGTCACTGAGTTGATTGTCTTCAGTGATTTAGATGAATTGATACTTTGAAAGCAGATATTGTATCGGTGCGATAAGAGTGCAGCTTCCTCTGAAAGAAGCTGGCACTAGTACAATGTGGTAATACCATGCATGATGGCACTAGTACATGTATCTTGACCAGCGGTTAGTCAGTTACCATAATTATTTCTGTAAAAGATCAGTTCTTGAGTGATAAGAGTCCTGCCTATTAATGGGGCAGTATGGGCAGTAAAGTCTACAGGCGACCAGTTCTGTTGGGGTCCGAGTACTGCGTTTCTGAGAAATGCAAGAACTGTAATTTATTTATACAGTAGTGGTAGGAGATTGTATCGCATTCCCTAGTCTTAGGCCACTAAGGAACAAACATGGCATATCCCTTTATAAAAATAGAGAATTGTTTGATACATTTTTATCATTGCACAGGTTATGCTTATGTGATAAATTGATACCCTACATGTAATGTAAGAGGGGGTTGGGTAGCGTAAAATTACCTGATATTGAGTCCCATAGTGGTCAAAATGAATACTTAATTGGAATTTCTTTACATCATTATGTACATATATATTAAATTTTATGGCATCTCAATTTTTTATGTTCTTGAAATAGTTATATACTGACGGACTTTAATTACGCAACACTAACTTCCCCTTATATCTTCCAAAAGACTGTTGAATGTAAACTTCCTTTGCTTCGACTATGTCATCATGACTTGGCTTCTTTAGCGAACACTTTAGTTTAAATGTACAGCTAAACTGGACGACATTATTTGCACCGTATGAATAAAGCCATTTAAACATTTCTTAAGTAGAGGAGAATTTAAGCTTTTGAATGAAAGGGTACACCCAGAAAAACGTGATATACGCAAATAAGCTGTATCGCAGAACTTCCAATCAATGTGCGAGTAATTCCTTGATGACTAACAAAGTCCATGATACAAATTTGATGCTTCTAGTGTTTCTTGATTTAAAGAAGTATGGGCTCTTTCATTTATAACATTTGGTCACATGAAACAGTTGACCCCTATGTCAAAAAGTTAACATTTGTATGCATTACGATCATCTTAGATTGTGGTATTTCCTGATCATACTCACTTACTATTTTTGAAAAGTTTTCCATATTTTCCTTACAAATGAATGCTCATTAACATACAATCAAAATTATTGGTTCACCTTTCTTTTCGAGACATAAATTAAAGCTGTTATCCAAGTGTTGCGTTTTTAAAGTCTGTCAGTAAACTAATGATAAAGCTTGGTGCCCTAAATGAAATGTGAGCGGGACCTGGTTGATAATATCACATTCCCTACCAGTGTGAAAAAAAAATTCCTTCTAAAAAATATTTTTGTTGTCATTTTCATTTTTATGGAAACGTTAACCTTATTTTCTTGTAATTGTTATGGTTTTGTAACAGCTAAGTAATAAGGGTTGATAACGTCACATTTCCTGATATTGGGAGACCTAGTTTGCACATGTTCCCTTAAAAAATATGTCGTGGAAACGAGATCTTATATCTTGGGAACGAGATAATTATGTTGTGGGAAAGAGAAATTATGTTGTGTGAACGAGATATTATGTGGTTTGAACAAGATAATTATGTCGTGGGAACGAGATCTTACGTTGTTGGAATGAGATATTAAGTCATAAGAACGAGATAAAAAAAAGTCACATGTCCCCTCTGTGCTGCCGTATTTTATAAATGTACCTGCTCATGAACTTTTGGAACTACATGTAATCTCATATGCAAATAATGAAAGCTCAGACAAGCCTGCATAAATGCACGGTCTTGCTATACTCTGCAATTTTAGCACGAACAAAGTAGAATTTGATATGAAGACTATGAATAAAATTAAAGACTCAGTCAAAAATGAATACTAAAATGAGTACTAAAATCACATAAACTGCAGAGTTGCCGAGGTCAGGGAAAAAATTCTGGAAATGATTCATTGAAAAAAGTCTAAATCAGGGAAAAGTAAAAAACAAACATTTTCTGTCAGGGAAATGTAAGAAAAAAATGAAAAGTCAAGGAATTTCAAAATTTTACAAAAAAGTTGCTCGTTAATAGACTTCTAACTATAATAAAATAGTAATTGCTATAGATATAGATTCCAATACACCTGCCTCCTGAGATTGTCAAAATTCTACTTATTTATATCCCTCTGCAGGGCATGTTATTACAGGTAATCTAAATATCATTCCTGACGCTAAAGTTGGCAATATAATTTCTAAAGGTCCTAAATATAGATTTCCCTCTAATATTGATTTCTCTAAATGTCGTAGAGAGATCGCTGCTTCTTTAAATGACTTTAGTAATCGCTGGTGCAAGCGGGAAAATGTTGAACCTGATGCCTTGAAGGAATGGAAGATTAACATTTTTAAAATTATTGATACTCGTATTTCATTTTACTCTCGTTATACACATCTTTTACCCCCTAAACCTAAACCTTCTTTTCGTCATCTTAAACGAGGTATCCAGGATTTTCATAGGAACTATGTTTTGGTTCCAGTAGATAAAGCTGCTAACAATGTTGTAGTTGTTTGACGATAGTATTATATTAATACTCTTATGCGTGAGCTTGTTGACACTAATGCCTATAAACTGCAGCCTTCTTTAAGTGAGAGGGCGATTGTTGATGGGCATTGTTGTTATACAGCCTTACATTTTGGTGTTAAAGCTAAAGAAAATCAAGTCAAAATTCCTAGGTTGTACTGGTTACCTAAACTCCATAAAAACACTAAAAAGCAAGATAAATTGCTAATTCTAGCTCTTTTACGACAACAGAACTTTCTAAATTGTTAACCTCGTATCTTACAGCTGTTAAACAACATGTTATCAAGTATTGTGAAAAGGTATATGAGAGATCCGGTAAAAACCTATTTTGGTCTATTAAAAATTCAGGTGAAATTTTAGATAAACTTAAAGCTAGAGATTTCAATGCGACCAGTTTGTCTACTTATGATTTTTCTACTCTTTACACTACTTTACCTCATAATTTTATTGAAAGAACCTTCCAGAGAGAAGGCTCTCCATACCTTGCATGTAATGACAGAAATGCAGTTTTACTTCAGAAAAGCCTAAAAAATATCATGCATGGTCGTGTCAAAATGTATGTGATGCGCTGACCTTTTTGTTGGACAACATTTGTATTCAATTTGGCACCAAGCTGTATAGACAAGTAGTTGGGATTCCTATGGGCATTAATTGTGCTCCCCTGGTTGCAGATTTATTCCTGTTTTGTTATGAGAGGGACTTTATGATGTCTCTCTCTGATGATAAGCAGGCTGATGTTATTGATGCGTTTAACTCTACACACAGATATTCGGACAATATTTTAAATATTAATAATGTTTATTTTGACAATATGGTTAGTCAAATATACCCGTTAGAGCTCCAATTGAATAAAGCCAATACCCCTGATACCAAAGAGGCATTTTAAGACTTGCATTTGTCAATTTCTAATGATATTGTTTCTACCAAAATTTATGATAAACGTGACGACTTCGATTTTGAAATTGTCAATTTCCCATTTTTAGATGATGATGTTTCTCGTTCTACATCATATGGAGTCTATATCTCTCAACTCATTCGTTTTGCTAGAGCATATAGCTATGTTGCTGACTTCAACACTCGCAACAAATTGTTAACTAAGAAACTTCTTAAACAAGGCTATTGGTATCATAAACTTCAAAAAATATTTTTTTAAATTTTATAGACGATACTATGATTTGATTTCTAAATTCCAAGTTGGACTAAAATCTTTCTTGCGCCAAGGACTTTCAGAACCTGATTTCTATGGTGACTTGGTGTATAAATTGAAAAAGATTGTTGGCCATAATAATTTTTCAGCGCAGTTCATTAAAATAATTTCCCATTGTAAAAAGATTGGCTAAAACAGATATGTATTGCAACAGACTGCATGCTTGGTGGTCAACCCAATCACAGTTGGCAACTGCTTTCCTCTTTAATTGCACGCCCGTGGGTCTGACGTCAGACTCTATGATGGTTCCGGCTTAAAGACTTATCTATTGATGAGATGGTAGGGGCCTGGTGCTTTGGCTGTTTGTCAGGCCCACCAGGGTTTACCTGTTGGGTTTCTTTTGCTCCGGTATTCAGTTTTATCTACTGTTGAATCCTTATCTTTGCTTTATCTCCTTGTTCTATCTTGATTTATATGTTCTGGGAGATGATGCATTGATAAGTTAGGGGTCCTTCATGCAAAGCAAACATCTATGTGTCTTGATCCACATCTGAACTAAGGGTGAGGATGGTGCCGTTAAACCTGTCTAAGCCCTCCAGTAAAACATTTTACTGACTGTTCCAAGGCGGTACTTCTTTTGTGGATATTTTATGTTTTTGTTCTGGTTGTGTTTGCTATGTCTTTGTGCGCGTCTGTTTATATGTGCTTTGTGGTCACCTGCTGGGAAAGGGCTGACCTCTTGGCTGTTTGTGGTGCCTTGCTGTGAGTTTGTCACTTTCCCATGGTATCCTTGGTCAGTGAGGTACTTGATTGTATCGATTCCTGTTCTTTGCACCCTTACTTATTCTAATTTTATTAATTTTCCATAGATTTCAAGCAATATTAGAAAAGGAATGTTTGTTCAATTTATGTTCAGAAACATTCCTTTTCTAATATTTATGGGTTGAGATTTTTCTTTAAAGATTAAATCTGCAAGCATAAATACATTTGTATTTGTACAAGATTTTTGAATTAGTGATGGATAAAAATGGCTATAATCTGCCTTCCAAAAGGGTCTGGAAAACGGGAGAAAGTCAGGAAAAAGTCAGTGAAAAGTCAGGGAAAGGGGTACGTGCATTGAGGGGCTAATTTTGCCCCCTTTGGAGCCAAAAACAGAAAATTGCTTTTCACAAATATCTTTGGATTGGTTTATTAGAACAATGACGGAACTGTCAAATTTCGGCATTTATTTAATTTTACCGTTGCTATGGTAACAAAAATGGCCAACAAAATAGGCATAAAATAGAGAAATTGCCATTTTTGACCAAATTTAAGGCTTTTAGAGACCGTATTTTAGTATCAGATATCAGCACAGCTAAATACCAAAAAAAAAACTTTTAATATGTTGTGTTCCATGATAATTCTCATCATCTGTTAAAATATCTTTTTGGTATTTGCCTGTGCTCTATGTTAATTGCTCTGTCAAACGTCTCAAATTTGCTCCAAAATGATCAATTTCCTATTTTCAGCCTATTTGGGAGGTTACTTTTTGTTACCATAGCAACGTTAAAAGTCAAACTAATATCAGACTTTGCTTATCTGTAGCTGGACCCACCGTAGGTCAACTTGAGGTTTTCTTTAGCTCTGACTATCTGTGAGTCATAAGCCCTTTTCTTTGTTTCATCATGGTGTGTTAATTTGATTAGAGTGTTTCTCCATGGTGATACTTTGCATTCTTTAGATGGCCTCCATGCGAGCTAAACATTTCTTGTACTTCAACAACAGCAGAATCTAGGGTGAAGATTTGGTACCAGTAAAATGCATTTAAGCCCCCTCGTGGCATAGGCTGTTGTCCGTTCTAAGGCGGTGGTTCTGTTGTTGTTGACTTTTTGTTTATTGTTACTCCCATTGTGGGAGTCTGTAATTGTTCTAAGTTTTGTTTTACGTTACTTTATGTCCATTCTAGTATTGCAATCATCTTGATGGGGAAGAGAGGGCTGGTTGCTTTGCTTAATTTGTCTTCCTGGTGTCTTGTGATGGTTGAGCCGCTCTTCCTCGCGGTGCCATGGGGTTGTCTGCGGTTTGTGATTGTGGTATTTCCTGATCATACTCACTAACTATTTTTTATTATACACTTGGGACATTGTTCTAATAAACTAATAAGAAGAATTTGGTGAAACATGAATTTATTTTTTTGGCCTCATAGGGGGAGGGGGGAGGGGGGCAAAATAGCCTCTCAATACACGTAGCTCTTTGAAAAGGATATTGAGTGGCAACTCTGAACTGGCTCAGATGTAATCTTGGATCTTACATGAGTGCTCATGTATTATTGAAGGTACGTAACGAGTTGAGAAAATGATAAAATGCGAGGATTGCGGAGCATTTGGTCTCTCTTATCTCTCGTTTATTTGGAAACGAGTTCAATAAAACATGAACACAAAAGTTAAATGGCAGTATTTTAAGTTACTTTGAAATCACATGTTTCACGTAAAATATTAAATCGACTGTCACACCTTACCGAATAGTGCTACGGTCGCGTATTGGACAGTAAAATTCTCTGTCTGTCCGTGTCCATTCACATGCGTTTCTTGTCAGCTCTTAATGCGGTGAATGCGTTCAGTGTCAGGTAATATCTGTTTTGTCCGGTCTTATGTGTTGGCAAGTTTTGGACATGTTCAAAACTTCAAACGGAGGCCTCCGGATTAAGATTTTCGGTGGATGAACGTTTCTTGTGCGTTGGTATGCCGTTTGCCGGGTTCTCGTGATTCAGGCATCCTGTAGGTATCCTATATGTATCTGTTGTTATCCGTTTGACCTGAGTTGTGCAATGGTCAACCTCAGGACATGTAACGGTTTAAACGGACAAGTACCATATGTTAAACGGACAAGAAACGCATATAACGGGCCCATGCGAAACGGTGGTTCATGAGATCAAAGTAATGACGTTTATCTTTCTATGGAACAAGATTCGACTCCACCTCCACCACCACCACCCAATATCACATACTCATTGCGTTTCTTAACTTCACATGAGAGGATGTTTAAGAATATAGGAGATTCATAACAGAAACACAAAACCATGGTCTGTCGTGTCACAGTCAGCCTTGAATGAGAGGAGGAGGAGATGAATATCTTACAGTCTACTTACGCCCCAAGGGTGTGGGGGCGATACTCTCAAGTTTTCTTGCACGTAGACTAGGACCAATCATCTACTGTTTACCCTAAAAATATCAGAAGTATCAGGCCTAGGCGTTTCCCAAAAAAATAATTGAAAGTTAGCAACCCCCCAAAAATATTCATTTTCTGTATCTTGACCTTAAGAAAATAGCCCTAGAATGTTTAGATATAGCTCCCACAAATAATCCGGTTTTGCAAAGGCCCCCTAGAAATATTCTCAGTTTCATCATACCCCCGTCCAACCCCAAACCCAACCCACAAATATATTCATCTTTCTGACATCCCCCAAAAATATTGAAATTCAAAATTTGAACACCTAAAAATGGCTGGAGCCTGCGTATATATGGAAGAATCAGAGTACCACCCTTTACGCCCTTTTGCCTGTTCTTTGGAGCGTTTTTGTCGACTTTTCTTTGGGTGGCATCATGAAGTTATTAACCAACTGACGAAAGATATTCTATCCGTCACCCGACTGGCCAAGTGCATTCTGTGATCGTTCAACGAACGTTTTATCCGTTGCATATACGGTACATATTCCTTTTGTCCGTTATACATCCGTTTCTCATATGGCAAAGTACGTTAGTTGACCGTTCTTTGTCCGTTACTTGTCTGTTGAATATGTGCTTCTCATGCGCTTTATGCGCACCTTACACGTTTTGCGAAGACCCTCATTGCCACCGAGACAACTTTCATCACCGGATGACCACCGAAAAAACATTTTTTTCATTTTTCTGTCTGTTTGGCATCCGTTAACCTTATCCGGTAATATGTGACAGCACCATAAGATTTGTAATTATCAGTTATCTCTCATATTAAATGTATTGTTGCACGTTGCCAAATAAACGTTGTCTATCTCACGGCATATGCCTTTATCAGGTCATGATGATGTTGCACTTTTTGAATGACGTCGCCTATGACGCTGCATCAGCACAAAATCGAAAATTACGTCATTATCGCTAATTTAAAGAGAGAAACAGATAGGTAAACTGATAAATAGAATACTTGGTTGGCGTCTTTTGATATCAAGTTTACCATGCTCAGCTTTGAGAACGCATGTTGAGTCGCTCAGCAAGCCTTGCGATGTCAACAAGCGTTCTCAAAGCCTTGCCTGGTAAACTTGATACCAAAAGACACTCACCTAGTATTCTCTATTTATATGCTCAACGTGTTATGGGAGTCATTACATAACGTTACTAAAATGTAAACTTCTAATGGTTTATCAATTATATAACATGGTTTTACAGACTTTTCCCCACATATATTTTCAGATCAGAAGCATATTCAAGAACAGATGTATTTCTGCTGGCAGTAAACCAATCATAAAACCTGTGATAAATGACTGCATGGGTTGGAGTAATCAGGTCTATATCATGCTAATACTTTTAATAGTCTAGTTAAGATGCATTAACCCATTTAAGCTGAATGAATTATCCTATCTCTATCGGTAGGACGAGTCAATTTCAAATTTTAGGGGTATTTGGTTGCATTTTTCATTTTTATTCAAAAGTTCATATAATATTCTGTAAGCAAACATTAGAGACCATGATCAGAGTCCGCATTCTGTGGCAGCTAAACTGGGTCTGCACTGCTTGCCCGTGTCCCACAAAAAGGACGCTAGGCTAATATGGGTTTATCATTTAAGAGAAATTTTCATTAAGGATTTATCTTGACCTACTTCCCGTTAAGGTAGGAAGTTGAAATTGTACACTGGCATTAGACTCTTTCTCTATAAGTCACATAGTAATTTGCTGTTCTGTTTTACAATTCGTTTCTTGTTTACGTGTGCTGTTCTAATGTAAAGTAGAGTGATGGAGCCAGTTGAGTACAGAGCAGTCATGAGGTTACTCTATTTGAAAGGTTCCACACCGAAGAAAGCTTTAGATGAAATGAAAGCAGTATATTGGGAGGATGCCCCGTCAAATGACGTTGTCAAACATTGGCATCCCCAATTCAAGTGCGGTCGTACATCAGTGGAAACGGTCCCGATTTCTCGGCACCCAATGTCTGCCATTGATGATGCCACCATCCAGAAGCTTGTGACCGCGAGTTTTTGGAGGATCGTCGTCTAGCAAAGCTGGGCCAACTAGTCCATGAAGTAAAGATCAGTGTGAGGTCTGTGGAAAACATCATCCATGACCATATGCACATGGGAAAGGTGTCTGCTAGATGGATTCCACGGTTGTTCATACCTTTACAGAAGCAAGAACGGGTCATGTGCGTCATATTATGCTTCACTCCTGAAGAAATTGCGAAAATCCATCAAAACAGAGAGCCGTGGTATGCTGACCAGAGGCGGTTAGACTCCTGCAGGACAATCCTCCAGTTCACAACTTGTATGTACCTCAGACAGAAGCCCAGTCCTGCGGCTATAAATTCTTCCTCACCCTCCTTACTCTCCCGATCTTGCACCATCTGAGTCGTGACTGCCATCTTCCCAAACATGAAATCATTTTTAAAGGGGATGCGATTCTCAGTCGATGAGAGCCTCGTTTCCGAAGTCAAAGCATGGCTTCAGGCATAACCTGGTGAGTTCTACGGTAGAGGTCTACATACCTGCATCAAACGATTGGAGAAGTATATCACCCTTGCAGAAACCTACGTAGAGAAAGACTTATAATTGTGGCAAGATATGTTTCTCTCCGACCATGGGAAGTAGGTCAGGGGAAATCTTTAATGAACGTCCCTCGTATATGCTTGTTCGTTTTTGTTGTTGATGCTTAACGTCCAAGTTAACAATTTTTTAGTCATGTTAGGACGTTTTGTTGTCTTCCAGGGTTGAAACAGTACTTAGCAGAGAATAAATTGTCTTGCTCAGCGACACAACACAGTGTCTCTGGTGAGTCTTGAACTAGCAACCCTTCAACCCAAAGTCTAACACTCAACCACTAAGCCTCTGCTCTCAGTTGTAAAAGGCGCACAGTTGTTTCATTCCTCGATATTTTTATATTCATATTGCTTTCATTTCTATATCATAATTGTGATTTTTTCAAGTAAAGATCACATACATATTTGGCCGCTATTGAAACAAAGTCTTTGCATCATTACTGCAGATTGTTTGTCAGTCACAATAAAGTTCATCAGTCAAATTAGGGACAATATTGCGTTAACACAGATGTGAGATATGCCTTCATCGGCCTCAGACTTAATGAAGGCCCTGGCGTAAAGCTTTAATCTGTTGGTTGGTGCCTGCTGCTTGTCGTTGGCTAGGCCCATCGTAGCTCAACTTGAGGTTTTCTTTAACGCTGACTATCTGTGAGTCATGAACCCTTTTCTTTGTATCATCATAATGTGTTAATTTGATTGTTTCTCTGTGCTAATACTTTGCATTAGTTAGGAAGCCTCCATGCGAGCTAAACAAGCTTTGTTTTAACAACAACAGAATCTAGGGCGAAGGTTTATCGCTAATAAAATGCATTTAAGCCCCCCACCCCACCCCCGGCTGCTGTCCGTTCTAAGGCTGTGGCTCTGTTGTTGTTGATTTATTGTTTAATGTACTTCCCATGGTTTGTGGAAGTTATGTGTTTGTCTTCGTTTTGTTAAGCATTACTTTTTGTCCATTCTAGTTTTGCAATCATATTTAAGAGGAAGAGAGAGCTGCTTGCTTTGCTAGTATTGTCTTTCAGATGTATTGTTACTATAAATGTTCTGTTGCTTTTCCTCACAGTGCTGTGGGTTGGTCTGCAGTATGTGATTGTGGTATTTCCTGATCATACTCACATACTTTTTTCGATTACAAATGACTCAGACTGACACATGATTGATCTGATGGGCAGAGAAGAAAATATTGTCACAAGATTACAAGTCAGGAATAGTATTCATTACAACATTGTTTAAAGTGTAATATCATTGTAGATAATATTGTATTTGCTTATACATTCTCCCTCATTTTGGGATATACCTTAATCTGGTTAGATATCTTTACGTCACTGGCATAAACAATTTATGACATTTCTAAACAAATAACCAAACAAACAAAAAACAAACGAACAAAATATAAAAAGAAAACAAACACACACTAAAAACATATTCTATTATCGAGTATAATATATTACTTTTGTGGTATTTATATTGATAGTGTATGCCTTTGTTATAGCTTAAGATGAACGAAATCATCTTTTAACAAAGGAATCACAGAAGTTGGTACTGTATAGAGGAACTTTCATGAATGCTCATGTATCATCATACCTGCACCTTTTGTAAAAAATGGGATATATTGTAACAGCCATCTGTCCATCTATCCCTCTGTCACGCAGTTTGCCCATAAAGCAAACTCTACTTTGATTTTTTGAATGAGGATGTTTATATGTGGAACACTTGGCTTATAATAAATTACACTGCTCAAAATATTTAAAGGAACACTGCCTATTTTGCCATTTATCACAATACAAAGTCACTCATAGTCTGACTCATAACGAGAGTTTGATTAATAAGGCAAAAACCTGTTTCTCATGTGATTAGTTTGGTTACCCATCAAGGATGATGCTTGTTAATAAAAATGAAGCAATCCCTTTCCAGATATCTCTATGGAACGCTTTTGGTAAAAATGGAATTTTGTTAAAAATACCCCATTTTTCCAAAACCACAATTTAAGAGGATGTTTCCACAACAGCGTCATTTCTGTACAGTAAATAGCCTTTCAATATTCCAGAAATCATCAGGTCACTCTATTAACAAATTCAGAAGATTCTACAGAGTTCCAGAAAAAATCGTCATTTTCAAGAAAATTAAAATTTACAAAATTTGAGCCATGAATTTTAGCAGCAATTGTTTTATCGAAAAAACTTTTCTGATCCAAAACTATGACTATCGTAGCACAAATGGCAAAAGAAACTGGGTTTCTGCCTTATTGTCTAGTGAAAAACATTACTTGTCTATTGTACAGGGGTTAACATTATCAACTATGGAAAATCATCAGATGTTTCTTTAAATATTTTGACCAGTGTATTTCAACCAGATAACACCCATATTATAGTAACAAGCTAGATGTTTATGGCATAATAATGTCCTTTTACGTGTGATTGCCAAATATCACCAATGTGGCCATATGGATACAAAGCACACTTTTAACATACGCTTAATAAAGTTATTAGCTTTTTCACTTTCCATTTGTGTTTAGCCTTTGATTTTTGTTCAGCTAGAATGCCAGGTCAACAAGCCAAAGATTTTTTTGCAACGATAGTACTAAATTCGACTGACAGTAATGTGCAAAGCCAGTGATGAGCATGTTCGTTAAGTGACCTGTAGCAGACAGACTTACATAGCGCTTATAGTGCAGACCTAAGGGTCATGCATGATTAAAGTACAGACCAAAGGGTCGTGCAAGACTCACATAGTGATTATAGTGCAGACCCAAGGATTGGGAAATATACTTCAGACCAAAAGATTGTTCGATTTCAATTTGACGACCACAGATAAAGGAGATACGATGGTTAGTCAAAAATAACTGAGCCCCACCTTATAACATTTACTTCAAGTAAAATGGACACATATTTAAATAATATTTCATCGCAGTTATATTTCATCTATTCAATAACCTAATTTATATCTGTTGGTAGGCTTTATATACTGGTTGCTAGGCAACCAAACATGACATGTCGAGCGTGTGCGTTCACGCTGTAATGCATCAATATCTAAGCGTTGCCATGGAAACGATAATGTCAATGTAACGCTGCAGTCACTGTCGTTTGATACCTATTACATGTACCTACTCAGTGCCACAAAAAAGAAAACAACTGACCCCAAATTATAGATGCTGTGGTAGTTTGATTTCAGAATTTCGCAAATTTTTACGTCCCTCAAGTCCTATAATTTACCCCACCCACATTCATATTAACACAATTTTAATAGAAAACATAAAATAATTGCCTAATATTGCTTATGCAGTACTGCATACACAAACAAACCTACAAAAATATTAAATTCCTTGTTTGGAATAAATGATTCTGTTTCCATGGCAACACAATCATCATGTATTTGAAAATTTGTGAAATTTTGACTTATTTTGTTGCTAGGCAACGCATGCAATCAGTGTTCACCCAAACATTTACAAACCAAGTATAATGAAAGGACAATATGACATATGTTATTCAAATAAATGTCAAATATGTCTTTCTCAAAAACTATCAAGCCCACAAGCTTTTTTAAGACATACTGTATATTCCTGGTGGCTGAGATCGTGAACGCATCGCTCTGACTGACGATCATTAGTTGCCTAGCAGCCATAACAGAAGCTTCACCGCGGTAATTATTTTTGGTCAAAACGTCTATGACATGTTATACTTATAAAAGGTAATCACATTTCTTGTCTACAATGTGAGGCTAAGATATAATGAAGTAGGGCTCAGTTATTTTTGACTAACCCTCGTATAGGTAAATTACTCCAATACATGTATATATACAATACATAGTGGCTGAATGGTCTAGGAGGCTTTCTTGTTATCCAACTGTCTGACGAACAGTGGTTCAAATCCAGGCGTGACTGATTTTTTTTATTTTATCTTATTTATTAATTTTCTTTGTCATTTACCCTGCCATTTTCAAAAATGTATAAGTATGCAAAATTTGATCACAGTATGTGGTGCGGTTCAAAAGTTGTGAGCAATGTCACTAAAAGACCTTGGCAATATTTAGCATACCAGTGGATGGACAATATTGAAAATAATATGAATGCAAAATTTTATCCAAATGTACCATGAGGCTCAAGAGTTATGGGCATTTTCCCTAACTGACCGCAACCGGCTAAATGATGCCCAGCAAACCCTCGTCCATTTAAAAAGGCTGTTACACATGCCAGTAGTCAGAGATAATGTTGACATGCAAAAATTGATCAATATATACAAAGTGGTTCAAGAGTTTAATTCACTAACTGCTAACGGATGGATGGAAAGAGGGACTCGTTTAGTGGTAATAGTGCATACCAAAGGGTTGTGCGATTCTGCTCTGAAAAGGATAAGCTAATTGAGCAAATGTTTGGTAAGCAATTTTGCCATGAATATGACTGTATTATCTTCTTGGGGAATATTTCACTGGTAGCTGTGTATGACAAAACAGTTAGGTTTAGGTTTTTTTTTATTAAATATTAATTAATATGAAAGTTCTCTGATATATCTGTAGAAATATTCCATTCATCCTATGAAAACTAGATATATATGTACGAGGGGCGTTCATTTAATTATGGCACCATATTCATCATCAGCGAATTATAGGACTTATCCATATTTTATTCATTTCAACGGTTGATGTGGTCTCCCTTTACAGAGACTCAGTTTCCAGTTTTAAAATCCAGGCTCTGAATGCAGATAAGTAGACTTTTTGAACACACCCTGTAGACATTTCACATTGACACTGACAGGAGCACTTTGTGGCTAATAGATTGTTTCTCAGTAAAGTAAACAGGGAAAAGTCACAGGGACTCAAGTCTGGTGAATAAGATGGATTGTGGAGCCATACCATAGTTTCTGTTTCCAGGAAATCCTGATCCAGTTTACGTTTGTGGGCACATGCATTGTCATGAATAAGACAC
The DNA here is from genome assembly GCA_964019695.1 of Loripinus fragilis. Taxonomy (NCBI): domain Eukaryota; kingdom Metazoa; phylum Mollusca; class Bivalvia; order Lucinida; family Lucinidae; genus Loripinus; species Loripinus fragilis. The sequence goes on from CAXHUL010000670.1 coordinate 70,433, forward strand.
ACGTCTCTTAGAACGGTTACATGCATGCTTTTCCATGTTTTTTTCTCTTTTCATTTTTGAAAAACACGTTGTTCTTATAGAAATTATCTATAACTTGTCGAGCTTTGGCATTGAAACTTGAACTATGGGCCAATAAGAATTAAAAATTAAGGCATATATAACTCTTTCCTGCAATTTTCGTTATTTTTGATGACATGCCTAGCTTGGTCGTTGCACAGCCACTGCTTATTATAAACGTATCTCTGTGGTTCAAATTTATATTTCCAGGTTCCATCAACAGTAAGTACATGTAGTTCTGATATTCTAGATTTGTCACAATTTTGCACTTTTTAAATAAATAAATGGGCATTTTTTATAGGAGTAGCCTTTTTGCTCTTTAATCAAGCGATGGGGCCACACCAAGCACAAACCTTTCTAAGTTTTAACTGCTTAGTTAAAATCTTATGAGCTCACCTAAATAATATGACAACACTATGGGCAATATTTTTCAATATTAGTCAGGCGTCTCGGCGCCTGTCACAGCAGCACCATTAGCATTTATAACAGCAGTTTTGGGCTGACCAGGACGAGAACCGTCTTTGTGGTTAGTGAAACAATCTTGAAATTTCTTGCGCGACCTGAAAACTAACGTTTTAGACACTGTGGATGTTTCATTATATGTCAGTGGACCTGAAATGTTCAGATGAATTCTACCTTTATTATAGGTCATTATTTCAAAACTTGTTTTGGGTTTCATAAAACACACACTATTTTAGCAAGTGTATTACGACTGCCCATGTTTGAACTTTCAACAACTTTTGAAAAGTGAACGGATTCAAACAAAATTTCGTTCCATAATTTAAAAACACTCCCCCTGAAATTTTCGCAATTAACATGAGTTTCTTACAGCCATGTGGTTAGGAGGCGTATTAGTGCCAGAAATATATGAACGCCCCTCGTATAATAATTATTTCAGTTGAGAAAACATAACATTTTGAAAACGCAAGTGAGTAAGACCAAGAAATGCAACATTCACAGCATACAGAATATAAGAATCCATCATGAGCGTGAGGGTGGGATAGAAAAATCTGTCCCAAGGATCACCGATTGGCATCACGAGGTCTGCCGAGTGATGACAATCCGTAATCGCGAGGGACAGATTAATCTATCCCATCCTCACACGAATGATGGATTTTTTTTCTTGCTCACGACTAAATACCTCATTTATATTGAAAAATCTCGAAGGAGACTTCTACGCTGCGATGCGACATGGTAACGTCATTATAACATTACAATGACGTAACGGATCGACGTGCGGCCAGCGTGCGGCTGTTCATTTTTTATCTTTCCCAAGGGGTGGTACGGGTGTGTGAGATAGAAATATCCCTCGTCCTGATGTGCGACACTGGGATAAAGAGTTAGGGATCTTTTATGATTGTATTAATAAACTTCACCGTCTATCATCGAAACCGGAAATAGCGTACCACTGAATCGAAAGTAGAAAAAAACGGCAAGGCAGGCGGTGAGTTTTTACCTTTATTTTCGCTTTATTATTTGCTCCCGAGCAACCACTGACATCAAGATTAATTTCAAAGGGATTAATTTCAATGTTGTGTATCTTGATGGTATTCTGTGTGTCGACATAGCTCTGTTTACACAAAATTATCGCTGCTTGGTACTGGCTGGATAGCGCTCCTGCCGTAAAAACAACCTTTGAACTAACGAATACATGGTTTATCTTCGGGTAAGAAGTTAATTCCCTATTTCTATATGCAATTTGCACCATCTCAGTTTTATCTCTGGTCTTGGTTTGATTATTTTCAATTGGAATCTATTGAAACAAAATAACTATGGTATACGGCGAATAGTTGTTGATGGCAAAACTCGTGTACTGCGATTAGTTAAAATCGTGTACCGCGAATAGTGGCAACGTTTAATGAGATTGACGCTTATTTCATTACTGACACTAGAAAAATAAATGAAACATTGTTTTTTAGCATTGGAATTCATTTCAATTTATATTAAAACCATGAGGATTAAATTGGGGGCGCAGTTGCTAAGGGGTAGAGTGCTTGACTCAAGATTGAGGGGTCGCAGGTTTGAGCCTCACCTGTGGCACTGTGTTGTTTTCCTGAGCAAGACACTTATCATCTTTCTAGTGCTGATTTAACCCAAGAAAACCCATTACAGCATGACTGAAAATTCATTGACTGGGGCCTAAAGAAGAAAAAAATACCCCCAGCACACAAGGCTAAATGGGTCACGTGTGGGCTCTATCTGAGCGTATTGCACATGTTGGTGCCACATAGGAATTTAAGCCCATGTAGAACCCACACAGGGCACATATAATTATTAACACTCACATAATCAGAACCACTGCCGCTTGAGCCTTTGGGTGATCCCTAAAATAAAACCACAACCCTCTCCACCAGTCCAGTACTGGTTATTGTCAGAGAGACTGACTAGAAATTTGATATTTCACCTGTAGCCAGTTTAGCTATGATACATTACAAAAAGCGAACAACAAAGTGGCTGATCAGACAAAGTAGAAGTGCAGGCTGGTCTGTGCATTTGTTGTTGGCAACCCTCCAAAGACAGGTTTTCTCGCATCAAGGACCATATAACCTTTATGTGTTGCCCATAATGACCCAAATGGGTCCCACATGCAACCCATATGGGTTTTCCCACATGGGTCCATGTACCACTGTTGCAAATACCTTATCAGTCCCATTTGGACTACTACTATGGGACACATATTATATCCAAATTATTATTGAAAAAAAATGTGTGTCACATGCTATTAACAGTCAAGTTTAACCGGCGTATTATCAAGGCAATTCCCATGCTATTGATTCACAGCTTTTGGACTTAACGTATACACTTTCTTGGGATGTCACAAGAAGTGACGTCAGGAAAAATGGGGCTACATTAGATTTGGGTTGTCTGTCATTCCATCATTCCATCTGTCATTATGTCCGTCTGTCATCATTTCATTTCCACTCAATATCTTGAGAACAACTTTATAGAATTTACCCAAATTTTGACTAAGCATTGATATTGAGTTATTTTTCTACATGATCTAGATTGGGATTTTACACGTCATATTTCAAACATTTGTACCAAAGTTATGGCCCTTGATTTATACCAGAATTTCGTTTCCCCTCAATATCTTTAGAAAAAATTGACAGATATTTACTAAATTTTATATATGCATTCATAATAATATCTAGCTTGGGATTGTTTCACGTCATTTTTCGCACATTTGTACCAGAGTTATGGCCCTTGATTTAAGCCAAAATTTTGTATCCGCTCAATATCTTGAGAACAAAATGACAGATTTTCACCAAATTTTATATATATGCATTTGTTTTGATAAGATCAAGGTCAGGATTGTTACACATGATTTTTAGATCATTTGTACTAGAGTTATGACCCTTGATTTATGCCATAGTTTTGTTTCCGCTTAATATCTTGTGAAAAAACTGACATATTTTCACTAAATTTTATACATTCATTCATATTGACAAGAACTAGGTTTATTACTTATTTGTAACAGAGTTATGGCCCTTGCTTCATGTCAGAATTTCCTTTCCGCTCAGTATCTTTAGAACATATGGACAGAATTTGACTAAACTTTATAAATGTATTTATATTGACAAGATCTGTGTCAAAAGGATTTTTACCTGTTATCTTTCACAAACTTTAAACAAAGTTATGGTCCTTGATCGGCAACAAAATTATGTTTCTGCTCAATATCTTGAGGACAAATGGATTGCATTTCACCAAATTTTGTAAATGTATAAATATTTATAAGACATATGTTGGGGTTGCTATCTTTCATACATTGCTTATTTGTAACAGAGTTATAGCCCTTGATTGATGTCAGAATTTTGTTTCTGCTCAATATCTTTAGAACTTGGCCTTTTTACAGCATAAAAAACACTATGCATCTTTCATGATTTCATGCGCCACTATTATACTACAGAAATTCAACTTTTCCAATCGTTTCCCCAAAGTTTTCAATCAACAATATGAATGTATGCAATATTAGCGGTCAAGTATTTATTAACATTTGCTAGACCCATCGGGTGCTGTTAAAACATCTGTCAGGCTTGGGGTACAAAATCACCTATGTCTCATCTTGTTTATTCTATTTTATAGTTTTATTTCCTTTCTATTAATGATAAACAAACCCTGAAGCTTCTCATCTTCTATCAAAGGGCACAACCCAAATATCTACTCGTTAATCAGTGTCAAATAAGCAGGTCATATATAGCAAAAACAAAGTAAATATATGTCACCATGCCACTATTTTTGGGCCTGAAAGTGTTATCCTCTTTTTACATCTACTGCTATATGCAAATGTACTTCAGACTATTTTTTTCATGAAAGCAAACACTTTGAACCCTGGTCAGACTGCTCCTAAGGGATCAGTCTAATCTAGGTCTGTATTGTTTGCAATATATGCTACCTAAGAAAATAAGCACATGAAAGAGTAGACAAAAATTGGCTAGTGGTAATAGTCAAAAATAAGAAATAAATTTTATACGCAAAAATAACCACAAAAGTTTGCCTACGTTGTATCCTTATAGACAGTCGCATACCTTTAATCTAGATGATGTACATGTAAATGGACAGAGAGACGGACAGACGGCAACTACACCAGCTCATGCATTTGGTTATATCATGTTATTCATTGGATATTATACATGTTAGAAAGGAAGCCTATAGCATTTGATCCCAAAATTTGACAGTTTGCCTTCTTTTGGCAGACAGTCTGTTTTATCATTAAACCGATCACACTTTGCACCAGTTCAATTATAAGAAAATACCCCAAAATAGCAGTTTAACTTCATAGTGAGTAACAACTCATAACTATTCGCAGTACACATTTTTCTTATGAATTTGCTATCTGCAGTACACATCCGCACCTATTCGCGGTACACAACGGGATTTAAATATCAGCCCATAATTGGCTTAATTTATAGATTCTAGCTTAAACGCTTGCAAATACGTTTGTTTTCTATAATTTAACTTGCTTTCCATTGGAAAAATTGACAAAATCCACGTACTAGCCTCGGATAAAGTGAAAGTAAATGTCAAAATGAAGTGTGCTTTCGGTACCAGCTTTGGGATTGATGATCCATTCCAGCCTTCAAATTCGTTAATGAACAAATACATCTACTTACGTTTCAAGCTTAATATATCCACTATTTATGTATTGCAAATGTTTTGTAAAACTTAAGCGATTTTATAATGAAATGTGCTATTTTTGAAGAGCACTCATCCTCGTGTGTTGTTTACTCTCGATTCAGTGGTACGCTATTTCCGGTTTCGATGATAGACGGTGAACTTATATATAATAAAATTTTTGAATTTATTTCAGTATTTTATTTTAACGGAGATGTCCGACCTGAGGCCTGATGGAATGTTGTGTACAGTACTGGACCAGAAATCTGACGAACTGGTGTTTAAATCTTGTTCTGAAAATTTAGATATCAATGCGAAGTTGTGGTCATATGAAATGGTAAATACATTGTTTTATATTGCTATACCTGGTTTAGATTGTTCCTCTACAAAGAAGCTATATATTGACAAGTTTCAACAAATAGTTGCTATATTTTATTTTTGTTTGTGGGAGCGCAGTGGCTCATTCGTAGAGTGCTTGACTCGAGACCGAAGGGCCGCGGGTTCGAGCCTCAACGGCGTCACTGCGTTGTGTCCTTGAGCAAGAACATTAATCATAGCTTAGTACTGGTTCAACCCAGGAAGACCCGTCCCTTTATAACTGAAAGATTGTTGATGGGACGTAAAGAATTAAATCAAACAAAGCTATATTTGATTTTATTTCAGCCCAAAGTATTTTTAAGGTATGGGTACCTGTGAGAAACTTCTGGGTCGCTTCTTATGAGTTCTCATAACCTTTGATTTGAATGGAAATTGAATTAAAAATGCAAAACAAACTTTCATTACCCAAATTATTGTACAGTCTAGAGTTGGTTGGAAGTCTTTGATTTTTGTCATGCGCACTTTTATCTTCATGTTTCTTGGTGTATTGAAAATGTGTAGACTCTGGTCATTTATGTCAAATATGAGGTGAATGTAAAGTTTTTCAAAGGCTGTATGTCATAATATATTCCTTAATCAGCGCACCTATCTAAACATTTATACCAAACAAAGAAAGAAATCAAGGCATTGGACATGCTCGGATCCAGAAAGTTTTGTCAGATGGGAGCCAACTTTGGCAACGTTTTTCTTTCTTTGCTTTTTATCCCCCGACCCGAAAAGGATCGGGGGATATAGCGATCAGCCTGGCGTCCGTCCGTCTGTCCGTCTGTCCGTCCGTCTGTCCGTCCGTAGACAAAAGCTTGTGCGCTCAATAACTTTTATACCCTTTGAGATATTTTGATAATATTTGGTAGGCATGTATATCGGGTCAAGACGGTGTGTCGCGTGCAAGAATGGTTGCTCTCCCTTGCTGGCCTTTTGAGTTATCTCTCTTGAATGAACTTTATAAGGGGAAGCTTGTGCGCTCAATAACTTTTATACCCTTTGAGATATTTTGATAATATTTGGTAGGCATGTATATCGGGTCAAGACGGTGTGTCGCGTGCACGAATGGTTACTCTCCTTTAATGGACTTTTGAGCTATCTCCCTTGAGTGAAATTTAAATTTTATAGGGGGAAGCATGTGCACTTTATAACTTTAATACCCTTTGAGATATTTTGATAATATTTGGCATGCATGTATATCAGGTGAAGACGGTGTGTTGCGAGCAAGAATGGTTGCTCTCCTTTAATGTTTTTTTGAGTTATCTCCCTTGAATGAACTTTATAGGGGGAAGCTTGTGCGCTCAATAACTTTAATATCCTTTGAGATATTTTGATAATATATGGTATATATACTGAACGAAACTTCTAAACCGCCACTCAATATTTTCTCATATATCTTAACATATATGATACATAAATGGCTACAATTTACACTCAATATGAAAAAATCAATTAAACTGAACCTGGCAAAATTTCATTTTCATAAATTGAAATTAACATGCTCAATTGATAGACTGTATAAAGGCACCATCGCATTTCATTTTCACACAAACACTAAAATTTGAACTCATCGCTTAGAATCAGGTAATCCAGGGACCTAAAGTGAAAATCACCATCTTTATGGTGTTATAAATGGACATTATTGAACATTTTTGGGTTTCGCTTTTATTAAGTAGGAATTTTCAGGTAATCCAAAATGTTCCTATGGAAGCCCGTATGACATAAAACAACACAAGACTGCTTTATGGAGATGACATGTTTTGTCCACAATATTATTAGAACTTTCTGGTGCTGTAAATGGACATTATTGAACACCATCGTGTTGATTTAGTAATATAAAGCAGCAATTTGCATGCAATTCAGTGCTCCTATGGAGGCCCATATGGCCTAAAAGAACACAGAAATGTGTTTATGGTGATGAAATGTTTTTGTCGACAAAATTATTGAAACATCCGTCACCCATTAAGCGTGTACTGCACATCAATCTCGACACTTCCGACGTTCCAATACAGCAATTATGCATCACCGCACCAAAGTATGGTGGACTATACAGGACATTTTATGACATACGCAAAACTCAGTTTTTGTCCAGTTTTCTCGTCATACGAGTGCAAAAATGAAAAATGACCGACAGGTTGTGGTGTAAACTGTCGGCTCTATCAAAACATGCCAAACCCTGTGATAAATTATGAATCAGTCTCAGCGAGGCCCTTATTTCGATTGAACCCACAGCCCGACCCCTCTACTTTATACTCATACAACCCAAACGTTGGTTTGTTTGTGATAAAATAAAGTTGTCCGATAGTTGTCGATAAAAATGTGAGTATACACAAGGCGAAAAAACATTTAGCATCGTGTGCCACGTGCAACACAGGTATTAGTACTCTATCGTTACGCATAAATGAACTAGACGGATGGCTGAGAATGGGTTTGCTCCCCCCCCCCTAGGGAATTTTGCAGACATATCCTACCTTGTAGAGGATTGAAAGCCGAGTCTTTTAAGAGATGTTTGCACTCTGTGCTCCGGGGCGTTAGTCTGTAAGAGCCTGTAACATACGTTACTTAATCAAACTAAGGAAAAGTAAATTGAAAGTTTGGGCTACAAATTAAAGACATTAAAATATTTATTTTTAAAAATCATTCATATAGTCTGCATACTGGATATCTTAACTACATATTACAGCCATTTGAGCAAAATTGTGACTTCCTAAGGTGTCATATGCGTTACATAAATCAGATAACCCATTAAAATTTGCAAGTGTGGCTAACATCATTAACATTCAATCTCTCTGTGTGTTTTGGAAAATGTTTTTAACCATGTCTGACTAGCTTATGCAATTGGCTAACAGAAAAATTAAAGTTTGTTTCCTTAGCTTGAATATTTTTTCTGGAATAAGCAATTAAACAACCCTACCCCTATCCAGTATTAAGGTGAAATGTATGGTATTAAAACTAAAGTAAAAATAGTTAAAAAATATTTGCAGTTGATGAATGTGTTTCATTGTTTGGGATTTATTTGCTTATATGAAAAAGACTCATAAATCTGCAAGTTTGTTGCAAAATTTTTAATATCAGAGGCTGTAACATATGTTACCTGATTAAATAAATGGGCAAGCTCATTGTCTTTACATAAGATATGCCTAAAAATGTTTTAATCTCCTCGAGGGAATTTTGCAGACATATTCCTTCTTGTAGTACAACTCAAGCTGCATCAAATAATGGATGTTTGCACTCTCTATGTTGGGGCGTTAGTCTGAAACAGCGTGTTACATGAGTTACTATATCAAATAAAGGAAATGTAGTTTGAAAGTTTGAGCTAAAATTGTGAAAAAACTTGCAGCTGTTGGATATCTTACATTGTTTAGGGATTTTAAAATGGGTCCTATGATTAAGACTTATAGATCTGCTAGTTGTCATCAAGTTTTAAAGATCAGAGAGCGTAACATATGTTAGCGTGATAAGTAAAATCATCAAACAGTATTTTGACATCAAGCTGAGTAAGGGCCTGCTCCATCCTAATCCACTTTGGAATTCTGCAGACAAATTACATCTTATGTTACCATTCAAGGTGCATTTAATAAGAAATGTTTGCACTCTGTAAGTCGGGGCGTTAGCCTATAACAGCTTGTTACATATGTTACTATATCAATTTGAGAATAAGAAATTTGAATGTTTGAGCTACCAAAAGAAGACATTAAAATTATCTAATAAATTGAAATTCTTATAGTCTTTATACTGGATGTCTGTACTACATATGGAAGCTGTTTAACATTAATACGGCTAACTGTGGTGTTATGTGCGTTACATGAACCTTATTATAATTTAAAAGCTATAAATGTTGCTATCGTCATTTAGTTAAACAACTTCTATGACTTGGTTTCAAACTGTTTTATTAGATTTTACAAACATATACTCAATTGATGAATAGGAAAAATCAAGTTTGCTTTTCTATCTTAAATATATTGTCTTATAGGAGCTAATACACAGCCCTACTCACAGTTTTACAGAGAGGCGAATTTTGTTATTCCTGTTTAAGTAAAACACATGAAAGCCACTACAGCATGTGGATATTTTTCATTTTTTTAGTCTTTCTTGCTCATATATCTGCAAGATGTCATTAATTTTAAGAATAGGACACTTAATGTGTACTTATAAGTCTTTGGTGCCAAAACACTAGAAATTATGTTCATTTCTGATTATCAAGTCCATGGACTGTTATTACAGATGTTATCAATGACCTTTTGGACACATTTCCTAATACTGTGCATATAATGCTTAATATTGAGCAAAAATAGAAAAGATAGTTTTACATTTGTACAAGACAATACAATAAATGAAATGGTCCAACTAATTCTCATCGATTTAACACTCATGTTTAACGTTTGTCGTTGTCTGCTTCTGTGGTAATCATTATTATCACACTCCTCCTTGCAACTAGTAGAATCATCACACAATATTTCAATCATTTACTGTTATACAATTTTTACCACCCTGTCCACTCAAAATTGATGAGCCATTATCAACTTTCCAATTTTGCCATTTATGGCTTGGAACATTCGGAAACTGATATGAATTCCTAATAGTTGGCTCTTTGAGTATGTGTTTCAAGTGATACTCTGCAAGTAGGAGAAAGACTAAAGTTTTACAAGGAGGAAAACTATGCCATTAAGAGCAATGAGTACCTGGACTGATGTACCTTGATATTTCTGTGATAAAGAATCATATCTTAGCTGGTTAACTTTTATAAATGTAGCCTTTCCATACATGCAACCCACATATTTTCATCTAATAATGTCTCTGCACTTATTATCTTTCCCCAAGCATTCAAAAACTTATTTGAAGTCTTAGTACTTCTGAAGTGCTGAAACCGAGGTAACTCTTTCCCTTCAGATAAACGAACTAGATGTATCACAGCAGGTAAAGCAATGAAATGCAGGATGAACAGAGCGCAAATAGACCCTTTCAATTCAATGATTCACTAAGTTTCTAAGATAAGAGCGCTTATTAAAGGATGTAACATATATAACTCGTCATAATAAATGAGCAAGAGCATTGTCGTGACATCCTTTCCGATTACACAGTCAGAGGCAAGTGTTTTCAATTTCAGTGTTTTCAATGGATCATGAAATGAGGCACCTTATCAACTTGTTTACTCTGTATAAATCTTCCATAGAGCATAATATAGAACTACTGGTTATCCCATTCTACCTATAGTCCACTTTCCTTCTTTTGAATGCAACAGCTAATGATATGGCTGCAAAAACTGAGAAATCATAGGTTTTACATTATTTTAAGACATGCTTCAATGTACTGACATCAAAAAACAACCTACTGCAAACATAATTGATGGCAATGTCCAACTTCATATTCTTTCTCTTATACCAGATAACTTTCAAGGTGTAACAGAAATTGTTTCAGACGGTCTGCCAAAACCATCAAGAGTCAACATTGAAACTAAAGAAAACTTATAAAGTTCTTTGGGCGCAGCAAAATACTATTGATCTTAGACCTGAGGACTTAAGCACCAAAAGACTGGATAGGTTCCATGGCAAATGATGCAAAAAAGCAGCCTATCAAATTTCTGTTTAACCAATGTCAGAAATCTTAAAGTATTCTTAGAGGTACACGGTAGAGATATAGATTTTGCAAAATCAGAGCAAAGTTAACATTTGACTAGCACGGATGCAGATGCAGCTGCAGTTAGATTGCTCTTGCCACTTCACAGGAAGAGATATATACCAGAGTCATACTGCAATGTATGCATATATGTGAAATGGCATTAAACCCATATTTAATCAGGTGTTTGATCCCATGACACTGACATGCTATTTCTGCTTTTGAAGAATGCTAAGGATTCAAGTTTGGCTGAGTCAAGTTGTTTGACGCTGGCACTGGCCACACATTCAAAGAAAAGTAAGTCTTTTGATGGCAAAAGAGGAGGATAACACAAAATGCTTATAAGTGATGTTTGTCACAATTACCAATTTTAAAAAGTAATCTTAATTAATGTAACACATATAACACCATAGGAAGCTGTATATTTGTTAAAAAATCTTTTCTTATGTATCAAAGGTATTCAGCATGCAAACTACATGAATAATTCAAATAAATAGATAGTTTTATGTCTTCTTTCTGTTTCTCAGACTTTAAATTCATTTATTCTTAAATTGATATGGTAACGTATGTATCATACCATTACAGGCTAAACCCCTAGTTAAAAAAGTGCAAACATCTCTTATTTGATGCAGCTTGAATTGTTCTTTAAGGTAAGATATGTTTGCACAATTCCCAAAGGGGTGGAGAGGAACAGGATTGTACTCAGTTTGCAGTCCTAATACAATGCCATGATTCTACTTGTTGTGATGAAATGGGTGATTGTTTTGCCATAGAAGCAGACACAATGATAGACATTGTGAGGGTGACTTGAATAAAGATTGTTTTTGAATAATTTTATTTAATAGGAATATTTATTAGATTGGTCATTTAAATGAGAACTATTATTTTCTATCTATATGTTTATATATTTTAATATTATAGGCATAAGGAAATATGTGATTAAAGGGTTATATATAACATAGGTAACACAATTCCATGGGCTTGTTATCAGCCATGACTGTAATTACTAAGACTAAGGCACCAGAGGCTAGAGATTAATAGGAAAACATGTGAAAAACAGTATTTTTCTAAAATATCATCTCTTACTTCCAAGAAAATTTCCTAGCTCATTCATTATGCCATGTAACATACGTTACATACTTTAATAAGTGCTCTGATCCTGATATCAAACTTGCAAATGTATGATTCTTTATTGCATTAGCAAGACAGTGCCAAAAATGTAAGATATCCACGAGCGTCAAATATTTTTCTTCAATAATAGATACCAAAATTGGATACTTAAAATTGGGGGTAGGGTTGTTTAATAGCTCATATAAAACAATGTATTTGAGATAGAAAAGCAAACTTTTTTTTCTATTAGTCAAATGAGTAATTTAGTAAACAAAGATTAAAAACACTTGTAAAAATGCACAAATTGTCTGTAAAATGAATGATGCTAGTCACGATTTCAACTTTCAAAGGGAAATTTAATCTATGTAACGCATATAACACCATTGAAGGCTGTATTTTTTTTAAAATGCTGCTTTAATGTAGCTTAGGCATCCAGCTTGCAAACTACATAAGAAATTTGAATAATTAGATGGTTTAATATCTTCTTTCTGTCGCTCAAACTTTCATTTTGATTTTTTCCTTAGTTTGTTACAGTTACATATGTAACAGGCTGTCAGAGACTAACGCCCCGGAGCACAGAGTGCAAACATCTCTTAAAAGATGCGGCTTGAAATTTTCTTCAAGATAGGATATGTCTGCAAAATTCCCTAGGGGGGGGGGGGGGGAGCAGGACCTTTTTTAGCTCGAAGTCTAAACATCCTTATTGAATCAAACTTTGTTATGTTCAATCGACGGATACATGTGCCTAAATATACTGTGTTAAATATCATGTCAAACAGTTTAATAATAAATGAGCTATTTTGAAAAAATGTGTTGTGTTGACTGGCGGTTAAGAAGTTTCGTTCAGTATATGTATAATAGGTCAAGGGGGTGTCTTGCATTCAAGAATTGTTGTTCTCCCTTGCTGGACTTATAAGTTATCTCCCTTGAATGAACTTTATAGGAGGAAGCTTGTGCACTCAATAACTTTAATACCCTTTGAGATATTTTTATGATCTTTGGTAGACATATATATAAGGTGAAAACGGTGTGTCACATGCAAGAATGGTTGTACTCAGTTATATCTCCTCTAGTTTTGTGTTTGGGTTATCTCCCACGAACAAATTTTATTCGTGAAACTTTGTGCTCTTAATAACTTTTATATCTTTTAAGAGTTTAATGGTGTTAAGTATAAATATATCTTTGAGTCACAGTGTGTTGTTCGGTTTAAGAATAATTGCTCTTTAGGGCTTACATTTTAACGTACCTCCCTTGGATGAATTTAAAGGTAAAAATGAAGTCTCTACAGTCAGCCTTCCACTTTTGTTCGCAGTGACACTCAGTATTATCACATCAAATATATATACTAGGTTGGCTGCTTGTAACTGCATATCAATTACTTTTTGGTCGGGGGATTTGCCATCTCCTCTGATGGCTATTTTTTATACCCCGCCACACTTTAGTATCGGGGTATTATGTCATACCTTTCGGTGTGTGTCCGTCCGTCTGTCCGTCCGTCCGTGCTCACCATTTCCGATCGATAACTTGAGTATTTATTCACGGAATTTTTTCAAATTTTGCATACATATTGTTATCGGCGATGAGTGGTATGGGATTGTTAATAGGCAAAATCCGTCCATTTTTAACGGAGTTACTGCCCTTTTTCGTATTGGAAAAATGGTTTCTGGCCTGTTATTCCTTTACTGTTCATGATATCTGATTGAAACTTCACAGATATGTTGCACATCAAAGGTTATATACATAGACTAAGGACCGTCACTCTGACCGTCCCAGTTTGTGAGTTATCCGCCCTTAATAGGTTTAAAAAAAGGTTTTTGACCTATTGTTCCTTTACTATATGGAATACCTGAATATAACTTCACAGATATGTTTCACATCAAAGGTAACATATTGTGACTAAGAACCGTCACTCTTACCTTTCCCGTTTGTGAGTTATCCGCCCTTGATTGAATTAAAAAATGTTTTTTAACCGTAGTTCCTTTACTATGTGGAATATTAAAATGAAACTTTACAGATATGTTTCACATCAAAGGTTACATACTGTGACAAAGAACCATCACTCTTACCTTTCCAGTTCATGAGTTATCTGCCCTTGATTGATCTGAAAAATGGTTTTTGACCTGTAATTCATTTACTATATGGAATATCTGAATGAAACTTCACAGATATGTTGATCATCAAAGGTTACATATTGTGACTAAGGATCGTCACTCTTACCTTTCCAGATTGTGAGTTATCCACCCTTGATTGATCTGAAGATTGGTTTTTGGCCTGTAGTTTCTTTTACTATATGGAATATCTGAATGAAACTTCACAGATATGTTGAACATCAAAGGTTACATATTTTTAGTAAGGACCGTCATCCTAACCTTTCCAGTTCATGAGTTATCCGCCCTTGATTGATCTGAAAAATGGTTTTTGACCTGTAGTTCATTTACTATATGGAGTATCTGAATGAAACTTCACAGATATGTTGACCATCAAAGGTTACATATTGTGGGTAAGGATCGTCACTCTTACCTTTCCAGATTGTGAGTTATCCACCCTTGATTGATCTGAGAATTGGTTTTTGACCTGTAGTTCATTTCATCCGTCCTTGCTCACTGTTTCCGATCGATAACTTGAGTATTTATTCACAGATTTTTTTTCAAATTTTGCATACATATTGTTATTGGGGATGATTGGTATGGGATTGCTAATGGGCAAAGTCCGACCATTTTCGATGGAGTTACTGCCCTTTCTCCCTTTAAAAAATGGTTTCTGACCTGTTATTCTTTTACTGTTTATGATATCTGAATAAAACTTCACAGATATGTTGAACAGCAAAGGTTACATATTACAACGAAGGACCGTCACTCTTACCTTTCCAGTTCATGAGTTATCCGCCCTTGATTAATCTGGAAAATGTTTTTGACCTGTAGTTCCTTTACTATATGAAATATCTGAATGAAACTTCACAGATATGTCGACCATCAAAGGTTACACATTGTGACTAAGGACGTCATATCACTGTCTATCTCAGTTCTGATGCTATTTAGGCATTATATATCTCACAAAATAACTTTTGGTGCCCCCAGCAGTGGTGGGGTATTATTCAGTGCTTGCGGTGCTTTTATTTTAATGAGGGGGAGGATGTTGCCGATGATGGCCCAACATTGAATGCTGGCTTGGTAGCTGCGATTTTTTAGGGTATCTGGACCTGCATTAATAGAAAAACCCTATTATTTGTGATTTTTCAGAGGGGGTATCTGGACCCCTGCCACCCCCCCC
>CAXHUL010000670.1:85983-180000 GCA_964019695.1 Loripinus fragilis
GGAAGTCTTTAAGGGATTCAGGGAACAGTTCCAGACCGGTATTAGAGCTGGAAAGAGTCACTGGAAGTCTTCAAGGGATTCAGGGAACAGTTCCAGACCGGTACTCAGGGCTGAGAAGAGTCACTGGAAGTCTTCAAGGGATTCACTGTCTATTAGTTTTCCTATTCTGTATGTTAGTGTAGCTAGATTGTCTATCAATATAGCTACACTGTCAATTAGTGTTCCTAGACTGTCTATTAGAGTAGCTAGATTGTCTATCTATATAGGTACACTGTCCATTAGTTTTCCTATACTGTATGTTAGTGTAGCTAGACTGTCTTCTAGTGTAGTTACATTGTCTATTGATGTTCCTAGACTGTCCGTTAGTGTAGCTAGATTGTCTATCAATGTAGCTACACTGTCTATTAGTTTTCTTATACTGTCTGTTAGAGTAGCTACACTGTCTATTTGTTTTCATCGACGGTCTATTAGTTAGCTACACTGTCTATTAGATTCATAGACTGTCTGTTAGTGTAGCTAGACTGTCTATTAGTGTAGCTACTCTGTCTAATAGTGTTCCTAGACTGTCTATTAGTGTAGCTAGACTGTCTACTAGTGTAGCTACACTGTCTAATAGTGTTCCTAGACTGTCTATTAGTGTAGCTAGACTGTCTATTAGAGTAGCTACACTGTCTAATAATGTTCCTAGACTGTCTATTAGTGTAGCTACACTGTCTAATAGTGTTCCTAGACTGTCTGTAAGCGTAACTAGATTGTTTATCAATGTAGCTGCACTGTCTATTTGTTTTCATTGACGGTCTCTTTGAGAAGCTACACTGTCTATTAGTTTTCATAGACTGTCTGTTAGTGAAGCTAGACTGTCTATTAATATAGCTACACTGTCTAATAGTGTTCCTAGACTGTCTACTAGTGTAGCTTGACTGTCTATTAGTGTAGCTACACTGTCTAATAGTGTTCCTAGACTGTCTATTAGTGTAGCTAGATTGTGTATCAATATAGCTACACTGTCTATTAGTTTTCATAGACGGTCTGTTAGTGTAGCTAGACTGTCTACTAGTGTAGCTACATTGTCTATTAATGTTCCTAGACTGTCCGTTAATGTAGCTAGATTGTCTATCAATGTAGCTACACTGTCTTTTAATTTTCTTATACTGTCTGTTAGAGAAGCTACACTGTCTATTAGTGTTCATATACTGTCTGTTCGTGTAGCTAGACTGTCTATTAGTGTAGATACACTGTCAAATAGTGTTCCTAGACTGTCTATTAGTGTAGCTAGATTGTCTATCAATATAGCTACACTGTCTATTAGTTTTCCTATACAGTCTGTTAGTGTAGCTAGACTGTCTACTAGTGTAGCTGCATTGTCTATTAGTGTTCCTAGACTGTCTATTAGTGTAGCTAGACTGTCTACTAGTGTAGCTAGATTGTCTATCAATATAGCTACACTGTCTATTAGTTTTCCTATACTGTATGTTAGTGTAGCTAGACTGTCTACTAGTGTAGCTACATTGTCTATTGATGTTCCTAGACTGTCCGTTAGTGTAGCTAGATTGTCTATCAATGTAGCTACACTGTCTATTAGTGTTCTTATACTGTCTGTTAGAGTAGCTACACTGTCTATTTGTTTTCATCGACGGTCTATTAGTTAGCTACACTGTCTATTAGAGTTCATAGACTGTCTCTTAGTGTAGCTAGACTGTCTATTAGTGTAGCTAAACTGTCTAATAGTGTTCCTAGACTGTCTCTTAGTGTAGCTAGACTGTCTACTTGTGTAGCTACACTGTCTTATAGTGTTCCTAGACTGTCTATTAGTGTAGCTAGACTGTCTATTAGAGTAGCTACACTGTCTAATAGTGTTCCTAGACTGTCTATTAGTGTAGCTACACTGTCTAATAGTGTTCCTAGACTGTCTGTTAGCGTAACTAGATTGTTTATCAATGTAGCTACACTGTCTATTTGTTTTCATAGACGGTCTATTAGAGAAGCTACACTGTCTATTAGTGTTCATAGACTGTCTGTTAGTGTAGCTAGACTGTCTCTTTATGTAGCTACACTGTCTTATAGTGTTCCTAGACTGTCTATTTGTGTAGCTAGATTGTCTATTAGTGTAGCTACACTGTCTTATAGTGTTCCTAGACTGTCTATTAGTGTAGCTAGACTGTCTATTAGTGTTCATAGACTGTCTGTTAGTGTAGCTAGACTGTCTATTAGTGTAGCTAGACTGTCTATTAGTGTAGCTACACTGTCTTATAGTGTTCCTAGACTGTCTATTAGTATAGTTAGATTGTCTATTAGCGTAGCTACACTGTCTAATAGTGTTTCTAGACTGTCTACTAGTGTAGCCAGACTGTCTATTAGAGCAGCTACACTGTCTAATAGTGTTCCTAGACTTTCTATTTGTGTAGCTAGATTGTGTATCAATATAGCTACACTGTCTATTAGTTTTCATAGACGGACTCTTAGTATAGCTAGACTGTCTACTAGTGTAGCTACATTGTCTATTGATGTTCCTAGACTGTACGTTAGTGTAGCTAGATTGTCTATCAATGTAGCTACACTGTCTTTTAATTTTCTTATACTGTCTGCTAGAGTAGCTACACTGTCTATATGTGTTCATATACTGTCTGTTCGTGTAGCTAGACTGTCTATTAGTGTAGCTACACTGTCTAATAGTGTTCCTAGACTGTCTATTAGTGTAGCTAGATTGTCTATCAATATAGCTACACTGTCTATTAGTTTTCCTATACTGTCTGTTAGTGTAGCTAGACTGTCTACTACTGTAGCTACATTGTCTATTAGTGTTCATAGACTGTCTATTAGTGTAGCTAGACTGTCTATTAGATTAGCTAGATTGTCTATCAATATAACTACACTGTCTTATAGTGTTCCTAGACTGTCTATTAGTATAGCTAGACTGTCTATTAGTGTAGCTACAATGTCTATTAGTGTTCATAGACTGTCTGTTAGTGTAGCTAGACTGTCTATTAGTGTAGCTACACTGTCTTATAGTGTTCCTAGACTGTCTATTAGTGTAGATAGATTGTCTATTAGTGTAGCTACACTGTCTAATAGTGTCCCTAAACTGTCTACTAGTGTAGCTAGACTGTCTATTAGAGTAGCTACACTGTCTAATAGTGTTCCTAGACTGTCAATTAGTGTAGCTAGATTGTCTATCAATATAGCTACACTGTCTATTAGTTTTCATAGACGGTCCGTTAGTGTAGCTAGACTGTCTACTAGTGTAGCTAGACTGTCTATAAATGTTCCTAGACTGTCCGTGCGTGAAGCTAGATTGTCTATCAATGTAGCTACACTGTCATTAGATTCTTATACTGTCTGTTAGAGTAGCTACACTGTCTATCATTGTTCATATACTGTCTATTAGTGTAGCTAGACTGTCTATCAGTGTAGCTACACTGTCTAATAGTGTTCCTAGACTGTCTATTAGTGTAGCTAAATTGTCTATTAGTGTAGCTACACTGTCTAATAGTGTTCCTAGACTGTCTATTAGTGTAGCTATACTGTCTTTTAGTGTAGCTACACTGTCTAACAGTGTTCCTAGACTGTCTACTAGTGTAGTTAGACTGTCTATTAGTGTAGCTACACTGTCTAATAGTGTTCCTAGACTGTCTATTAGTGTAGCTAGATTGTGTATCAATATAGCTACACTGTCTATTAGTTTTCATAGACGGTCTGTTAGTGTAGCTAGACTGTCTACTAGTGTAGCTAGATTGTCTTTTGATTTTCCTAGACTGTCCGTTAGTGTAGCTAGATTGTCTATCAATGTAGTTACACTGTCTTTTAATTTTCTTATACTGTCTGTTAGAGTAGCTACAATGTCTATTAGTGTTCATATACTGTATGTTCGTGTAGCTAGACTGTCTATTAGTGTAGCTACACTGTCTAATAGTTTTCCTAGACTGTCTATTAGTGTAGCTAGATTGTCTATCAATATAGCTACACTGTCTATTAGTTTTCCTATACTGTCTGTTAGTGTAGCTAGACTGTCTACTAGAATAGCTACATTGTCTATTAGTGTTCCTAGACTGTCTATTAGTGTAGCTAGACTGTCTATTAGAGTAGCTAGATTGTCTATGAATATAGCTACACTGTCTATTAGTTTTCCTATACTGTATGTTAGTGTAGCTAGACTGTCTACTAGTGTAGTTACATTGTCTATTGATGTTCCTAGACTGTCCGTTAGTGTAGCTAGATTGTCTATCAATGTAGCTACACTGTCTATTAGTTTTCTTATACTGTCTGTTAGAGAAGCTACACTGTCTATTTGTTTTCATAGACTGTCTGTTAGTGTAGCTAGACTGTCTATTAATGTAGCTTCACTGTCTAATAGTGTTCCTAGACTGTCCACTAGTGTAGCTAGACTGTCTATTAGTGTAGCTACACTGTCTCATAGTGTTCCTAGACTGTGTATTAGTGTAGCTAGATTGTGTATCAATATAGCTACACTGTCTATTAGTTTTCATAGACGGTCTGTTAGTGTAGCTAGACTGTCTACTAGTGTAGCTACATTGTCTATTGATGTTCCTAGACTGTCCGCTAGTGTAGCTAGGTTGTCTATAAATGTAGCTACACTGTCTTTTAATTTTCTTATACTGTCTGTTAGAGTAGCAACACTTTCTATTATTGTTCATATACTGTCTGTTCGTGTAGCTAGACCGACTATTAGTGTAGCTAGATTGTCTATCAATATAGCTAAACTGTCTATTAGTTTTCCTATACTGTCTGTTAGTGTAGCTAGACTGTCTACTAGTGTAGCTACATTGTCTATTTATGTTCCTAGACTGTCTATTAGTGTAGCTAG
Organism: Loripinus fragilis; assembly: GCA_964019695.1. Taxonomy (NCBI): domain Eukaryota; kingdom Metazoa; phylum Mollusca; class Bivalvia; order Lucinida; family Lucinidae; genus Loripinus; species Loripinus fragilis. The sequence goes on from CAXHUL010000670.1 coordinate 90,806, forward strand.
ACTGTCTATTAGAGTAGCTAGATTGTCTATCAATATAGCTACACTGTCTATTAGTTTTCCTATACTGTATGTAAGTGTAGCTAGACTGTCTACTAGTGTAGCTACATTGTCTATTGATGTTCCTAGACTGTCCGTTAGTGAAGCTAGATTGTCTATCAATGTAGCTACACTGTTTATTAGTTTTCCTATACTGTCTGTTAGAGTAGCTACACTGTCTATTTGTTTTTATCGACGGTCCATTAGTTAGCTACACTGTCTATTAGAGTTCATAGACTGTCTGTTAGTGTAGCTAGACTGTTTATTAGTGTAGCTACACTGTCTAATAGTGTTCCTAGACTGTCTGTTAGTGTAGCTAGACTGTCTAGTAGTGTAGCTACACTGTCTTATAGTGTTCCTAGACTGTCTATTAGTGTAGCTAGACTGTCTATTAGTGTAGCTACACTGTCTAATAGTGTAGCTAGACTGTCTTTTAGTGTAGCTACACTGTCTAATAGTGTAGCTAGACTGTCTACTAGTGTAGCTACATTGTCTATTGATATTCCTAGACTGTCCGTTAGTGTAGCTAGATTGTCTATCAATGTAGCTACACTGTTTTTTAATTTTTTTATACTGTCTGTTAGAGTAGCTACACTGTCTATTAGTGTTCATATACTGTCTGTTCGTGTAGCTAGTCTGTCTATAAGTGTAGCTACACTGTCTTATAGTGTTCCTAGACTGTCTATTAGTGTAGCTAGACTGTCTATTAGAGTAGCTAGATTGTCTATGAATATAGCTACACTGTCTATTAGTTTTCCTATACTGTATGTTAGTGTAGCTAGACTGTCTACTAGTGTAGCTATACTGTCTTATAGTGTTCCTAGACTGTCTATTAGTGTAGCTACACTGTCTATAAGTGTAGCTACACTGTCTTATAGTGTTCCTAGACTGTCTTTTAGTGTAGCTAGACTGTCTATTAGAGTAGCTAGATTGTCTATCAATATAGCTACACTGTCTATTAGTTTTCCTATGCTGTATGTTAGTGTAGCTAGACTGTGTACTAGTGTAGCTACATTGTCTATTGATGTTCCTAGACTGTTCGTTAGTGTAGCTAGATTGTCTATCAATGTAGCTACAGTGTCTATTAGTTTTCTTATACTGTCTATTAGAGTAGCTACACTGTCTATTTAATTTCATCGACGGTCTATTAGTTAGCTACACTGTCTATTAGAGTTCATAGACTGTCTGTTAGTGTAGCTAGACTGTCTATTAGTGTAGCTACACTGTCTTATAATGTTCCTAGACTGTCTATTAGTGTAGCTAGACTGTCTAATAGTGTTCCTAGACTGTCTATTAGTGTAGCTAGACTGTCTATTAGAGTAGCTACACTGTCTAATAGTGTTCCTAGACTGTCTATTAGTGTAGCTACACTGTCTAATAGTGTTCCTAGACTGTGTGTTAGCGTAAATAGATTGTTAATCAATGTAGCTACACTGTCTATTTGTTTTCATAGACGGTCTATTAGAGAAGCTACACTGTCTGTTAGTGTTCATAGACTGTCTGGTAGTGTAGCTAGACTGTCTATTAATGTAGCTACACTGTCTTATAGTGTTCCTAGACTGTCTATTAGTGTAACTAGATTGTCTATTAGTGTAGCTACACTGTCTTATAGTGTTCCTATACTGTCTATTAGTGTAGCTAGACTGACTATTAGTGTAGCTACACTGTCTATTAGTGTTCATAGACTGTATGTTAGTGTAGTTAGACTCTCTATTAGTGTAGCTACACTGTCTTTTAGTGTTCCTAGACTGTCTATAAGTGTAGCTAGATTGTCTATTAGTGTAGCTACACTGTCTAATAGTGTTCCTAGACTGTCTACTAGTGAAGCTAGACTGTCTATTAGAGTAGCTACACTGTCTAATAGTGTTCCTCGACTGTCTATTAGTGTAGCTAGATTGTCTATCAATATAGCTACACTGTCTATTAGTTTTCATAGACGGTCTGTTAGTGTAGCTAGACTGTCTACTAGTGTAGCTACATTGTCGATTGATGTTCCTAGACTGTCTGTTAGTGTAGCTAGATTGTCTATCAATGTAGCTACACTGTCTTTTAATTTTCTTATACTGTCTGTTAGAGTAGCTACACTGTCTATTAGTGTTCATATACTGTCTGTTCGTGTAGCTAGACTGTCTATTAGTGTAGCTTCACTGTCTAATAGTGTTCCTAGACTGTCTATTAGTGTAGCTAGATTGTCTATCAATATAGCTACACTGTCCATTAGTTTTCCTATACTGTCTGTTAGTGTAGCTAGACTGTCTACTAGTGTAGCTACATTGTCTATAAGTGTTCCTAGACTGTCTATTAGTGTAGCTAGATTGTCTATCAATATAGCTACACTGTCTATTAGTTTTCCTATACTGTATGTTAGTGTAATTAGACTGTCTATTAGTGTAGCTACATTGTCTATTGATGTTACTAGATTGTCCGTTAGTGTAGCTAGATTGTCTATTAATGTAACTACACTGTCTATTAGTTTTCTTATCAGTCTGTTAGAGTAGCTACATTTTGTATTTGATTTCATCGACGGTCTATTAGTTAGCTACACTGTCTATTAGAGTTCATAGACTGTCTGTTCGTGTAGCTAGACTGCCTATTAGTGTAGCTACACTGTCTAATAGTGTTTCTAGACTGTCTATTAGTGAAGCTAGACTGTCTACTAGTGTAGCTACACTGTCTTATAGTGTTCCTAGACTGTCTATTAGTGTAGCTAGACTGTCTATTAGAGTAGCTACACTGTCTAATAGTGTTCCTAGACTGTCTATTAGTGTAGCTACACTGTCTAATAGTGTTCCTAGACTGTCTATTAGTGTAGCTAGATTGTCTCTAAGAGTAGCTACACTGTCTAATAATGTTCCTAGACTGTCTTTTAGTGTAGCTACACTGTCTAATAGTGTTCCTAGACTGTCTGTTAGCGTAACTAGATTGTTTATCAATGTAGCTACACTGTCTATTTGTTTTCATAGACGGTCTATTAGAGAAGCTACACTGTCTATTAGTGCTCATAGACTGTCTGTAAGTGTAGCTAGACTGTCTATTAATGTAGCTACACTGTCTAACAGTGTTCCTAGACTGTCTATTAGTGTAGCTAGATTGTCTATCAATGTAGCTACACTGTCTATTAGTTTTCATAGACGGTCTGTTAGTGTAGCTAGACTGTCTACTAGTGTAGCTACATTGTCTATTAATGTTCCTAGACTGTCCGTTAGTGAAGCTAGATTGTCTATCAATGTAGCTACACTGTCTATTATATTCTTATACTGTATGTTAGAGTAGCTACACTGTCTATTAGTGTTCATATACTGTCTGTTAGTGTAGCTAGACTAATTGACAGTCTAGGAACACTAATAGACAGTGTAGCTACTCTAATAGACAGTCTAGGAACACTATTAGACAGTGTAGCTACACTAATAGACAATCTAGCTACACTTATAGACAGTCTAAGAACACTATAAGATAGTGTAGCTACACTAATAGACAGTCTAGCTACACTAACAGACAGTCTATGAACACTAATAGACAGTGTAGCTTCTCTTATAGACCGTCTATGAAAACAAATAGACAGTGTAGCTACATTGATAAACAATCTAGTTACGCTAACAGACAGTCTAGGAACACTATTAGACAGTGTAGCTACACTAATAGACAGTCTAAGAACACTATAAGACAGTGTAGCTACTCTAGTAGCTACTCTAATAGCTACTCTAATAGACAGTCTAGCTACACTAATAGACAGTCTAGGAACAATATTAGACAGTCTAGCTACACTAGTAGACAGTCTAGCTACACTAACAGACAGTCTAGGAACACTATTAGACAGTGTAGCTACACTAATAAACAGTCTAGCTACACTAACAGACAGTCTATGAACTCTAATAGAAAGTGTAGCTAACTAATAGACCGTCGATAAAAACAAATAGACAGTGTAGCTACTCTAACAGACAGTATAAGAAAACTAATAGACAGTGTAGCTACATTGATAGACAATCTAGCTACACTAATAGACAGTCTAGGAACACTATTAGACAGTGTAGCTACACTAATAGACAGTCTAGCTACACTAACAAACAGTCTATGAACTCTAATAGACAGTGTAGCTAACTAATAGACAGTCGATGAAATTAAATAGACAGTGTAGCTACTCTAACAGACAGTATAAGAAAACTAATAGACAGTGTAGCTACATTGATAGACAATCTAGCTACACTAACGGACAGACTAGGAACATCAATAGACAATGTAGCTACACTAGTAGACAGTCTAGCTACATTAACATTCAGCATAGGAAAACTAATAGACAGTGTAGCTATATTGATAGACAATGTAGCTACTCTAATAGACAGTCTAGCTACACTAATAGACAGTCTAGGAACACTATAAGACAGTGTAGCTACACTAATAGACAGTCTAGCTACTACACTAATAGACAGTCTAGGAACACTATAAGACAGTGTAGCTACACTAGTAGACAGTCTAGCTACACTAACAGACGGTGTAGGAACACTATTAGACAGTGTAGCTACACTAATAAACAGTCTAGCTACACTAACAGACAGTCTATGAACTCTAATAGACAGTGTAGCTAACTAATAGACCGTCGATAAAAACAAATAGACAGTGTAGCTACTCTAACAGACAGTATAAGAAAACTAATAGACAGTGTAGCTACATTGATAGACAATCTAGCTACACTAATAGACAGTCTAAGAACACTATTAGACAGTGTAGCTACACTAATAGACAGTCTAGCTAAACAATAGACAGTCTAGGAAAACTATAAGACAGTGTAGCTACACAAGTAGACAGTCTAGCTTCACTAATAGACAGTCTAGGAACACTATTAGACAGTGTAGCTACACTAACAGACAGTCTATGAACTCTAATAGACAAAGTAGCTAACTAATAGACCGTCGATGAAATTAAATAGACAGTGTAGCCACTCTAACAGACAGTATAATAAAACTAATAGACAGTGTAGCTACATTAATAGACAATCTAGCTAAACTAACGGACAGTCTAGGAACATCAATAGACAATGTAGCTACACTAGTAGACAGTCTAGCTACACTAACATACAGTATAGGAAAACTATAGCTAGACTGTCTATTAGTGTAGCTACACTGTCTAATAATGTTCCTAGACTGTCTGTTAGCGTAACTAGATTGTTTATCAATGTAGCTACACTGTCTATTTGCTTTCATAGTCGGTCTATTAGAGAAGCTACACTGTCTATTAGTGTTCATGGACTGTCTGTTAGTGTAGCTAGACTGTGTATTAGTGTAGCTTCACTGTCATTTGTGTTCATAGACTGTCTGTTAGTGTAGCTAGACTGGCTATTTGTGTAGCTACACTGTCTAATAGCGTTACTAGACTGTCTATTGGTATAGTTAGATTGTCTATTAGTGTAGCTACACTGTCTAATAGTGTTCCTAGATTGTCTACTAGTGTAGCCAGACTGTCTATTAGAGCAGCTACACTGTCGAATAGTGTTCCTAGACTTTCTATTGGTGTAGCTAGATTGTGTATCAATATAGCTACACTGTCTATTAGTTTTCATAGACGGTCTCTTAGTATAGCTAGACTGTCTACTAGTGTAGCTACATTGTCTATTGATGTTCCTAGACTGTCCGTTAGTGTAGCTAGATTGTCTATCAATGTAGCTACACTGTCTTTTAATTTTCTTATACTGTCTGTTAGAGTAGCTACACTGTCTATTAGTGTTCATATACTGTCTGTTCGTGTAGTTAGACTGTCTATTAGTGTAGCTACACTGTCTAATAGTGTTCCTAGACTGTCTATAAGTGTAGCTAGATTGTCTATCAATATAGCTACACTGTTTATTAGTTTTCCTATACTGTCTGTTAGTGTAGCTAGACTGTCTACTAGTGTAGCTACATTGTCTATTAGTGTTCCTAGACTGTCTATTAGTGTAGCTAGACTGTCTATTAGAGTAGCTAGATTGTCTATCAATATAGCTACACTGTCTATTAGTTTTCCTATACTGTATGTTAGTGTAGCTAGACTGTCTACTAGTGTAGCTACATTGTCTATTGATGTTCCTAGACTGTCCGTTAGTGTAGCTAGATTATCTATCAATGTAGCTACACTGTCTATTAGTTTTCTTATACTGTCTGTTAGAGTAGCTACACTGTCTATTTGTTTTCATTGACGGTCTATTAGTTAGCTACACTGTCTATTAGAGTTCATAGACTGTCTGTTAGTGTAGCTAGACTGTCTATTAGTGTAGCTACACTGTCTACTAGTGTTCCTAGACTGTCTGTTAGTGTAGCTAGACTGTCTACTAGTGTAGCTACACTGTCTTATAGTGTTCCTAGACTGTCTATTAGTGTAGCTAGACTGTCTATTAGTGTAGCTACACTGTCTAATAGTGTTCCTAGACTGTCTATTAGTGTAGCTAGACTGTCTATTAGAGTAGCTACACTGTCTAATAGTGTTCCTAGACTGTCTATTAGTGTAGCTACACTGTCTAATAGTGTTCCTAAACTGTCTGTTAGCGTAAATAGATTGTTTATCAATGTAGCTACACTGTCTATTTGTTTTCATAGACGGTCTATTAGAGAAGCTACACTGTCTATTAGTGTTCATAGAATGTCTGTAAGTGTAGCTAGACTGACTATTAATGTAGCTACACTGTCTTATAGTGTTCCTAGACTGTCTATTAGTGTAGCTAGACTGTCTATTAGAGTAGCTACACTGTCTAATAGAGTTCCTAGACTGTCTATTAGTGTAGCTACACTGTCTAATAGTGTTCCTAGACTGTCTGTTAGCGTAACTAGATTGTTTATCAATGTAGCTACACTGTCTATTTGTTTTCATAGACGGTCTATTAGAGAAGCTACATTGTCTATTAGTGTTCATAGACTGTCTGTTAGTGTAGCTAGACTGTCTATTAATGTAGCTACACTGTCTTATAGTGTTCCTAGACTGTCTATTAGTGTAGCTAGATCGTCAATTAGTGTAGCTACACTGTCTTATAGTGTTCCTAGACTGTCTATTAGTGTAGCTAGACTGTCTATTAGTGTAGCTACACTGTCTAATAGTGTTCATAGACTGTCTGTTAGTGTAGCTAGACTGTCTATTAGTGTAGCTACACTGTCTTATAGTGTTCCTAGACTGTCTATAAGTGTAGCTGGATTGTCTATTAGTGTAGCTACACTGTCTAATATTGTTCCTAGACTGTCTACTAGTGAAGCTAGACTGTCAATTAGAGTAGCTACACTGTCTAATAGTGTTCCTAGACTGTCTATTAATGTAGCTAGATTGTCTATCAATATAGCTACACTGTCTATTAGTTTTCATAGACGGTCTGTTAGTGTAGCTAGACTGTCTTCTAGTGTAGCTACATTGTCTATTAATGTTCCTAGACTGTCCGTTAGTGAAGCTAGATTGTCTATCAATGTAGCTACACTGTCTATTAGTTTTCTTAATATACTATCTGTTAGAGTAGCTACACTGTCTATTAGTGTTCATATACTGTCTGTTATTGTAGCTAGACTGTCTATCAGTGTAGCTACACTGTCTAATAGTGTTCCTAGACTGTCTATTAGTGTAGCTAGATTGTCTATGTGTGTAGCTACACTGTCTTATAGTGTTCCTAGACTGTCTATTAGTGTAGCTAGATTGTGTATCAATATAGCTACACTGTGTATTAGTTTTCATAGACGGTCTGTTAGTGTAGCTAAACTGCCTACTAGTGTAGCTACATTGTCGATTGATGTTCCTAGACTGTCTGTTAGTGTAGCTAGATTGTCTATCAATGTAGCTACACTGTCTTTTAATTTTCTTATACTGTCTGTTAGAGTAGCTACACTGTCTATTAGTGTTCATATACTGTCTGTTCGTGTAGCTAGACTGTCTATTAGTGTAGCTTCACTGTCTAATAGTGTTCCTAGACTGTCTATTAGTGTAGCTAGATTGTGTATCAATATAGCTACACTGTCTATTAGTTTACCTATACTGTCTGTTAGTGTAGCTAGACTGTCTACTAGTGTAGCTACATTGTCTATTAGTGTTCCTAGACTGTCTATTAGTGTAGCTAGACTGTCTATAAGAGTACCTAGATTGTCTATCAATATAGCTACACTGTCTATTAGTTTTCCTATACTGTATGTTAGTGTAATTAGACTGTCTATTAGTGTAGCTACATTGTCTATTGATGTTACTATATTGTCCGTTAGTGTAGCTAGATAGTCTATCAATGTAGCTACACTGTCTATTAGTTTTCTTATACAGTCTGTTAGAGTAGCTACACTGTCTATTTGATTTCATCGACGGTCTATTAGTTAGCTACACTGTCTATTAGAGTTCATAGACTGTCTGTTCGTGTAGCTAGACTGTATATTAGTGTAGCTACACTGTCTAATAGTGTTCCTAGACTGTCTATTAGTGTAGCTAGAATGTCTACTAGTGTAGCTACACTGTCCTATAGTGTACCAAGACTGTCTATTAGTGTAGCTAGACTGTCTATTAGAGTACCTACACTGTCTAATAGTGTTCCTAGACTGTCTATTAGTGTAACTACTCTGTCTAATAGTGTTCCTAGACTGTCTATTAGTGTAGCTAGATTGTCTATTAGAGTAGCTACACTGTCTAATAGTGTTCCTAGACTGTCTATTAGTGTAGCTACACTGTATAATAGTGTTCCTAGACTGTCTGTTAGCGTAACTAGATTGTTTATCAATGTAGCTACACTGTCTATTTGTTTTCATAGACGGTCTATTAGAGAAGCTACACTGTCTATTAGTGTTCATAGACTGTCTGTTAGTGTAGCTAGACTATCTATTAATGTAGCTACATTGTCTAATAATGTTCTTAGACTGTCTATTAGTGTAGCTAGATTGTCTATCAATGTAGCTACACTGTCTATTAGTTTTCTTATACTGTCTGTTAGAGTAGCTACACTGTCTATTTGTTTTCATCGACGGTCTATTAGTTAGCTACACTGTCTATTAGAGTTCATAGACTGTCTGTTTGTGTAGCTAGACTGTCTATTAGTGTAGCTATACTGTCTTATAGTGTTCCTAGACTGTCTATTAGTGTAGCTAGACTGTCTACTAGTGTAGCTACACTGTCTTATAGTGTTCCTAGACTGTCTTTTAGTGTAGCTAGACTGTCTATTAGTGTAGCTACACTGTCTAATAGTAATCCTAGACTGTCTATTAGTGTAGCTAGACTGTCTATTAGAGTAGCTACACTGTCTAATAGTGTTCCTAAACTGTCTATTAGTGTAACTACACTGTCTATAGTGTTCCTAGACTGTCTGTTAGCGTAACTAGATTGTTTATCAATGTAGCTACACTGTCTATTTGTTTTCATAGACGGTCTATAAGAGAAGCTTCACTGTCTATTAGTGTTCATAGACTGTCTGTTAGTGAAGTTAGACTGTCTATTAATGTAGCTACACTGTCTTATAGTGTTCCTAGACTGTCTGCTAGTGTAGCTAGACTGTCTACTAGTGTAGCTACATTGTCTATTAGTGTTCCTAGACTGTCTATAAGTGTAGCTAGATTGTCTAGCTACACTGTCTATTAGAGTTCATAGACTGTCTGTTAGTTCAGCTAGACTGTCTATTAGTGTAGCTACACTGTCTAATAGTGTTCCTAGACTGTCTATTAGTGTAGCTAGACTGTCTACTAGTGTAGCTACACTGTCTTATAGTTTTCCTAGACTGTCTATTAGTGTAGCTAGACTGTCTATTAGTGTAGCTACACTGTCTAATAGTGTTCCTAGACTGTCTATTAGTGTAGCTAGACTGTCTATTAGAGTAGCTACACTGTCTAATAGTGTTCCTAGACTGTCTATTAGTGTAGCTACACTGTCTAATAGTGTTCCTAGACTGTCTGATAGCGTAACTAGATTGTTTATCAATGTAGCTACACTGTCTATTTGTTTTCATAGACGGTCTATTAGAGAAGCTACACTGTCTATTAGTGTTCATAGACTGTCTGTTAGTGTAGCTAGACTGTCTATTAATGTAGCTACACTGTCTAATAGTGTTCCTAGACTGTCTATTAGTGTAGCTAGATTGTCTATTAGTGTAGCTACACTGTCTTATAGTGTTCCTAGACTGTCTATTAGTGTAGCTAGACTGTCTATTAGTGTAGCTACACTGTCTATTAGTGTTCATAGACTGTCTGTTAGTGTAGCTAGACTGTCTATTAGTGTAGCTACACTGTCTTATAGTGTTCCTAGACTGTCTATTAGTGTAGATAGATTGTCTATTAGTGTAGCTACACTGTCTAATAGTGTTCCTAGACTGTCTATTAGTGTAGCTAGACTGTCTATCAATATAGCTACACTGTCTATTAGTTTTTCCTATACTGTCTGTTAGTGTAGCTAGACTGTCTACTAGTGTAGCTACATTGTCTATTAGTGTTCCTAGACTGTCTATTAGTGTAGCTAGACTGTCTATTAGAGTAGCTAGATTGTCTATCAATATAGCTACACTGTCTATTAGTTTTCCTATACTGTAAGTTAGTGTAATTAGACTGTCTACTAGTGTAGCTACATTGTCTATTGATGTTCCTTGATTGTCCGTTAGTGTAGCTAGATTGTCTATCAATGTAGCTACACTGTCTATTAGTTTTCTTATACAGTCTGTTAGAGTAGCTACACTGTCTATTTGATTTCATCGACGTTCTATTAGTTAGCTACACTGTCTATTAGAGTTCATAGACTGTCTGTTAGTGTAGCTAGACTGTCTATTAGTGTAGCTTCACAGTCTAATAGTGTTCCTAGACTGTCTGTTAGTGTAGCTAGACTGTCTACTAGTGTAGCTACACTGTCTTATAATGTTCCTAGACTGTCTATTAGTGTAGATAGACTGTCTATTAGTGTAGCTACACTGTCTAATAGTGTTCCTAGACTGTCTTTTAGTGTAAATAGATTGTTAATCAATGTAGCTACACTGTCTATTTGTTTTCATAGACGGTCTATTAGAGAAGCTACACTGTCTATTAGTGTTCATAGACTGTCTGTTAGTGTAGCTAGACTGTCTATTAATGTAGCTACACTGTCTTATAGTGTTTCTAGACTGTCTATTAGTGTAGCTATACTGTCTATTAGAGTAGCTACACTGTCTAATAGTGTTCCTAGACTGTCTATTAGTGTAGCTACACTGTCTAATAGTGTTCCTAGACTGTCTGTTAGCGTAACTAGATTGTTTATCAATGTAGCTACACTGTCTATTTGTTTTCATAGACGGTCTATTAGAGAAGCTACACTGTCTATTAGTGTTCATAGACTGTCTGGTAGTGTAGCTAGACTGTCTATTAATGTAGCTACACTGTCTTATAGTGTTCCTAGACTGTCTATTAGTGTAGCTAGATTGTCTATTAGTGTAGCTACACTGTCTTATAGTGTTCCTAGACTGTCTATTAGTGTAGCTAGACTGTCTATTAGTGTAGCTACACTGTCTATTAGTGTTCATAGACTGTATGTTAGTGTAGCTAGACTGTCTATTAGTGTAGCTACACTGTCTTTAAGTGTTCCTAGACTGTCTATAAGTGTAGCTAGATTGTCTATTAGTGTAGCTACACTGTCTAATAGTGTTCCTAGACTGTCTACTAGTGAAGCTAGACTGTCTATTAGAGTAGCTACACTGTCTAATAGTGTTCCTCGACTGTCTATTAGTGTAGCTAGATTGTCTATCAATATAGCTACACTGTCTATTAGTTTTCATAGACGGTCTGTTAGTGTAGCTAGACTGTCTTCTAGTGTGGCTACATTGTCTATTAATGTTCCTAGACTGTCCGTTAGTGAAGCTAGATTGTCTATCAATGTAGCTACACTGTCTATTAGTTTTCTTATACTGTCTGTTAGAGTAGCTACACTGTCTATTAGTGTTCATATACTGTCTGTTAGTGTAGCTAGACTGTCTATCAGTGTAGCTACACTGTCTAATAGTGTTCCTAGAATGTCTATTAGTGTAGCAGATTGTCTATTAGTGTAGCTACACTGTCTAATAGTGTTCCTAGACTGTCTATTAGTGTAGCTAGATTGTGTATCAATATAGCTACACTGTCTATTAGTTTTCATAGACGGTCTGTTAGTGTAGCTAGACTGTCTACTAGTGTAGCTACATTGTCGATTGATGTTCCTAGACTGTCTGTTAGTGTAGCTAGATTGTCTTTCAATGTAGCTACACTGTCTATTAATTTTCTTATACTGTCTGTTAGAGTAGGTACACTGTCTATAAGTGTTCATATACTGTCTGTTCGTGTAGCTAGACTGTCTATTAGTGTAGCTTCACTATCTAATAGTGTTCCTAGACTGTCTATTAGTGTAGCTAGATTGTCTATCAATATAGCTACACTGTCCATTAGTTTTCCTATACTGTCTGTTAGTGTAGCTAGACTGTCTACTAGTGTAGCTACATTGTCTATAAGTGTTCCTAGACTGTCTATTAGTGTAGCTAGATTGTCTATCAATATAGCTACACTGTCTATTAGTTTTCCTATACTGTATGTTAGTGTAATTAGACTGTCTATTAGTGTAGCTACATTGTCTATTGATGTTACTAGATTGTCCGTTAGTGTAGCTAGATTGTCTATCAATGTAGCTACACTGTCTATTAGTTTTCTTATCAGTCTGTTATCTGTTAGAGTAGCTACATTTTGTATTTGATTTCATCGACGGTCTATTAGTTAGCTACACTGTCTATTAGAGTTCATAGACTGTCTGTTCGTGTAGCTAGACTGCCTATTAGTGTAGCTACACTGTCTAATAGTGTTTCTAGACTGTCTATTAGTGAAGCTAGACTGTCTATTAGTGTAACTACACTGTCTTATAGTGTTCCTAGACTGTCTATTAGTGTAGCTAGACTGTCTATAAGAGTAGCTACACTGTCTAATAGTGTTCCTAGACTGTCTATTAGTGTAGCTACACTGTCTAATAGTGTTCCTAGACTGTCTATTAGTGTAGCTAGATTGTCTCTAAGAGTAGCTACACTGTCTAATAATGTTCCTACACTGTCTATTAGTGTAGCTACACTGTCTAATAGTGTTCCTAGACTGTCTGTTAGCGTAACTAGATTGTTTATCAATGTAGCTACACTGTCTATTTGTTTTCATAGACGGTCTATTAGAGAAGCTACACTGTCTATTAGTGTTCATAGACTGTCTGTTAGTGTAGCTAGACTGTCTATTAATGTAGCTACACTGTCTAACAGTGTTCCTAGACTGTCTATTAGTGTAGCTAGATTGTCTATCAATGTAGCTACACTGTCTATTAGTTTTCATAGACGGTCTGTTAGTGTAGCTAGACTGTCTACTAGTGTAGCTACATTGTCTATTAATGTTCCTAGACTGTCCGTTAGTGAAGCTAGATTGTCTATCAATGTAGCTTCACTGTCTATTATATTCTAATACTGTATGTTAGAGTAGCTACACTGTCTATTAGTGTTCATATACTGTCTGTTAGTGTAGCTAGACTAATTGACAGTCTAGGAACACTATAAGACAGTGTAGCTACTCTAATAGACAGTCTAGCTACACTAGTAGACAGTCTAGGAACACTATTAGACAGTGTAGCTACACTAATAGACTATCTAGCTACACTAATAGACAGTCTAAGAACACTATAAGACAGTGTAGCTACACTAATAGACAGTCTAGCTACACTAACAGACAGTCTATGAACACTAATAGACAGTGTAGCTTCACTAATAGACAGTCTAGAAACACTATAAGACAGTGTATCTACACTAATAGACAATCTAGCTACACTAATAGACAGTCTAGGAACACTATAAGACAGTGTAGCTACATTAATAGACAGTCTAGCTACACTAACAGACAGTCTATGAACACTAATAGACAGTGTAGCTTCTCTTATAGACCGTCTATGAAAACAAATAGACAGTGTAGCTACATTGATAAACAATCTAGTTACGCTAACAGAAAGTCTAGGAACACTATTAGACAGTGTAGCTACACTAATAGACAGTCTAGGAACACTATAAGACAGTGTAGTTACTCTAGTAGCTACTCTAAAAGCTACTCTAATAGACAGTCTAGCTACACTAATAGACAGTCTAGGAACAATATTAGACAGTCTAGCTACACTAGTAGACAGTCTAGCTACACTAACAGACAGTCTAGGAACACTATTAGACAGTGTAGCTACACTAATAAACAGTCTAGCTACACTAACAGACAGTCTATGAACTCTAAAAAACAGTGTAGCTAACTAATAGACCGTCGATAAAAACAAATAGACAGTGTAGCTACTCTAACAGACAGTATAAGAAAACTAATAGACAGTGTAGCTACATTGATAGACAATCTAGCTACACTAATAGACAGTCTAAGAACACTATTAGACAGTGTAGCTACACTAATAGACAGTCTAGCTACACTAACAGACAGTCTATGAACTCTAATAGACAGTGTAGCTAACTAATAGACCGTCGATGAAATTAAATAGACAGTGTAGCTACTCTAACAGACAGTATAAGAAAACTAATAGACAGTGTAGCTACATTGATAGACAATCTAGCTACACTAACGGACAGTCTAGGAACATCAATAGACAATGTAGCTACACTAGTAGACAGTCTAGCTACATTAACATACAGCATAGGAAAACTAATAGACAGTGTAGCTATATTGATAGACAATCTAGCTACTCTAATAGACAGTCTAGCTACACTAATAGACAGTCTAGGAACACTATAAGACAGTGTAGCTACACTAATAGACAGTCTAGCTACACTAATAGACAGTCTAGGAACACTATAAGACAGTGTAGCTACACTAGTAGACAGTCTAGCTACACTTACAGACAGTCTAGGAACACTATTAGACAGTGTAGCTACACTAATAAACAGTCTAGCTACACTAACAGACAGTCTATGAACTCTAATAGACAGTGTAGCTAACTAATAGACCGTCGATAAAAACAAATAGACAGTGTAGCTACTCTAACAGACAGTATAAGAAAACTAATAGACAGTGTAGCTACATTGATAGACAATCTAGCTACACTAATAGACAGTCTAAGAACACTATTAGACAGTGTAGCTACACTAATAGACAGTCTACCTAAACAATAGACAGTCTAGGAAAACTATAAGACAGTGTAGCTACACTAGTAGACAGTCTAGCTACACTAATAGACAGTCTAGGAACACTATTAGACAGTGTAGCTACACTAACAGACAGTCTATGAACTCTAATAGACAGTGTAGCTAACTAATAGACCGTCGATGAAATTAAATAGACAGTGTAGCCAGTCTAATAGTGTTCCTAGACTGTCTGTTAGCGTAACTAGATTGTTTATCAATGTAGCTACACTGTCTATTTGTTTTCATAGACGGTCTATTAGAGAAGCTACACTGTCTATTAGTGTTCATAGACTGTCTGTTAGTGTAGCTAGACTGTCTCTTAATGTAGCTACACTGTCTTATAGTGTTCCTAGACTGTCTATTAGTGTAGCTAGACTGTCTATTAGTGTAGCTTCACTGTCATTAGTGTTCATAGACTGTCTGTTAGTGTAGCTAGACTGTCTATTTGTGGAGCTACACTGTCTTATAGTGTTCCTAGACTGTCTATTAGTATAGTTAGATTGTCTATTAGTGTAGCTACACTGTCTAATAGTGTTCCTAGATTGTCTACTAGTGTAGCCAGACTGTCTATTAGAGCAGCTACACTGTCTAATAGTGTTCCTAGACTTTCTATTTGTGTAGCTAGATTGTGTATCAATATAGCTACACTGTCTATTAGTTTTCATAGACGGTCTCTTAGTATAGCTAGACTGTCTACTAGTGTAGCTACATTGTCTATTGATGTTCCTAGACTGTCCGTTAGTGTAGCTAGATTGTCAATCAATGTAGCTACACTGTCTTTTAATATTCTTATACTGTCTGTTAGAGTAGCTACACTGTCTATTAGTGTTCATATACTGTCTGTTCGTGTAGCTAGACTGTCTATTAGTGTAGCTACACTGTCTAATAGTGTTCCTAGACTGTCTATAAGTGTAGCTAGATTGTCTATCAATATAGCTACACTGTCTAATAGTGTTCCTAGACTGTCTATTAGTGTAGCTACACTGTCTAATAGTGTTCCTACACTCTCTGTTAGCGTAACTAGATTGTTTATCAATGTAGCTACATTGTCTATTAGTGTTCATAGACTGTCTATTAATGTAGCTACACTGTCTTATAGTGTTCCTAGACAGTCTATTAGTGTAGCTAGATTGTCTATTAGTGTAGCTACACTGTCTTATAGTGTTACGAGACTGTCGATTAGTGTAGCTAGACTGTCTATTAGTGTAGCTACACTGTCTATTAGTGTTCATAGACTGTCTGTTAGTGTAGCTAGACTGTCTATTAGTGTAGCTACACTGTCTTATAGTGTTCCTAGACTGTCTATAAGTGTAGCTGGATTGTCTATTAGTGTAGCTACACTGTCTAATAGTGTTCCTAGACTGTCTACTTGTGAAGATAGACTGTCAATTAGAGTAGCTACACTGTCTAATAGTGTTCCTAGACTGTCTATTAATGTAGCTAGATTGTCTATCAATATAGCTACACTGTCTTTTAGTTTTCATAGACGGTCTGTTAGTGTAGCTAGACTGTCTTCTAGTGTAGCTACATTGTCTATTAATGTTCCTAGACTGTCCGTTAGTTAAGCAAGATTGTCTATCAATGTAGCTACACTGTCTATTAGTTTTCTTATACTGTCTGTTAGAGTAGCTACACTGTCTATTAGTGTTCATATACTGTCTGTTAGTGTAGCTAGACTGTCTATCAGTGTAGCTACACTGTCTAATAGTGTTCCTAGACTGTCTATTAGTGTAGCTAGATTGTCTATGTGTGTAGCTACACTGTCTTATAGTGTTCCTAGACTTTCTATTAGTGTAGCTAGATTGTGTATCAATATAGCTACACTGTCTATTAGTTTTCTTATACAGTCTGTTAGAGTAGCTACACTGTCTATTTGATTTCATCGACGGTCTATTAGTTAGCTACACTGTCTATTAGAGTTCATAGACTGTCTGTTCGTGTAGCTAGACTGTATATTAGTGTAGCTACACTGTCTAATAGTGTTCCTAGACTGTCTATTAGTGTAGCTAGAATGTCTACTAGTGTAGCTACACTGTCTTATAGTGTACCAAGACTGTCTATTAGTGTAGCTAGACTGTCTATTAGAGTACCTACACTGTCTAATAGTGTTCCTAGACTGTCTATTAGTGTAGCTACACTGTCTAATAGTGTTCCTAGACTGTCTATAAGTGAAGCTAGATTGTCTATTAGAGTAGCTACACTGTCTAATAGTGTTCCTAGACTGTCTATTAGTGTAGCTACACTGTCTAATAGTGTTCCTAGACTGTCTGTTAGCGTAACTAGATTGTTTATCAATGTAGCTACACTGTCTATTTGTTTTCATAGACGGTCTATTAGAGAAGCTACACTGTCTATTAGTGTTCATAGACTGTCTGTTAGTGTAGCTAGACTATCTATTAATGTAGCTACATTGTCTAATAGTGTTCTTAGACTGTCTATTAGTGTAGCTAGATTGTCTATCAATGTAGCTACACTGTCTATTAGTTTTCTTATACTGTCCGTTAGAGTAGCTACACTGTCTATTTGTTTTCATCGACGGTCTATTAGTTAGCTACACTGTCTATTAGAGTTCATAGACTGTCTGTTTGTGTAGCTAGACTGTCTATTAGTGTAGCTACACTGTCTTATAGTGTTCCTAGACTGTCTATTAGTGTAGCTTGACTGTCTATTAGATTAGCTACACTGTCTAATAGTGTTCCTAGACTGTCTATTAGTGTAGCTACACTGTCTAATAGTGTTCCTAGACTGTCTATTAGTGTAGCTAGACTGTCTATTAGAGTAGCTACACTGTCTAATAGTGTTCCTAGACTGTCTATTAGTGTAGCTACACTGTCTAATAGTGTTCCTAGACTCTCTGTTAGCGTAACTAGATTGTTTATCAATGTAGCTACACTGTCTATTGTTTTCATAGACGGTCTATTAGAGAAGCTACACTGTCTATTAGTGTTCATAGACTGTCTGTTTGTGTAGCTAGACTGTCTATTAGTGTAGCTATACTGTCTTATAGTGTTCCTAGACTGTCTATTAGTGTAGCTAGACTGTCTACTAGTGTAGCTACACTGTCTTATAGTGTTCCTAGACTGTCTTTTAGTGTAGCTAGACTGTCTATTAGTGTAGCTACACTGTCTAATAGTAATCCTAGACTGTCTATTAGTGTAGCTAGACTGTCTATTAGAGTAGCTACACTGTCTAATAGTGTTCCTAAACTGTCTATTAGTGTAACTACACTGTCTATAGTGTTCCTAGACTGTCTGTTAGCGTAACTAGATGTTTATCAATGTAGCTACACTGTCTATTTGTTTTCATAGACGGTCTATAAGAGAAGCTACACTGTCTATTAGTGTTCATAGACTGTCTGTTAGTGAAGTTAGACTGTCTATTAATGTAGCTACACTGTCTTATAGTGTTCCTAGACTGTCTGTTAGTGTAGCTAGACTGTCTACTAGTGTAGCTACATTGTCTATTAGTGTTCCTAGACTGTCTTTTAGTGTAGCTAGATTGTCTAGCTACACTGTCTATTAGAGTTCATAGACTGTCTGTTAGTTCAGCTAGACTGTCTATTAGTGTAGCTACACTGTCTAATAGTGTTCCTAGACTGTCTATTAGTGTAGCTAGACTGTCTACTAGTGTAGCTACACTGTCTTATAGTTTTCCTAGACTGTCTATTAGTGTAGCTAGACTGTCTATTAGTGTAGCTACACTGTCTAATAGTGTTCCTAGACTGTCTATTAGTGTAGCTACACTGTCTAATAGTGTTCCAAGACTGTCTGATAGCGTAACTAGATTGTTTATCAATGTAGCTACACTGTCTATTTGTTTTCATAGACGGTCTATTAGAGAAGCTACACTGTCTATTAGTGTTCATAGACTGTCTGTTAGTGTAGCTAGACTGTCTATTAATGTAGCTACACTGTCTAATAGTGTTCCTAGACTGTCTATTAGTGTAGCTAGATTGTCTATTAGTGTAGCTACACTGTCTTATAGTGTTCCTAGACTGTCTATTAGTGTAGCTAGACTGTCTATTAGTGTAGCTACACTGTCTATTAGTGTTCATAGACTGTCTGTTAGTGTAGCTAGACTGTCTATTAGTGTAGCTACACTGTCTTATAGTGTTCCTAGACTGTCTATTAGTGTAGCTAGATTGTCTATTAGTGTAGCTACACTGTCTAATAGTGTTCCTAGACTGTCTATTAGTGTAGCTAGACTGTCTATCAATAAAGCTACACTGTCTATTAGTTTTTCCTATACTGTCTGTTAGTGTAGCTAGACTGTCTACTAGTGTAGCTACATTGTCTATTAGTGTTCCTAGACTGTCTATTAGTGTAGCTAGACTGTCTATTAGAGTAGCTAGATTGTCTATCAATATAGCTACACTGTCTATTAGTTTTCCTATACTGTAAGTTAGTGTAATTAGACTGTCTACTAGTGTAGCTACATTGTCTATTGATGTTCCTTGATTGTCCGTTAGTGTAGCTAGATTGTCTATCAATGTAGCTACACTGTCTATTAGTTTTCTTATACAGTCTGTTAGAGTAGCTACACTGTCTATTTGATTTCATCGACGTTCTATTAGTTAGCTACACTGTCTATTAGAGTTCATAGACTGTCTGTTAGTGTAGCTAGACTGTCTATTAGTGTAGCTACACAGTCTAATAGTGTTCCTAGACTGTCTGTTAGTGTAGCTAGACTGTCTACTAGTGTAGCTACACTGTCTTATAATGTTCCTAGACTGTCTATTAGTGTAGCTAGACTGTCTATTAGTGTAGCTACACTGTCTAATAGTGTTCCTAGACTGTCTATTAGTGTAGCTAGACTGTCTATTAGAGTAGCTACACTGTCTAATAGTGTTCCTAGACTGTCTATTAGTGTAGCTACACTGTCTAATAGTGTTCCTAGACTGCGTGTTAGCGTAAATAGATTGTTAATCAATGTAGCTACACTGTCTATTTGTTTTCATAGACGGTCTATTAGAGAAGCTACACTGTCTATTAGTGTTCATAGACTGTCTGTTAGTGTAGCTAGACTGTCTATTAATGTAGCTACACTGTCTTATAGTGTTTCTAGACTGTCTATTAGTGTAGCTAGACTGTCTATTAGAGTAGCTACACTGTCTAATAGTGTTCCTAGACTGTCTATTAGTGTAGCTACACTGTCTAATAGTGTTCCTAGACTGTCTGTTAGCGTAACTAGATTGTTTATCAATGTAGCTACACTGTCTATTTGTTTTCATAGACGGTCTATTAGAGAAGCTACACTGTCTATTAGTGTTCATAGACTGTCTGGTAGTGTAGCTAGACTGTCTATTAATGTAGCTACACTGTCTTATAGTGTTCCTAGACTGTCTATTAGTGTAGCTAGATTGTCTATTAGTGTAGCTACACTGTCTTATAGTGTTCCTAGACTGTCTATTAGTGTAGCTAGACTGTCTATTAGTGTAGCTACACTGTCTATTAGTGTTCATAGACTGTATGTTAGTGTAGCTAGACTGTCTATTAGTGTAGCTACACTGTCTTTAAGTGTTCCTAGACTGTCTATAAGTGTAGCTAGATTGTCTATTAGTGTAGCTACACTGTCTAATAGTGTTCCTAGACTGTCTACTAGTGAAGCTAGACTGTCTATTAGAGTAGCTACACTGTCTAATAGTGTTCCTCGACTGTCTATTAGTGTAGCTAGATTGTCTATCAATATAGCTACACTGTCTATTAGTTTTCATAGACGGTCTGTTAGTGTAGCTAGACTGTCTTCTAGTGTGGCTACATTGTCTATTAATGTTCCTAGACTGTCCGTTAGTGAAGCTAGATTGTCTATCAATGTAGCTACACTGTCTATTAGTTTTCTTATACTGTCTGTTAGAGTAGCTACACTGTCTATTTGTTTTTATCGACGGTCTATTAGTTAGCTACACTGTTTTTTAGAGTTCATAGACTGTCTGTTAGTGTAGCTAGACTGTTATTTAGTGTATCTACACTGTCTAATAGTGTTCCTAGACTGTCTGTTAGTGTAGCTAGACTGTCTACTAGTGTAGCTAGACTGTCTTATATTGTTCCTAGACTGTCTATTAGTGTAGCTAGACTGTCTATTAGAGTAGCTATTAGAGTAGCTACTAGAGTAGCTACACTGTCTTATAGTGTTCCTAGACTGTCAATTAGTGTAGCTACACTGTCTAATAGTGTTCCTAGACTTTCTGTTAGCGTAATTAGATTGTTTATCAATGTAGCTACACTGTCTATTTGTTTTCATAGACGGTCTATAAGAGAAGCTACACTGTCTATTAGTGTTCATAGACTGTCTGTTAGTGTAGCTAGACTGTCTATTAATGTAGCTACACTGTCTTATAGTGTTCCTAGACTGTCTATTAGTGTAGCTAGATTGTCTATTAGTGTAGATACACTGTCTTATAGTGTTTCTAGACTGTCTATTAGTGAAGCTACACTGTCTATTAGTGTTCATAGACTGTCTGTTAGTGTAGCTAGACTGTCTATTAGTGTAGCTACACTGTCTTATAGTGTTCTTAGACTGTCTATTAGTGTAGCTAGATAGTCTATTAGTGTAGCTACACTGTCTAATAGTGTTCCTAGACTGTCTACTAGTGTAGCTAGACTGTCTATTAGAGTAGCTACACTGTCTTATAGTGTTCCTAGACTGTCAATTAGTCTAGCTACACTAACAGACAGTATATGAACACTAATAGACAGTGTAGCTACTCTAACATACAGTATAAGAATATAATAGACAGTGAAGCTACATTGATAGACAATCTAGCTTCACTAACGGACAGTCTAGGAACATTAATAGACAATGTAGCTACACTATAACACAGTCTAGCTACACTAACAGACCGTCTATGAAAACTAATAGACAGTGTAGCTACATTGATAGACAATCTAGCTACACTAATAGACAGTCTAGGAACACAATTAGACAGTGTAGCTACACTAATAGACAGTCTAGGAACATTATTAGACAGTGTAGCTACTCTTAGAGACAATCTAGCTACACTAATAGACAGTCTAGGAACACTATCAGACAGTGTAGCTACACTAATAGACAGTCTAAGAACACTATTAGACAGTGTAGCTACACTAATAGACAGTCTAGCTACACTAACAGACAGTCTATGAACTCTAATAGACAGTGTAGCTAACTAATAGACCGTCGATGAAATTAAATAGACAGTGTAGCTACTCTAACAGATAGTATAAGAAAACTAATAGACAGTGTAGCTACATTGATAGACAATCTAGCTACACTAACGGACAGTCTAGGAACATCAATAGACAATGTAGCTACACTAGTAGACAGTCTAGCTACATTAACATACAGCATAGGAAAACTAATAGACAGTGTAGCTATATTGATAGACAATCTAGCTACTCTAATAGACAGTCTAGCTACACTAATAGACAGTCTAGGAACACTATAAGACAGTGTAGCTACACTAAAAGACAGTCTAGCTACACTAATAGACAGTCTAGGAACACTATAAGACAGTGTAGCTACACTAGTAGACAGTCTAGCTACACTTACAGACAGTCTAGGAACACTATTAGACAGTGTAGCTACACTAATAAACAGTCTAGCTACACTAACAGACAGTCTATGAACTCTAATAGACAGTGTAGCTAACTAATAGACCGTCGATAAAAACAAATAGACAGTGTAGCTACTCTAACAGACACTAATAGACAGTCTACCTAAACAATAGACAGTCTAGGAAAACTATAAGACAGTGTAGCTACACTAGTAGACAGTCTAGCTACACTAATAGACAGTCTAGGAACACTATTAGACAGTGAAGCTACACTAACAGACAGTCTATGAACTCTAATAGACAGTGTAGCTAACTAATAGACCGTCGATGAAATTAAATAGACAGTGTAGCCAGTCTAATAGTGTTCCTAGACTGTCTGTTAGCGTAACTAGATTGTTTATCAATGTAGCTACACTTTCTATTTGTTTTCATAGACGGTCTATTAGAGAAGCTACACTGTCTATTAGTGTTCATAGACTGTCTGTTAGTGTAGCTAGACTGTCTCTTAATGTAGCTACACTGTCTTATAGTGTTCCTAGACTGTCTATTAGTGTAGCTAGACTGTCTATTAGTGTAGCTTCACTGTCATTATTGTTCATAGACTGTCTGTTAGTGTAGCTAGACTGTCTATTTGTGTAGCTACACTGTCTTATAGTGTTCCTAGACTGTCTATTAGTATAGTTAGATTGTCTATTAGTGTAGCTACACTGTCTAATAGTGTTCCTAGATTGTCTACTAGTGTAGCCAGACTGTCTATTAGAGCAGCTACACTGTCTAATAGTGTTCCTAGACTTTCTATTTGTGTAGCTAGATTGTGTATCAATATAGCTACACTGTCATTAGTTTTCATAGACGGTCTCTTAGTATAGCTAGACTGTCTACTAGTGTAGCTACATTGTCTATTGATGTTCCTAGACTGTCCGTTAGTGTAGATAGATTGTCTATCAATGTAGCTACACTGTCTTTTAATTTTCTTATACTGTCTGTTAGAGTAGCTACACTGTCTATTAGTGTTCATATACTGTCTGTTCGTGTAGCTAGACTGTCTATTAGTGTAGCTACACTGTCTAATAGTGTTCCTAGACTGTCTATAAGTGTAGCTAGATTGTCTATCAATATAGCTACACTGTCTAATAGTGTTCCTAGACTGTCTATTAGTGTAGCTACACTGTCTAATAGTGTTCCTACACTCTCTGTTAGCGTAACTAGATTGTTTATCAATGTAGCTACACTGTCTATTTGTTTTCATAGACGGTCTATTAGAGAAGCTACATTGTCTATTAGTGTTCATAGACTGTCTGTTAGTGTAGCTAGACTGTCTATTAATGTAGCTACACTGTCTTATAGTGTTCCTAGACAGTCTATTAGTGTAGCTAGATTGTCTATGAGTGTAGCTACACTGTCTTATAGTGTTCCGAGACTGTCTATTAGTGTAGCTAGACTGTCTATTAGTGTAGCTACACTGTCTATTAGTGTTCATAGACTGTCTGTAAGTGTAGCTAGACTGTCTATTAGTGTAGCTACACTGTCTTATAGTGTTCCTAGACTGTCTATAAGTGTAGCTGGATTGTCTATTAGTGTAGCTACACTGTCTAATAGTGTTCCTAGACTGTCTACTAGTGAAGATAGACTGTCAATTAGAGTAGCTACACTGTCTAATAGTGTTCCTAGACTGTCCATTAATGTAGCTAGATTGTCTATCAATATAGCTACACTGTCTTTTAGTTTTCATAGACGGTCTGTTAGTGTAGCTAGACTGTCTTCTAGTGTAGCTACATTGTCTATTAATGTTCCTAGACTGTCCGTTAGTGAAGCAAGATTGTCTATCAATGAAGCTACACTGTCTATTAGTTTTCTTATACTGTCTGTTAGAGTAGCTACACTGTCTATTAGTGTTCATATACTGTCTGTTAGTGTAGCTAGACTGTCTATCAGTGTAGCTACACTGTCTAATAGTGTTCCTAGACTGTCTATTAGTGTAGCTAGATTGTCTATGTGTGTAGCTACACTGTCTTATAGTGTTCTTAGACTTTCTATTAGTGTAGCTAGATTGTGTATCAATATAGCTACACTGTCTATTAGTTTTCTTATACAGTCTGTTAGAGTAGCTACACTGTCTATTTGATTTCACCGACGGTCTATTAGTTAGCTACACTGTCTATTAGAGTTCATAGACTGTCTGTTCGTGTAGCTAGACTGTATGTTAGTGTAGCTACACTGTCTAATAGTGTTCCTAGACTGTCTATTAGTGTAGCTAGAATGTCTACTAGTGTAGCTACATTGTCTTATAGTGTACCAAGACTGTCTATTAGTGTAGCTAGACTGTCTATTAGAGTACCTACACTGTCTAATAGTGTTCCTAGACTGTCTATTAGTGTAGCTACACTGTCTAATAGTGTTCCTAGACTGTCTATTAGTGTAGCTAGATTGTCTATTAGAGTAGCTACACTGTCTAATAGTGTTCCTAGACTGTCTATTAGTGTAGCTACACTGTCTAATAGTGTTCCTAGACTGTCTGTTAGCGTAACTAGATTGTTTATCAATGTAGCTACACTGTCTATTTGTTTTCATAGACGGTCTATTAGAGAAGCTACACTGTCTATTAGTGTTCATAGACTGTCTGTTAGTGTATCTAGACTATCTATTAATGTAGCTACATTGTCTAATAGTGTTCTTAGACTGTCTATTAGTGTAGCTAGATTGTCTATCAATGTAGCTACACTGTCTATTAGTTTTCTTATACTGTCCGTTAGAGTAGCTACACTGTCTATTTGTTTTCATCGACTGTCTATTAGTTAGCTACACTGTCTATTAGAGTTCATAGACTGTCTGTTTGTGTAGCTTGACTGTCTATTAGTGTAGCTACACTGTCTTATAGTGTTCCTAGACTGTCTATTAGTGTAGCTTGACTGTCTATTAGATTAGCTACACTGTCTAATAGTGTTCCTAGACTGTCTATTAGTGTAGCTACACTGTCTAATAGTGTTCCTAGACTGTCTATTAGTGTAGCTAGACTGTCTATTAGAGTAGCTACACTGTCTAATAGTGTTCCTAGACTGTCTATTAGTGTAGCTACACTGTCTAATAGTGTTCCTAGACTGTCTGTTAGCGTAACTAGATTGTTTATCAATGTAGCTACACTGTCTATTTGTTTTCATAGACGGTCTATTAGAGAAGCTACACTGTCTATTAGTGTTCATAGACTGTCTGTTGGTGTAGCTAGACTGTCTATTTATGTAGCTACACTGTCTAATAGTGTTCCTAGACTGTCTATTAGTGTAGCTAGATTGTATATCAATATAGCTACACTGTCTATTAGTTTTCATAGACGGTCTGTTAGTGTAGCTAGAGAGTCTACTAGTGTAGCTACATTGTCTATTGATGTCCCTAGACTGTCCGTTAGTGAAGCTAGATTGTATATCAATGTAGCTACACTGTCTATTAGTTTTTTTATACTGTCTGTTAGAGTAGCTACACTGTCTATTAGTGTTCATATACTGTCTGTTAGTGTAGCTAGACTGTCTATCAGTGTAGCTACACTGTCTAATAGTGTTCCTAGACTGTCTATTAGTGTAGCTAGATTTTCTATTAGTGTAGCTACACTGTCTAATAGTGCTCCTAGACTGTATGTTAGTGTAGCTAGACTGTCTATTAGTGTAGCTACGTTGTCTAATAGTGTTCCTATACTGTCTACTAGTGTAGCTAGACTGTCTATCAGTGTAGCTACACTGTCTAATAGTGTTCCTAGACTGTCTATTAGTGTAGCTAGATTGTGTATCAATATAGCTACACTGTCTATTAGTTTTCATAGACGGTCTGTTAGTGTAGCTAGACTGTCTACTAGTGTAGCTACATTGTCTATTGATGTTCCTAGACTGTCCGTTAGTGTAGCTAGATTGTCTATCAATGTAGCTACACTGTCTTTTAATTTTCTTATACTGTCTGTTAGAGTAGCTACACTGTCTATTAGTGTTTATATACTGTCTGTTCGTGTAGCTAGACTGTCTATTAGTGTAGCTACACTGTCTAATAGTGTTCCTAGACTGTCTATTAGTGTAGCTAGATTGTCTATCAATATAGCTACACTGTCTATTAGTTTTCCTATACTGTCTGTTAGTGTAGCTAGACTGTCTACTAGTGTAGCTACATTGTCTATTAGTGTTCCTAGACTGTCTATTAGTGTAGCTAGTTTGTCTATCAATGTAGCTACACTGTCTATTAGTTTTCTTATACTGTCTGTTAGAGTAGCTACACTGTCTATTTAATTTCATCAACGGTCTATTAGTTAGCTACACTGTCTATTAGAGTTCATAGACTGTCTGTTAGTTCAGCTAGACTGTCTATTAGTGTAGCTACACTGTCTAATAGTGTTCCTAGACTGTTTATTAGTGTAGCTAGACTGTCTACTAGTGTAGCTACACTGTCTTATAGTTTTCCTAGACTGTCTATTAGTGTAGCTAGACTGTCTATTAGTGTAGCTACACTGTCTAATAGTGTTCCTAGACTGTCTATTAGTGTAGCTAGACTGTCTATTAGAGTAGCTACACTGTCTAATAGTGTTCCTTGACTGTCTATTAGTGTAGCTACACTGTCTAATAGTGTTCCTAGACTGTCTGTTAGCGTAACTAGATTGTTTATCAATGTAGCTTCACTGTCTATTTGTTTTCATAGACTGTCTGTTAGTGTAGCTAGACTGTCTATTAATGTAGCTACACTGTCTAATAGTGTTCCTAGACTGTCTATTAGTGTAGCTAGATTGTCTATTAGTGTAGCTACACTGTCTTATAGTGTTCCTAGACTGTCTATTAGTGTAACTAGACTGTCTATTAGTGTAGCTACACTGTCTATTAGTGTTCATAGACTGTCTGTTAGTGTAGCTAGACTGTCTATTAGTGTAGCTACACTGTCTTATAGTGTTCCTAGACTGTCTATTAGTGTAGCTAGATTGTCTATTAGTGTAGCTACACTGTCTAATAGTGTTCCTAGACTGTCTATTAGTGTAGCTAGACTGTCTATCAATATAGCTACACTGTCTATTAGTTTTTCCTATACTGTCTGTTAGTGTAGCTAGACTGTCTACTAGTGTAGCTACATTGTCTATTAGTGTTCCTAGACTGTCTATTAGTGCAGCTAGACTGTCTATTAGAGTAGCTAGATTGTCTATCAATATAGCTACACTGTCTATTAGTTTTCCTATACTGTAAGTTAGTGTAATTAGACTGTCTACTAGTGTAGCTACATTGTCTATTGATGTTCCTAGATTGTCCGTTAGTGTAGCTAGATTGTCTATCAATGAAGCTACACTGTCTATTAGTTTTCTTATACAGTCTGTTAGAGTAGCTACACTGTCTATTTGATTTCATCGACGGTCTATTAGTTAGCTACACTGTCTATTAGAGTTCATAGGCTGTCTGTTCGTGTAGCTACACTGTCTAATAGTGTTCCTAGACTGTTTATAAGAGTAGCCACACTGTCTAATAGTGTTCCTAGACTGTCTATTAGTGTAGCTACACTGTCTAATAGTGTTCCTAGACTGTCTATTAGTGTAGCTAGATTGTCTATTAGAGTAGCTACACTTTCTAATAGTGTTCCTAGACTGTCTATTAGTGTAGCTACACTGTCTAATAGTGTTCCTAGACTGTCTGTTAGCATAACTATATTGTTTATCAATGTAGCTACACTGTCTATTTGTTTTCATAGACGGTCTATTAGAGAAGCTACACTGTCTATTAGTGTTCATAGACTGTCTGTTAGTGTAGCTAGACTGTCTATTAATGTAGCTTCACTGTCTTATAGTGTTCCTAGACTGTATATTAGTGTAGCTCGACTGTCTATTAGTGTAGCTACACTGTCTATTAGTGTTCATAGACTGTCTGTTAGTGTAGCTAGACTGTCTATTAGTGTAGCTACACTGTCTTATACTGTTCCTAGACTGTCCTTTAGTGTAGCTAGATTGTCTATTAGTGCAGCTACACTGTCTAATAGTGTTCCTAGACTGTCTACTAGTGTAGCTAGACTGTCTATTAGAGTAGCTACACTGTCTAATAGTGTTCCTAGACTGTCTATTAGTGTAGCTAGACTGTCTATTAGTGTAGCTACACTGTCTATTAGTGTTCATAGACTGACTGTCTGTTAGTGTAGCTAGACTGTCTATTAGTGTAGCTACACTGTCTAATAGTGCTCCTAGACTGTATGTTAGTGTAGCTAGATTGTCTATTAGTGTAGCTACATTGTCTAATAGTGTTCCTAGACTGTCTACTAGTGTAGCTAGACTGTCTATTAGAGTAGCTACACAGTCTAATAGTGTCCTAGACTGTCTATTAGTTAAGCTAGATTGTGTATCAATATAGCTACACTGTCTTTTAGTTTTCTTATACTGTCTGTTAGAGTAGCTACACTGTCTATTAGTGTTCATATACTGTCTGTTAGTATGCTAGACTGTCTATCAGTGTAGCTACACTGTCTAATAGTATTCCTAGACTGTCTATTAGTGTAGCTTGGTTGTCTATTAGTGTAGCTACACTGTCTAATAGTGTTCCTAGACTGTCTATTAGTGTAGCTACATTGTCTATTAGTGTAGCTACACTGTCTTATAGTGTTCCTAGACTGTCTACTAGTGTAGCTAGACTGTCTATTAGTGTAGCTACACTGTCTAATAGTGTTCCTAGACTGTCTATTAGTGTAGCTAGATTGTGTATCGATATAGCTACACTGTCTATTAGTTTTCATAGACGGTCTGTTAGTGTAGCTAGACTGTCTACTAGTGTAGCTACATTGTCTATTGATGTTCCTAGACTGTCAGTTAGTGTAGCTAGATTGTCTATCAATGTAGCTACACTGTCTTTTAATTTTCTTATACTGTCTGTAAGAGTAGCTCCTCTGTCTATTAGTGTTCATATACTGTCTGTTCGTGTAGCTAGACTGTCTATTAGTGTAACTACACTGTCTAATAGTGTTCCTAGACTGTCTATTAGTGTAGCTAGATTGTCTATCAATATAGCTACACTGTCTATTAGTTTTCCTATACTGTCTGTTAGTGTAGCTAGACTGTCTTCTAGTGTAGCTACATTGTCTATTAGTGTTCCTAGACTGTCTATTAGTGTAGCTTGACTGTCTATTAGAGTAGCTAGATTGTCTATCAATATAGCTACACTGTCTATTAGTATTCCTATACTGTATGTTAGTGTAGCTAAACTGTCTACTAGTGTAGCTACATTGTCTATTGATGTTCCTAGACTGTCCGTTAGTGTAGCTAGATTGTCTATCAATGTAGCTACACTGTCTATAAGTTTCTTATACTGTCTGTTAGAGTAGCTACACTGTCTATTTGTTTTCATCGACCGGTCTATTAGTTAGCTACACTGTCTATTAGAGTTCATAGACTGTCTGTTCGTGTAGCTAGATTGTCTTTTAGTGATTCACTGTCTAATAGTGTTCCAAGACTGTCTATTAGTGTAGCTAGACTGTCTACTAGTGTAGCTACACTGTCTTATAGTGTTCCTAGACTGTCTATTAGTGTAGCTAGACTGTCTATTAGTGTAGCTACACTGTCTAATAGTAATCCTAGACTGTCTATTAGTGTAGCTAGACTGTCTATTAGAGTAGCTACACTGTCTAATAGTGTTCCTAGACTGTCTATTAGTGTAACTACACTGTCTATAGTGTTCCTAGACTGTCTGTTAGCGTAACTAGATTGTTTATCAATGTAGCTACACTGTCTATTTGTTTTCATAGACGGTCTATAAGAGAAGCTACACTGTCTATTAGTGTTCATAGACTGTCTGTTAGTGAAGCTATACTGTCTATTAATGTAGCTACACTGTCTTATAGTGTTCCTAGACTGTCTATTAGTTCAGCTAGACTGTCTATTAGTGTAGCTTCACTGTCTATTAGTGTTGATAGACTGTCTGTTAGTGTAGCTAGACTGCCTATTAGTGTAGCTACACTGTCTTATAGTGTTCCTAGACTGTCTATTAGTGTAACTAGAATGTCTATTGGTGTAGCTACACTGTCTAATAGTGTTCCTAGACTGTCACTTGTGTAGCTAGACTGTCTATTATAGTAGCTACACTGTTTAATAGTGTTCCTAGACTGTCAATTAGTGAAGCTAGATTGTCTATCAATATAGCTACACTGTCTATTAGTTTTCATAGACGGTCTGTTAGTGTCGCTAGACTGTCTGCTAGTGTAGCTACTTATTCTATTGATGTTCCTAGACTGTCCGTTAGTGAAGCTTGATTGTCTATCAATGTAGCTTCACTGTCTATTAGTTTCTTATAATGTCTGTTAGAGTAGCTACACTGCCTATTAGTGTTCATATACTGTCTGTTAGTGTAGCTAGACTGTCTATCAGTGTAGCTACACTGTCTAATCGTGTTCCTAGACTGTCTATTAGTGTAGCTAGACTGTCTATTAGTGTAGCTTCACTGTCTAATAGTGTTCCTAGACTGTCTACTAGTGTATCTAGACTGTCTATTAGAGTAGCTGCACTGTCTAATAGTGTTCCTAGACTGTCTATTAGTGTAGCTAGATTGTGTATCATTATAGCTACACTGTCTATTAGTTTTCATAGACGGTCTGTTAGTGTAGCTAGACTGTCTACTAGTGTAGCTACATTGTCTATTGATGTTCCTAGACTGTCCGTTAGTGTCGCTAGATTGGGTATCAATGTAGCTACACTGTCCTTTAATTTTCTTATACTGTCTGTTAGTGTAGCTACACTGTCTATAAGTGTTCATATACTGTCTGTTCGTGTAGCTAGACTGTCTATTAGTGTAGCTACACTGCCTAATAGTGTTCCTAGACTGTGTATTAGTGTAGCTAGATTGTCAATCAATATAGCTACACTGTCTATTAGTTTTCCTATACTGTCTGTTAGTAAAGCCAGACTGTCTACTAGTGTAGCTACACTGCCTATAAGTGTTCCTAGACTGTCTATTAGTGTAGCTAGACTTTCTATCAGAGTAGCTAGATTGTCTATCAATATAGCTACACTGTCTATTAGTTTTCCTATACTGTATGTTAGTGTAGCTAGACTGTCTACTAGTAAAGTTACATTGTCTATTGATGTCCCTAGACTGTCCGTTAGTGTAGCTAGATTGTCTATCAATGTAGCTACACTGTCTATTAGTTTTTTTTATACTGTCTGTTAGAGTAGCTACACTGTCTATTTGTTTTCATCGACGGTTTATTAGTTAGCTACACTGTCTATTAGAGTTCATAGACTGTCTGTTAGTGTAGCTAGACTGTCTATTAGTGTAGCTACACTGTCTAATAGTGTTCCTAGACTGTCTATTAGTGTAGCTAGACTGTCTACTAGTTTAGCTACATCGTCTAATAGTGTTCCTAGACTGTCTATTAGTGTAGCTACACTGTCTTATATTGTTCCTAGACTGTCTATTAGTGTAGCTAGACTGTCTATTAGTGTAGCTACACTGTCTTATGGTAATCCAAGACTGTCTATTAGTGTAGATAGACTGTCTATTAGAGTAGCTACACTGTCTAATAGTGTTCCTAGACTGTCTATTAGTGTAACTACACTGTCTATAGTGTTCCTAGACTGTCTGTTAGCGTAACTAGATTGTTTATCAATGTAGCTACACTGTCTATTTGTTTTCATAGACGGTCTATAAGAGAAGCTACACTGTCTATTAGTGTTCATATACTGTCTATTAGTGTAGCTAGATTGTCTGTTAGTGTAGCTACACTGTCTTATAGTGTTCCTAGACTGTCTATTAGTGTAGCTAGACTGTCTATTAGTGTAGCTTCACTGTCTATTAGTGTTCATAGACTGTCTGTTAGTGTAGCTAGACTGCCTATTAGTGTAGCTACACTGTCTTATAGTGTTCCTAGACTGTCTATTAGTGTAACTAGATTGTCTATTAGTGTAGCTACACTATCTAATAGTGTTCCTAGACTGTCTACTTGTGTAGCTAGACTGTCTATTAAAGTAGCTACACTGTTAAATAGTGTTCCTAGACTGTCAATTAGTGAAGCTAGATTGTCTATCAATATAGCTACACTGTCTATTAGTTTTCATAGACGGTCTGTTAGTGTCGCTAGACTGTCTGCTAGTGTAGCTACACTGTCTAATAGTGTTCCTAGACTGTCTATTAGTGTAGCTAGATTGTCAATCAATATAGCTACACTGTCTATTAGTTTTCCTATACTGTCTGTTAGTAAAGCTAGACTGTCTACTAGTGTAGCTACACTGCCTATTAGTGTTCCTAGACTGTCTATTAGTGTAGCTAGACTTTCTATCAGAGTAGCTAGATTGTCTATCAATATAGCTACACTGTCTTTTAGCTTTCCTATACTGTATGTTAGTGTAGCTAGACTGTCTACTAGTAAAGTTACATTGTCTATTGATGTCCCTAGACTGTCCGTTAGTGTAGCTAGATTGTCTATCAATGTAGCTACACTGTCTATTAGTTTTCTTATACTGTCTGTTAGAGTAGCTACACTGTCTATTTGTTTTCATCGACGGTCTATTAGTTAGCTACACTGTCTATTAGAGTTCATAGACTGTCTGTTAGTGTAGCTAGACTGTCTATTAGTGTAGCTACACTGTCTAATAGTGTTCCTAGACTGTCTATTAGTGTAGCTAGACTGTCTACTAGTGTAGCTACACTGTCTAATAGTGTTCCTAGACTGTCTATTAGTGTAGCTAGACTGTCTATTAGAGTAGCTATACTGTCTAATAGTGTTCCTAGACTGTCTTTTAATGTAGCTACACTGTCTAATAGTGTTCCCAGACTGTCTGTTAGCGTAACTAGGTTGTTTATCAATGTAGCTACACTGTCTATTTGTTTTCATAGACGGTCTATTAGAGAAACTACACTGTCTATTTGTGTTCATAGACTGTCTGTTAGTGAAGCTAGACTGTCTTTTAATGTAGCTACACTGTCTAATAGTGTTCCTAGACTGTCTACTAGTGTAGCTAGACTGTCTATTAGTGTAGCTACACTGTCTAATAGTGTTCCTAGACTGTCTATTAGTGTAGCTAGATTGTCTATCAATATAGCTACACTGTGTATTAGTTTTCATAGACGGTCTGTTAGTGTAGCTAGACTGTCTACTAGTGTAGCTACATTGTCTATTGATGTTCCTAGGTGTCTATTAGTGTAGCTAGACTGTCTATTAGAGTAGCTAGATTGTCTATCAATATAGCTACACTGTCTATTAGTTTTCCTATACTGTATGTTAGTGTAGCTAGACTGTCTACTAGTGTAGCTACATTGTCTATTAATGTTCCTAGACTGTCCGTTAGTGTAGCTAGATTGTCTATCAATGTAGCTACACTGTCTATTATTTTTCTTATACTGTCTGTTAGAGTAGCTACACTGTCTATTTGTTTTCATCGACGGTCTATTAGTTAGCTACACTGTCTCTTAGTGTAGCTAGACTGTCTATAAGTGTAGCTAGACTGTCTATTAGTGAAGCTAAACTGTCTAATAGTGTTCCTAGACTGTCTGTTAGTGTAGCTAGACTGTCTACTAGTGTAGCTACACTGTCTTATAGTGTTCCTAGACTGTCTATTAGTGTAGCTAGACTGTCTATTAGTGTAGCTACACTGTATAATAGTGTTCCTAGACTGTCTATTAGTGTAGCTAGACTGTCTATTAGAGTAGCTACACTGTCTTATAGTGTTCCTAGACTGTCTATTAGTGTAGCTACACTGTCTAATAGTGTTCCTAGACTGTCTGTTAGCTTAACTAGA
Organism: Loripinus fragilis; assembly: GCA_964019695.1. NCBI lineage: Eukaryota > Metazoa > Mollusca > Bivalvia > Lucinida > Lucinidae > Loripinus > Loripinus fragilis. Next base: position 125,174 of record CAXHUL010000670.1, read on the forward strand.
TTGTTTATCAATGTAGCTACACTGTCTATTTGTTTTCATAGACGGTCTGTTAGTGTAGCTAGACTGTCTATTAGAGTAGCTAGATTGTCTATCAATGTAGCTACACTGTCTATAAGTTTTCTTATACTGTCTGTTAGAGTAGCTACACTGTCTATTTGTTTTCATCGACGGTCTATTAGGTAGCTACACTGTCTATTAGAGTTCACAGACTGTCTGTTAGTGTAGCTAGACTGTCTATTAGTGTAGCTACACTGTCTAAAAGTGTTCCTAGACTGTCTATTAGTGTAGCTAGACTGTCTACTAGTGTAGCTACACTGTCTTATAGTGTTCCTAGACTGTCTATTAGTGTAGCTAGACTGTCTTTTAGTGTAGCTAGACTGTCTAATAGTGTTCCTAGTCTGTCTATTAGTGTAGCTAGAATGTCTATTAGAGTAGCTACACTGTCTAATAGTGTTCCTACACTGTCTATTAGTGTAGCTAGACTGTCTACTAGTGTAGCTACACTGTCTTATAGTGTTCCTAGACTGTCTATTAGTGTAGCTAGATTTTCTATTAGTGTAGCTACACTGTCTAATAGTGTTCCTAGACTGTCTACTAGTGTAGCTAGACTGGCTATTAGAATAGCTACACTGTCTAATAGTGTTCCTAGACTGTCAATTAGTGTAGCTAGATTGTCTATCAATATAGCTACACTGTCTATTAGTTTTCATAGACGGTCTGTTAGTGTCGCTAGACTGTCTGCTAGTGTAGCTACACTGTCTAATAGTATTCCTAGACTGTCTATTAGTGTAGCTTGGTTGTCTATTAGTGTAGCTACACTGTCTAATAGTGTTCCTAGACTGTCTATTAGTGTAGCTACATTGTCTATTAGTGTAGCTACACTGTCTAATAGTGTTCCTAGACTGTCTACTAGTGTAGCTAGACTGTCTATTAGTGTAGCTACACTGTCTAATAGTGTTCCTAGACTGTCTATTAGTGTAGCTAGATTGTGTATCGATATAGCTACACTGTTTATTAGTTTTCATAGACGGTCTGTTAGTGTAGCTAGACTGTCTACTAGTGTAGCTACATTGTCTATTGATGTTCCTTGACTGTCAGTTAGTGTAGCTAGATTGTCTATCAATGTAGCTACACTGTCTTTTAATTTTCTTATAATGTCTGTAAGAGTAGCTCCTCTGTCTATTAGTGTTCATATACTGTCTGTTCGTGTAGCTAGACTGTCTATTAGTGTAACTACACTGTCTAATAGTGTTCCTAGACTGTCTATTAGTGTAGCTAGATTGTCTATCAATATAGCTACACTGTCTATTAGTTTTCCTATACTGTCTGTTAGTGTAGCTAGACTGTCTTCTAGTGTAGCTACATTGTCTATTAGTGTTCCTAGACTGTCTATTAGTGTAGCTTGACTGTCTATTAGAGTAGCTAGATTGTCTATCAATATAGCTACACTGTCTATTAGTATTCCTATACTGTATGTTAGTGTAGCTAAACTGTCTACTAGTGTAGCTACATTGTCTATTGATGTTCCTAGACTGTCCGTTAGTGTAGCTAGATTGTCTATCAATGTAGCTACACTGTCTATAAGTTTTCTTATACTGTCTGTTAGAGTAGCTACACTGTCTATTTGTTTTCATCGACCGTTCTATTAGTTAGCTACACTGTCTATTAGAGTTCATAGACTGTCTGTTCGTGTAGCTAGACTGTCTTTTAGTGATTCACTGTCTAATAGTGTTCCAAGACTGTCTATTAGTGTAGCTAGACTGTCTACTAGTGTAGCTACACTGTCTAATAGTGTTCCTAGACTGTCTATTAGTGTAGCTAGACTGTCTATTAGTGTAGCTACACTGTCTAATAGTAATCCTAGACTGTCTATTAGTGTAGCTAGACTGTCTATTAGAGTAGCTACACTGTCTAATAGTGTTCCTAGACTGTCTATTAGTGTAACTACACTGTCTATAGTGTTCCTAGACTGTCTGTTAGCGTAACTTGATTGTTTATCAATGTAGCTACACTGTCTATTTGTTTTCATAGACGGTCTATAAGAGAAGCTACACTGTCTATTAGTGTTCATAGACTGTCTGTTAGTGAAGCTATACTGTCTATTAATGTAGCTACACTGTCTTATAGTGTTCCTAGACTGTCTATTAGTGTAGCTAGATTGTCTGTTTGTGTAGCTACACTGTCTTATAGTGTTCCTAGACTGTCTATTAGTTCAGCTAGACTGTCTATTAGTGTAGCTTCACTGTCTATTAGTGTTGATAGACTGTCTGTTAGTGTAGCTAGACTGCCTATTAGTGTAGCTACACTGTCTTATAGTGTTCCTAGACTGTCTATTAGTGTAACTAGAATGTCTATTGGTGTAGCTACACTGTCTAATAGTGTTCCTAGACTGTCACTTGTGTAGCTAGACTGTCTATTATAGTAGCTACACTGTTTAATAGTGTTCCTAGACTGTCAATTAGTGAAGCTAGATTGTCTATCAATATAGCTACACTGTCTATTAGTTTTCATAGACGGTCTGTTAGTGTCGCTAGACTGTCTGCTAGTGTAGCTACTTATTCTATTGATGTTCCTAGACTGTCCGTTAGTGAAGCTTGATTGTCTATCAATGTAGCTTCACTGTCTATAAGTTTCTTATAATGTCTGTTAGAGTAGCTACACTGCCTATTAGTGTTCATATACTGTCTGTTAGTGTAGCTAGACTGTCTATCAGTGTAGCTACACTGTCTAATAGTGTTCCTAGACTGTCTATTAGTGTAGCTAGACTGTCTATTAGTGTAGCTTCACTGTCTAATAGTGTTCCTAGACTGTCTACTAGTGTATCTAGACTGTCTATTAGAGTAGCTGCACTGTCTAATAGTGTTCCTAGACCGTCTATTAGTGTAGCTAGATTGTGTATCAATATAGCTACACTGTCTATTAGTTTTCATAGACGGTCTGTTAGTGTAGCTAGACTGTCTACTAGTGTAGCTACATTGTCTATTGATGTTCCTAGACTGTCCGTTAGTGTCGCTAGATTGGGTATCAATGTAGCTACACTGTCTTCTAATTTTCTTATACTGTCTGTTAGTGTAGCTACACTGTCTATAAGTGTTCATATACTGTCTGTTCGTGTAGCTAGACTGTCTATTAGTGTAGCTACACTGTCTAATAGTGTTCCTAGACTGTGTATTAGTGTAGCTCGATTGTCAATCAATAAAGCTACACTGTCTATTAGTTTTCCTATACTGTCTGTTAGTAAAGCTAGACTGTCTACTAGTGTAGCTACACTGCCTATTAGTGTTCCTTGACTGTCTATTAGTGTAGCTAGACTTTCTATCAGAGTAGCTAGATTGTCTATCAATATAGCTACACTGTCTATTAGTTTTCCTATACTGTATGTTAGTGTAGCTAGACTGTCTACTAGTAAAGTTACATTGTCTATTGATGTCCCTAGACTGTCCGTTAGTGTAGCTAGATTGTCTATCAATGTAGCTACACTGTCTATTAGTTTTCTTATACTGTCTGTTAGAGTAGCTACACTGTCTATTTGTTTTCATCGACGGTATATTAGTTAGCTACACTGTCTATTAGAGTTCATAGACTGTCTGTTAGTGTAGCTAGACTGTCTATTAGTGTAGCTACACTGTCTAAAAGTGTTCCTAGACTATCTATTAGTGTAGCTAGACTGTCTACTAGTGTAGCTACACTGTCTTATAGTGTTCCTAGACTGTCTATTAGTGTAGCTAGACTGTCTTTTAGTGTAGCTAGACTGTCTAATAGTGTTCCTAGTCTGTCTATTAGTGTAGCTAGAATGTCTATTAGAGTAGCTACACTGTCTATTAGTTTTCATACACGGTCTGTTAGTGTCGCTAGACTGTCTGCTAGTGTAGCTACACTGTCTAATAGTGTTCCTAGACTGTCTATTAGTGTAGCTAGATTGTCAATCAATATAGCTACACTGTCTATTAGTTTTCCTATACTGTCTGTTAGTAAAGCTAGACTGTCTACTAGTGTAGCTACACTGCCTATTAGTGTTCCTAGACTGTCTATTAGTGTAGCTAGACTTTCTATCAGAGTAGCTAGATTGTCTATCAATATAGCTACACTGTCTTTTAGCTTTCCTATACTGTATGTTAGTGTAGCTAGACTGTCTACTAGTAAAGTTACATTGTCTATTGATGTCCCTAGACTGTCCGTTAGTGTAGCTAGATTGTCTATCAATGTAGCTACACTGTCTATTAGTTTTCTTATACTGTCTGTTAGAGTAGCTACACTGTCTATTTGTTTTCATCGACGGTCTATTAGTTAGCTACACTGTCTATAAGAGTTCATAGACTGTCTGTTAGTGTAGCTAGACTGTCTATTAGTGTAGCTACACTGTCTAATAGTGTTCCTAGACTGTCTATTAGTGTAGCTAGACTGTCTACTAGTGTAGCTACACTGTCTAATAGTGTTCCTAGACTGTCTATTAGTGTAGCTAGACTGTCTATTAGAGTAGCTACACTGTCTAATAGTGTTCCTAGACTGTCTATTAATGTAGCTACACTGTCTAATAGTGTTCCCAGACTGTCTGTTAGCGTAACTAGGTTGTTTATCAATGTAGCTACACTGTCTATTTGTTTTCATAGACGGTCTTTTAGAGAAACTACACTGTCTATTTGTGTTCATAGACTGTCTGTTAGTGAAGCTAGACTGTCTTTTAATGTAGCTACACTGTCTAATAGTGTTCCTAGACTGTCTACTAGTGTAGCTAGACTGTGTATTAGTGTAGCTACACTGTCTAATAGTGTTCCTAGACTGTTTTTAGTGTAGCTAGATTGTCTATCAATATAGCTACACTGTGTATTAGTTTTCATAGACGGTCTGTTAGTGTAGCTAGACTGTCTACTAGTGTAGCTACATTGTCTATTGATGTTCCTAGGTGTCTATTAGTGTAGCTAGACTGTCTATTAGAGTAGCTAGATTGTCTATCAATATAGCTAAACTGTCTATTAGTTTTCCTATACTGTATGTTAGTGTAGCTAGACTGTCTACTAGTGTAGCTACATTGTCTATTAATGTTCCTAGACTGTCCGTTAGTGAAGCTAGATTGTCTATCAATGTAGCTACACTGTCTATTATTTTTCTTATACTGTCTGTTAGAGTAGCTACACTGTCTATTTGTTTTCATCGACGGTATATTAGTTAGCTACACTGTCTATTAGAGTTCATAGACTGTCTGTTAGTGTAGCTAGACTGTCTATTAGTGTAGCTACACTGTCTAAAAGTGTTCCTAGACTATCTATTAGTGTAGCTAGACTGTCTACTAGTGTAGCTACACTGTCTTATAGTGTTCCTAGACTGTCTATTAGTGTAGCTAGACTGTCTATTAGTGTAGCTACACTGTATAATAGTGTTCCTAGACTGTCTATTAGTGTAGCTAGACTGTCTATTAGAGTAGCTACACTGTCTTATAGTGTTCCTAGACTGTCTATTAGTGTAGCTACACTGTCTAATAGTGTTCCTAGACTGTCTGTTAGCTTAACTAGATTGTTTATCAATGTAGCTACACTGTCTATTTGTTTTCATAGACGGTCTGTTAGTGTAGCTAGACTGTCTATTAGAGTAGCTAGATTGTCTATCAATGTAGCTACACTGTCTATAAGTTTTCTTATACTGTCTGTTAGAGTAGCTACACTGTCTATTTGTTTTCATCGACGGTCTATTAGTTAGCTACACTGTCTATTAGAGTTCATAGACTGTCTGTTAGTGTAGCTAGACTGTCTATTAGTGTAGCTACACTGTCTAAAAGTGTTCCTAGACTGTCTATTAGTGTAGCTAGACTGTCTACTAGTGTAGCTACACTGTCTTATAGTGTTCCTAGACTGTCTATTAGTGTAGCTAGACTGTCTTTTAGTGTAGCTAGACTGTCTAATAGTGTTCCTAGTCTGTCTATTAGTGTAGCTAGAATGTCTATTAGAGTAGCTACACTGTCTAATAGTGTTCCTACACTGTCTATTAGTGTAGCTAGACTGTCTACTAGTGTAGCTACACTGTCTTATAGTGTTCCTAGAATGTCTATTAGTGTAGCTAGATTTTCTATTAGTGTAGCTACACTGTCTAATAGTGTTCCTACACTGTCTACTAGTGTAGCTAGACTGGCTATTAGAATAGCTACACTGTCTAATAGTGTTCCTAGACTGTCAATTAGTGTAGCTAGATTGTCTATCAATATAGCTACACTGTCTATTAGTTTTCATAGACGGTCTGTTAGTGTCGCTAGACTGTCTGCTAGTGTAGCTACACTGTCTAATAGTGTTCCTAGACTGTCTATTAGTGTAGCTAGATTGTCAATCAATATAGCTACACTGTCTATTAGTTTTCCTATACTGTCTGTTAGTAAAGCTAGACTGTCTACTAGTGTAGCTACACTGCCTATTAGTGTTCCTAGACTGTCTATTAGTGTAGCTAGACTTTCTATCAGAGTAGCTAGATTGTCTATCAATATAGCTACACTGTCTATTAGTTTTCCTATACTGTATGTTAGTGTAGCTAGACTGTCTACTAGTAAAGTTACATTGTCTATTGATGTCCCTAGACTGTCCGTTAGTGTAGCTAGATTGTCTATCAATGTAGCTACACTGTCTATTAGTTTTCTTATACTGTCTGTTAGAGTAGCTACACTGTCTATTTGTTTTCATCGACGGTATATTAGTTAGCTACACTGTCTATTAGAGTTCATAGACTGTCTGTTAGTGTAGCTAGACTGTCTATTAGTGTAGCTACACTGTCTAATAGTGTTCCTAGACTGTCTATAAGGGTAGCTAGACTGTCTACTAGTTTAGCTACATCGTTTAATAGTGTTCCTAGACTGTCTATTAGTGTAGCTACACTGTCTTATATTGTTCCTAGACTGTCTATTAGTGTAGCTAGACTGTCTATTAGTGTAGCTACACTGTCTTATGGTAATCCAAGACTGTCTATTAGTGTAGATAGACTGTCTATTAGAGTAGCTACACTGTCTAATAGTGTTCCTAGACTGTCTATTAGTGTAACTACACTGTCTATAGTGTTCCTAGACTGTCTGTTAGCGTAACTAGATTGTTTATCAATGTAGCTACACTGTCTATTTGTTTTCATAGACGGTCTATAAGAGAAGCTACACTGTCTATTAGTGTTCATATACTGTCTATTAGTGTAGCTAGATTGTCTGTTAGTGTAGCTACACTGTCTTATAGTGTTCCTAGACTGTCTATTAGTGTAGCTAGACTGTCTATTAGTGTATTTTCACTGTCTATTAGTGTTCATAGACTGTCTGTTAGTGTAGCTAGACTGCCTATTAGTGTAGCTACACTGTCTTATAGTGTTCCTAGACTGTCTATTAGTGTAACTAGATTGTCTATTAGTGTAGCTACACTGTCTAATAGTGTTCCTAGACTGTCTACTTGTGTAGCTAGACTGTCTATTAAAGTAGCTACACTGTTTAATAGTGTTCCTAGACTGTCAATTAGTGAAGCTAGATTGTCTATCAATATAGCTACACTGTCTATTAGTTTTCATAGACGGTTTGTTAGTGTCGCTAGACTGTCTGCTAGTGTAGCTACACTGTCTAATAGTGTTCCTAGACTGTCTATTAGTGTAGCTAGATTGTCAATCAATATAGCTACACTGTCTATTAGTTTTCCTATACTGTCTGTTAGTAAAGCTAGACTGTCTACTAGTGTAGCTACACTGCCTATTAGTGTTCCTAGACTGTCTATTAGTGTAGCTAGACTTTCTATCAGAGTAGCTAGATTGTCTATCAATATAGCTACACTGTCTTTTAGCTTTCCTATACTGTATGTTTGTGTAGCTAGACTGTCTACTAGTAAAGTTACATTGTCTATTGATGTCCCTAGACTGTCCGATAGTGTAGCTAGATTGTCTATCAATGTAGCTACACTGTCTATTAGTTTTCTTATACTGTCTGTTAGAGTAGCTACACTGTCTATTTGTTTTCATCGACGGTCTATTAGTTAGCTACACTGTCTATTAGAGTTCATAGACTGTCTGTTAGTGTAGCTAGACTGTCTATTAGTGTAGCTACACTGTCTAATAGTGTTCCTAGACTGTCTATTAGTGTAGCTAGACTGTCTACTAGTGTAGCTACACTGTCTAATAGTGTTCCTAGACTGTCTATTAGTGTAGCTAGACTGTCTATTAGAGTAGCTACACTGTCTAATAGTGTTCCTAGACTGTCTATTAATGTAGCTACACTGTCTAATAGTGTTCCCAGACTGTCTGTTAGCGTAACTAGGTTGTTTATCAATGTAGCTACACTGTCTATTTGTTTTCATAGACGGTCTATTAGAGAAACTACACTGTCTATTTGTGTTCATAGACTGTTTGTTAGTGAAGCTAGACTGTCTTTTAATGTAGCTACACTGTCTAATAGTGTTCCTAGACTGTCTACTAGTGTAGCTAGACTGTCTATTAGTGTAGCTACACTGTCTAATAGTGTTCCTAGACTGTCTATTAGTGTAGCTAGATTGTCTATCAATATAGCTACACTGTGTATTAGTTTTCATAGACGGTCTGTTAGTGTAGCTAGACTGTCTACTAGTGTAGCTACATTGTCTATTGATGTTCCTAGGTGTCTATAAGTGTAGCTAGACTGTCTATTAGAGTAGCTAGATTGTCTATCAATATAGCTACACTGTCTATTAGTTTTCCTATACTGTATGTTAGTGTAGCTAGACTGTCTACTAGTGTAGCTACATTGTCTATTAATGTTCCTAGAATGTCCGTTAGTGTAGCTAGATTGTCTATCAATGTAGCTACACTGTCTATTATTTTTCTTATACTGTCTGTTAGAGTAGCTACACTGTCTATTTGTTTTCATCGACGGTCTATTAGTTAGCTACACTGTCTCTTAGTGTAGCTAGACTGTCTATAAGTGTAGCTAGACTGTCTATTAGTGTAGCTAAACTGTCTAATAGTGTTCCTAGACTGTCTGTTAGTGTAGCTAGACTGTCTACTAGTGTAGCTACACTGTCTTATAGTGTTCCTAGACTGTCTATTAGTGTAGCTAGACTGTCTATTAGTGTAGCTACACTGTATAATAGTGTTCCTAGACTGTCTATTAGTGTAGCTAGACTGTCTATTAGAGTAGCTACACTGTCTTATAGTGTTCCTAGACTGTCTATTAGTGTAGCTACACTGTCTAATAGTGTTCCTAGACTGTCTGTTAGCTTAACTAGATTGTTTATCAATGTAGCTACACTGTCTATTTGTTTTCATAGACGGTCTGTTAGTGTAGCTAGACTGTCTATTAGAGTAGCTAGATTGTCTATCAATGTAGCTACACTGTCTATAAGTTTTCTTATACTGTCTGTTAGAGTAGCTACACTGTCTATTTGTTTTCATCGACGGTCTATTAGTTAGCTACACTGTCTATTAGAGTTCATAGACTGTCTGTTAGTGTAGCGAGACTGTCTATTAGTGTAGCTACACTGTCTAAAAGTGTTCCTAGACTGTCTATTAGTGTAGCTAGACTGTATACTAGTGTAGCTACACTGTCTTATAGTGTTCCTAGACTGTCTATTAGTGTAGCTAGACTGTCTTTTAGTGTAGCTAGACTGTCTAATAGTGTTCCTAGTCTGTCTATTAGTGTAGCTAGAATGTCTATTAGAGTAGCTACACTGTTTAATAGTGTTCCTACACTGTCTATTAGTGTAGCTAGACTGTCTACTAGTGTAGCTACACTGTCTTATAGTGTTCCTAGACTGTCTATTAGTGTAGCTAGATTTTCTATTAGTGTAGCTACACTGTCTAATAGTGTTCCTAGACTGTCTACTAGTGTAGCTAGACTGTCTATTAGAATAGCTACACTGTCTAATAGTGTTCATAGACTGTCAATTAGTGTAGCTAGATTGTCTATCAATATAGCTACACTGTCTATTAGTTTTCATAGACGGTCTGTTAGTGTAGCTAGACTGTCTACTAGTGAAGCGAAACTGTCTATTAATGTTCCTAGACTGTCCGTTAGTGAAGCTAGATTGTCTATCAATGTAGCTACACTGTCTATAAAATTCTTATACTGTCTGTTAGAGTAGCTACACTGTCTATTAGTGTTCATATACTGTCTGTTAGTGTAGCTAGACTGTCTATCAGTGTAGCTACACTGTCTAATAGTGTTCCTAGACTTTCTATTAGTGTAGCTAGATTGTCTATTAGTGTAGCTACACTGTCTAATAGTGTTCCAATACTGTCTATTAGTGTAGCTAGACTGTCTATTAGTGTAGCTACACTGTCTAATAGTGTTCCTAGACTGTCTACTAGTGTAGTTAGACTGTCTATTAGTGTAGCTACACTGTCTAATAGTGTTCCTAGACTGTCTATTAGTGTAGCTAGATTGTGTATCAATATAGCTACACTGTCTATTAGTTTTCATAGACGGTCTGTTAGTGTAGCTAGACTGTCTACTCGTGTAGCTACATTGTCTATTGATGTTCTTAGACTGTCCGTTAGTGTAGCTAGATTGTCTATCAATGTAGCTACACTGTCTTTTAATTTTCTTATACTGTCTGTTAGAGTAGCAACAATGTCTATTTGTGTTCATATACTGTCTGTTCGTGTAGCTAGACTGTCTATTAGTGTAGCTACACTGTCTAATAGTGTTCCTAGACTGTCTATTAGTGTACCAAGATTGTCTATCAATATAGCTACACTGTCTATTAGTTTTCCTATACTGTCTGTTAGTGTAGCTAGACTGTCTACTAGTGTAGCTACATTGTCTATTAGTGTTCCTAGACTGTCTATTAGTGTAGCTAGACTGTCTATTAGAGTAGCTAGATTGTCTATCAATATAGCTACACTGTCTATTAGTTTTCCTATACTGTATGTTAGTGAAGCTAGACTGTCTACTAGTGTAGTTACACTGTCTATTGATGTTCCTAGACTGTCCGTTAGTGTAGCTAGATTGTCTATCAATGTAGCTACACTGTCTATTAGTTTTCTTATACTGTGTGTTAGAGAAGCTACACTGTCTATTTGTTTTCATCGACGGTCTATTAGTTAGCCTCACTGTCTATAAGAGTTCATGGACTGTCTGTTAGTGTAGCTAGACTGTCTATTAGTGTAGCTACACTGACTTATAGTGTTCCTAGACTGTTTATTAGTGTAGCTAGACTGTCTACTAGTGTAGCTACACTGTCTAATAGTGTTCCTAGACTGTCTATTAGTGTAGCTAGACTGTCTATTAGAGTAGCTACACTGTTTAATAGTGTTCCTAGACTGTCAATTAGTGTAGCTAGATTGTCTATCAATATAGCTACACTGTCTATTAGTTTTCATAGACGGTCTGTTAGTGTAGCTAGACTGTCTACTAGTGTAGCGAAACTGTCTATTAATGTTCCTAGACTGTCCGTTAGTGAAGCTAGATTGTCTATCAATGTAGCTACACTGTCTATAAAATTCTTATACTGTCTGTTAGAGTAGCTACACTGTCTATTAGTGTTCATATACTGTCTGTTAGTGTAGCTAGACTGTCTATCAGTGTAGCTACACTGTCTAATAGTGTTCCTAGACTGTCTATTAGTGTAGCTAGATTGTCTATTAGTGTAGCTACACTGTCTAATAGTGTTCCAATACTATCTATTTGTGTAGCTAGATTGTCTATTAGTGTAGCTACACTGTCTAATAGTGTTCCTAGACTGTCTACTAGTGTAGTTAGACTGTCTATTAGTGTAGCTACACTGTCTAATAGTGTTCCTAGACTGTCTATTAGTGTAGCTAGATTGTGTATCAATATAGCTACACTGTCTATTAGTTTTCATAGACGGTCTGTTAGTGTAGCTAGACTGTCTACTAGTGTAGCTACATTGTCTATTGATGTTCTTAGACTGTCCGTTAGTGTAGCTAGATTGTCTATCAATGTAGCTACACTGTCTTTTAATTTTCTTATACTGTCTGTTAGAGTAGCAACAATGTCTATTTGTGTTCATATACTGTCTGTTCGTGTAGCTAGACTGTCTATTAGTGTAGCTACACTGTCTAATAGTGTTCCTAGACTGTCTATTAGTGTACCAAGATTGTCTATCAATATAGCTACACTGTCTATTAGTTTTCCTATACTGTCTGTTAGTGTAGCTTGACTGTCTACTAGTGTAGCTACATTGTCTATTAGTGTTCCTAGACTGTCTATTAGTGTAGCTAGACTGTCTATTAGAGTAGCTAGATTGTCTATTAGTGTAGCTACACTGTCTAATAGTGTTCCTAGACTGTCTACTTGTGTAGCTAGACTGTCTATTAAAGTAGCTACACTGTTTAATAGTGTTCCTAGACTGTCAATTAGTGAAGCTAGATTGTCTATCAATATAGCTACACTGTCTATTAGTTTTCATAGACGGTTTGTTAGTGTCGCTAGACTGTCTGCTAGTGTAGCTACACTGTCTTATAGTGTTCCTAGACTGTCTATTAGTGTAGCTAGATTGTCAATCAATATAGCTACACTGTCTATTAGTTTTCCTATACTGTCTGTTAGTAAAGCTAGACTGTCTACTAGTGTAGCTACACTGCCTATTAGTGTTCCTAGACTGTCTATTAGTGTAGCTAGACTTTCTATCAGAGTAGCTAGATTGTCTATCAATATAGCTACACTGTCTTTTAGCTTTCCTATACTGTATGTTTGTGTAGCTAGACTGTCTACTAGTAAAGTTACATTGTCTATTGATGTCCCTAGACTGTCCGTTAGTGTAGCTAGATTGTCTATCAATGTAGCTACACTGTCTATTAGTTTTCTTATACTGTCTGTTAGAGTAGCTACACTGTCTATTTGTTTTCATCGACGGTCTATTAGTTAGCTACACTGTCTATTAGAGTTCATAGACTGTCTGTTAGTGTAGCTAGACTGTCTATTAGTGTAGCTACACTGTCTAATAGTGTTCCTAGACTGTCTATTAGTGTAGCTAGACTGTCTACTAGTGTAGCTACACTGTCTAATAGTGTTCCTAGACTGTCTATTAGTGTAGCTAGACTGTCTATTAGAGTAGCTACACTGTCTAATAGTGTTCCTAGACTGTCTATTAATGTAGCTACACTGTCTAATAGTGTTCCCAGACTGTCTGTTAGCGTAACTAGGTTGTTTATCAATGTAGCTACACTGTCTATTTGTTTTCATAGACGGTCTATTAGAGAAACTACACTGTCTATTTGTGTTCATAGACTGTCTGTTAGTGAAGCTAGACTGTCTTTTAATGTAGCTACACTGTCTAATAGTGTTCCTAGACTGTCTACTAGTGTAGCTAGACTGTCTATTAGTGTAGCTACACTGTCTAATAGTGTTCCTAGACTGTCTATTAGTGTAGCTAGATTGTCTATCAATATAGCTACACTGTGTATTAGTTTTCATAGACGGTCTGTTAGTGTAGCTAGACTGTCTACTAGTGTAGCTACATTGTCTATTGATGTTCCTAGGTGTCTATAAGTGTAGCTAGACTGTCTATTAGAGTAGCTAGATTGTCTATCAATATAGCTACACTGTCTATTAGTTTTCCTATACTGTATGTTAGTGTAGCTAGACTGTCTACTAGTGTAGCTACATTGTCTATTAATGTTCCTAGACTGTCCGTTAGTGTAGCTAGATTGTCTATCAATGTAGCTACACTGTCTATTATTTTTCTTATACTGTCTGTTAGAGTAGCTACACTGTCTATTTGTTTTCATCGACGGTCTATTAGTTAGCTACACTGTCTCTTAGTGTAGCTAGACTGTCTATAAGTGTAGCTAGACTGTCTATTAGTGTAGCTAAACTGTCTAATAGTGTTCCTAGACTGTCTGTTAGTGTAGCTAGACTGTCTACTAGTGTAGCTACACTGTCTTATTGTGTTCCTAGACTGTCTATTAGTGTAGCTAGACTGTCTATTAGTGTAGCTACACTGTATCATAGTGTTCCTAGACTGTCTATTAGTGTAGCTAGACTGTCTATTAGAGTAGCTACACTGTCTTATAGTGTTCCTAGACTGTCTATTAGTGTAGCTACACTGTCTAATAGTGTTCCTAGACTGTCTGTTAGCTTAACTAGATTGTTTATCAATGTAGCTACACTGTCTATTTGTTTTCATAGACGGTCTGTTAGTGTAGCTAGACTGTCTATTAGAGTAGCTAGATTGTCTATCAATGTAGCTACACTGTCTATAAGTTTTCTTATACTGTCTGTTAGAGTGGCTACACTGTCTATTTGTTTTCATCGACGGTCTATTAGTTAGCTACACTGTCTATTAGAGTTCATAGACTGTCTGTTAGTGTAGCTAGACTGTCTATTAGTGTAGCTACACTGTCTAAAAGTGTTCCTAGACTGTCTATTAGTGTAGCTAGACTGTATACTAGTGTAGCTACACTGTCTTATAGTGTTCCTAGACTGTCTATTAGTGTAGCTAGACTGTCTTTTAGTGTAGCTAGACTGTCTAATAGTGTTCCTAGTCTGTCTATTAGTGTAGCTAGAATGTCTATTAGAGTAGCTACACTGTCTAATAGTGTTCCTACACTGTCTATTAGTGTAGCTAGACTGTCTACTAGTGTAGCTACACTGTCTCATAGTGTTCCTAGACTGTCTATTAGTGTAGCTAGATTTTCTATTAGTGTAGCTACACTGTCTAATAGTGTTCCTAGACTGTCTACTAGTGTAGCTAGACTGTCTATTAGAATAGCTACACTGTCTAATAGTGTTCCTAGACTGTCAATTAGTGTAGCTAGATTGTCTATCAATATAGCTACACTGTCTATTAGTTTTCATAGACGGTCTGTTAGTGTAGCTAGACTGTCTACTAGTGTAGCGAAACTGTCTATTAATGTTCCTAGACTGTCCGTTAGTGAAGCTAGATTGTCTATCAATGTAGCTACACTGTCTATAAAATTCTTATACTGTCTGTTAGAGTAGCTACACTGTCTATTAGTGTTCATATACTGTCTGTTAGTGTAGCTAGACTGTCTATCAGTGTAGCTACACTGTCTAATAGTGTTCCTAGACTTTCTATTAGTGTAGCTAGATTGTCTATTAGTGTAGCTACACTGTCTAATAGTGTTCCAATACTGTCTATTAGTGTAGCTAGACTGTCTATTAGTGTAGCTACACTGTCTAATAGTGTTCCTAGACTGTCTACTAGTGTAGTTAGACTGTCTATTAGTGTAGCTACACTGTCTAATAGTGTTCCTAGACTGTCTATTAGTGTAGCTAGATTGTGTATCAATATAGCTACACTGTCTATTAGTTTTCATAGACGGTCTGTTAGTTTAGCTAGACTGTCTACTAGTGTAGCTACATTGTCTATTGATGTTCTTAGACTGTCCGTTAGTGTAGCTAGATTGTCTATCAATGTAGCTACACTGTCTTTTAATTTTCTTATACTGTCTGTTAGAGTAGCAACAATGTCTATTTGTGTTCATATACTGTCTGTTCGTGTAGCTGGACTGTCTATTAGTGTAGCTACACTGTCTAATAGTGTTCCTAGACTGTCTATTAGTGTACCAAGATTGTCTATCAATATAGCTACACTGTCTATTAGTTTTCCTATACTGTCTGTTAGTGTAGCTAGACTGTCTACTAGTGTAGCTACATTGTCTATTAGTGTTCCTAGACTGTCTATTAGTGTAGCTAGACTGTCTATTAGAGTAGCTAGATTGTCTATCAATATAGCTACACTGTCTATTAGTTTTCCTATACTGTATGTTAGTGTAGCTAGACTGTCTACTAGTGTAGTTACACTGTCTATTGATGTTCCTAGACTGTCCGTTAGTGTAGCTAGATTGTCTATCAATGTAGCTACACTGTCTATTAGTTTTCTTATACTGTCTGTTAGAGAAGCTACACTGTCTATTTGTTTTCATCGACGGTCTATTAGTTAGCCTCACTGTCTATAAGAGTTCATGGACTGTCTGTTAGTGTAGCTAGACTGTCTATTAGTGTAGCTACACTGACTTATAGTGTTCCTAGACTGTTTATTAGTGTAGCTAGACTGTCTACTAGTGTAGCTACACTGTCTAATAGTGTTCCTAGACTGTCTATTAGTGTAGCTAGACTGTCTATTAGAGTAGCTACACTGTTTAATAGTGTTCCTAGACTGTCAATTAGTGTAGCTAGATTGTCTATCAATATAGCTACACTGTCTATTAGTTTTCATAGACGGTCTGTTAGTGTAGCTAGACTGTGTACTAGTGTAGCGAAACTGTCTATTAATGTTCCTAGACTGTCCGTTAGTGAAGCTAGATTGTCTATCAATGTAGCTACACTGTCTATAAAATTCTTATACTGTCTGTTAGAGTAGCTACACTGTCTATTAGTGTTCATATACTGTCTGTTAGTGTAGCTAGACTGTCTATCAGTGTAGCTACACTGTCTAATAGTGTTCCTAGACTGTCTATTAGTGTAGCTAGATTGTCTATTAGTGTAGCTACACTGTCTAATAGTGTTCCAATACTGTCTATTAGTGTAGCTAGACTGTCTATTAGTGTAGCTACACTGTCTAATAGTGTTCCTAGACTGTCTACTAGTGTAGTTAGACTGTCTATTAGTGTAGCTACACTGTCTAATAGTGTTCCTAGACTGTCTATTAGTGTAGCTAGATTGTGTATCAATATAGCTACACTGTCTATTAGTTTTCATAGACGGTCTGTTAGTGTAGCTAGACTGTCTACTAGTGTAGCTACATTGTCTATTGATGTTCTTAGACTGTCCGTTAGTGTAGCTAGATTGTCTATCAATGTAGCTACACTGTCTTTTAATTTTCTTATACTGTCTGTTAGAGTAGCAACAATGTCTATTTGTGTTCATATACTGTCTGTTCGTGTAGCTAGACTGTCTATTAGTGTAGCTACACTGTCTAATAGTGTTCCTAGACTGTCTATTAGTGTACCAAGATTGTCTATCAATATAGCTACACTGTCTATTAGTTTTCCTATACTGTCTGTTAGTGTAGCTAGACTGTCTACTAGTGTAGCTACATTGTCTATTAGTGTTCCTAGACTGTCTATTAGTGTAGCTAGACTGTCTATTAGAGTAGCTAGATTGTCTATCAATATAGCTACACTGTCTATTAGTTTTCCTATACTGTATGTTAGTGTAGCTAGACTGTCTACTAGTGTAGTTACACTGTCTATTGATGTTCCTAGACTGTCCGTTAGTGTAGCTAGATTGTCTATCAATGTAGCTACACTGTCTATTAGTTTTCTTATACTGTCTGTTAGAGCAGCTACACTGTCTATTTGTTTTCATCGACGGTCTATTAGTTAGCCTCAATGTCTATAAGAGTTCATGGACTGTCTGTTAGTGTAGCTAGACTGTCTATTAGTGTAGCTACACTGACTTATAGTGTTCCTAGACTGTTTATTAGTGTAGCTAGACTGTCTACTAGTGTAGCTACACTGTCTAATAGTGTTCCTAGACTGTCTATTAGTGTAGCTAGACTGTCTATTAGAGTAGCTACACTGTTTAATAGTGTTCCTAGACTGTCTATTAGCGTAGCTACACTGTCTAATAGTGTTCCTAGACTGTCTGTTAGCGTAACTAGATTGTTTATCAATGTAGCTACACTGTCTATTTGTTTTCATGGACGGTCTATTAGAGAAGCTACACTGTCTATTAGTGTTCATAGACTGTCTGTTAGTGTAGGTAGACTGTCTATTAATGTAGCTACACTGTCTAATAGTGTTCCTAGACTGTCTACTAGTGTAGCTAGACTGTCTATTAGTGTAGGTACACTGTCTAATAGTGTTCCTAGACTGTCCGTTAGTGTAGCTAGATTTTCTATCAATGTAGCTACACTGTCTATTAGTTTTCTTATACTGTCTGTTAGAGTAGCTACACTGTCTATTTGTTTTCATCGACGGTCTATTAGTTAGCTACACTGTCTATTAGAGTTCATAGACTGTCTGTTAGTGTAGCTAGACTGTCTATTAGTGTAGCTACACTGTCTAATAGTGTTCCTAGACTGTCTGTTAGTGTAGCTAGACTGTCTACTAGTGTAGCTACACTGACTTATAGTGTTCCTAGACTGTCTATTAATGTAGCTCGACTGTCTATTAGTGTAGCTACATTGTCTAATAGTGTTCCTAGACTGTCTATTAGTGTAGCTAGACTGTCTATTAGAGTAGCTAGATTGTCTATCAATATAGCTACACTGTCTATTAGTTTTCCTATGCTGTATGTTAGTGTAGCTAGACTGTCTACTAGTGTAGCTACATTGTCTATTGATGTTCCTAGACTGTCCGTTAGTGTAGCTAGATTATCTATCAATGTAGCTACATTGTCTATAAGTTTTCTTATACTGTCTGTTAGAGTAGCTACACTGTCTACTTGTGTAGCTACACTGTCTTATAGTGTTCCTAGACTGTCTATTAGTGTAGCTAGACTGTCTATTAGAGTAGCTACACTGTCTGATAGTGTTCCTAGACTGTCTATTAATGTAGCTCCACTGTCTAATAGTGTTCCTAGACTGTCTGTTAGCGTAACTAGATTGTTTATCAATGTAGCTACACAGTCTATTTGTTTTCATAGACGGTCTATAAGAGAAGCTACACTGTCTTTATGTGTTCATAGACTGTCTGTTAGTGTAGCTAGACTGTCTATTAATGTAGCTACACTGTCTTATAGTGTTCCTAGACTGTCTATTAGTGTAGCTAGATTGTCTATTAGTGTAGCTACACTGTCTTATAGTGTTCCTAGACTGTCTATTAGTGTAGCTAGACTGTCTATTTGTGAAGCTACACTGTCTATTAGTGTTCATAGACTGTCTGTTAGTGTAGCTAGATTGTCTATTAGTGTGGCTACACTGTCTAATAGTGTTCCTAGACTGTCTACTAGTGTAGCTAGACTGTCTATTAGAGTAGCTACACTGTCTAATAGTGTTCCTAGACTGTCAATTAGTGTAGCTAGATTGTGTATCAATATAGCTACACTGTCTATTAGTTTTCATAGACGGTCTGTTAGAATAGCTAGACTGTCTACTAGTGTAGCTACATTGTTTATTAATGTTCCTATACTGTCCGTTAGTGAAGCTAGATTGTCTATCAATGTAGCTACACTGTCTATTAGATTCTTATACTGTCTGTTAGTGTAGCTAGATTGTCTATAAATGTAGCTACACTGTCTTATAGTGTTCCTAGACTGTCTGTTAGCGTAACTAGATTGTTTATCAATGTAGCTACACTGTCTATTTGTTTTCATAGACGGTCTATTAGAGAAGCTACACTGTCTATTAGTGTTCATAGACTGTCTGTTAGCGTAGCTAGACTGTCTATTAATGTAGCTACACTGTCTAATAGTGTTCCTAGACTGTCTACTAGTGTAGCTAGACTGTCTATCAGAGTAGCTACACTGTCTAATAGTGTTCCTAACTGTCAATTACTGTAGCTAGATTGTCTATCAATATAGCTACACTGTCTATTAGTTTTCATAGACGATCTGTTAGTGTAGCTAGACTGTCTACTAGTGTAGCTACATTGTCTATTGATGTTCCTAGACTGTCCGTTAGTGAAGCTAGATTGTCTATCAATGTATCTACACTGTCTATTAGATTCTTATACTGTCTGTTAGAGTAGCGATACTGTCTGGACACTGTCTATTAGTGTTCATATACTGTCTGTTAGTGTAGCTAGACTGTCTATCAGTGTAGCTACACTGTCTAATAGTGTTCCTAGACTGTCTATTAGTGTAGCTAGATTGTCTATTAGTGTAGCTACACTGTCTAATAGTGTTCCTAGACTGTCTATTAGTGTAGCTAGACTGTCTATTAGTGTAGCTACACTGTCTAATAGTGTTCCTAGACTGTCTACTAGTGTAGCTAGACTGTCTATTAGTGTAGCTACACTGTCTAATAGTGTTCCTAGACTGTCTATTAGTGTAGCTAGATTGTGTATCAATTTAGCTACACTGTCTATTAGTTTTTATAGACGGTCTGTTAGTGTAGCTAGACTGTCTACTAGTGTAGCTACATTGTCTATTGATGTTCCTAGACTGTCCGTTAGTGTAGCTAGATTGTCTATCAATGTAGCTACACTGTCTTTTAATTTTCTTATACTGTCTATTAGAGTAGCTACACTGTCTATAAGTGTTCATAGACTGTCTGTTCGTGTAGCTAGACTGTCTATTAGTGTAGCTACACTGTCTAATAGTGTTCCTAGACTGTCTATTAGTGTAACTACATTGTCTATCAATATAGCTACACTGTCTATTAATTTTCCTATACTGTCTGTTAGTGTAGCTAGACTGTCTATTAATGAAGCTTCACTGTCTATTAGTGTTCATAGACTGTCTGTAAGTGTAGCTAGATTGTCTATTAGTGTAGCTGCACTGTCTAATAGTGTTCCTAGACTGTCTACTTGTGTAGCTAGACTGTCTATTTGAGTAGCTACACTGTCTAATAGTGTTCCTAGACTGTCAATTAGTGTAGCTAGATTGTCTATCAATATAGCTACACTGTCTATTAGTTTTCATAGACGGTCTGTTAGAATAGCTAGACTGTCTACTAGTGTAGCTACATTGTCTATTAATGTTCCTAGACTGTCCGTTAGTGAAGCTAGATTGTCTATCATTGTAGCAACACTGTCTAAAAGATTCTTTTACTGTCTGTTAGCGTAGCTACACTGTCTATTAGTGTTCATATACTGTCTGTTAGTGTAGCTAGACTGTCTATCAGTGTAGCTACACTGTCTAATAGTGTTCCTAGACTGTCTATTAGTGTAGCTAGATTGTCTATTAGTGTAGCTACACTGTCTGTTAGTATTCCTAGACTGTCTATTAGTGTAGCTAGACTGTCTATTAGTGTAGCTACACTGTCTAAAAGTGTTCCTAGACTGTCTACTAGTGTAGCTAGATTGTCTATCAATATAGCTACACTGTCTATTAGTTTTCCTATACTGTCTGTTAGTGTAGCTAGACTGTCTACTAGTGTAGCTACATTGTCTATTAGTGTTCCTAGACTGTCTATTAGAGTAGTTAGATTGTCTATCAATATAGCTACACTGTCTATTAGTTTTCCTATACTGTATGTTAGTGTAGCTAGACTGTCTACTAGTGTAGTTACATTGTCTATTGATGTTCCTAGACTGTCCGTTAGTGTAGCTATATTGTCTATCAATGTAGCTACACTGTCTATTAGTTTTCTTATACTGTCTGTTAGAGTAGCTACACTATCTATTTCTTTTCATCGACGGTCTATTAGTTAGCTACACTGTCTATTGATGTTCCTAGACTGTCCGTTAGTGTAGCTAGATTGTCTATCAATGTAGCTACACTGTCTTTTTATTTTCTTATACTGTCTGTTAGAGTAGCTACACTGTCTATTAGTGTATATATTCTGTCTGTTCGTGTAGCTAGACTGTCTATTAGTGTAACTACACTGTCCTATAGTGTTCCTAGACTGTCTATTAGTGTAGCTACATTGTCTATCAATATAGCTACACTGTCTATTAGTTTTCCTATACTGTCTGTTAGTGTAGCTAGATTGTCTACTAGTGTGGCTACATTGTCTATTCGTGTTCCTAGACTGTCTATTAGTGTAGCTAGACTGTCTATTAGAGTAGCTAGATTGTCTATCAATATAGCTACATTGTCTATTAGTTTTCCTATACTGTATGTTAGTGTAGCTAGACTGTCCACTAGTTTAGCTTCATTGTCTATTAGTGTTCCTAGACTGTCTATTAGTGTAGCTAGACTGTCTATTAGATTAGCTAGATTGTCTATCAATAAAGCTAGACTGTCTATTAGTTTTCCTATACTGTATGTTAGTGTAGCTAGACTGTCTACTAGTGTAGCTATATTGTCTATTGATGTTCCTAGACTGTCCCATAGTGTAGCTAGATTGTCTATCAATGTAGCTACACTGTCTATTAGTTTTCTTATACTGTCTGTTAGAGTAGCTTCACTGTCTATTTGTTTTCATCGACGGTCTATTAGTTAGCTACACTGTCTATTAGAGTTCATAGACTGTCTATTAGTGTAGCTGGACTGTCTGTTAGTGTAGCTACACTGTCTAATAGTGTTCCTAGACTGTCTGTTAGTGTAGCTAGACTGTCTACTAGTGTAGCTACACTGTCTTATAGTGTTCCTAGACTGTCTATTAGTGTAGCTAGACTGTCTATTAGTGTAGCTACACTGTCTAATAGTGTTCCTAGAATGTCTATTAGTGTAGCTAGACTGTCTATTAGAGTATCTACACTGTCTAATAGTGTTCCTAGACTCTCTGTTAGCGTAACTATATTGTTTATCAATGTAGCTACACTGTCTATTTGTTTTCATAGACTGTCTATTAGAGAAGCTACACTGTCTATTAGTGTTCATAGACTGTCTGTTAGTGTAGCTAGACTGTCTATTAATGTAGCTACACTGTCTTATAGTGTTCCTAGACTGTCTATTAGTGTAGCTAGATTGTCTATTAGTGTAGCTACACTGTCTTATAGTGTTCCTAGACTGTCTATTAGTGTAGCTAGATTGTCTATTAGTGTAGCTACACTGTCTAATAGTGTTCCTAGACTGTCTACTAGTGTAGCTAGACTGTCTATTAGAGTAGCTACACTGTCTAATAGTGTTCCTAACTGTCAATTAGTGTAGCTAGATTGTCTATCAATATAGCTACACTGTCTATTAGATTCTTATACTGTCTGTTAGAGTAGCTACACTGTCTAATAGTGTTCCTAGACTGTCTATTAGTGTAGCTAGATTGTGTATCAATTTAGCTACACTGTCTATTAGTTTTTATAGACGGTCTGTTAGTGTAGCTAGACTGTCTACTAGTGTAGCTACATTGTCTATTGATGTTCCTAGACTGTCCGTTAGTGTAGCTAGATTGTCTATCAATGTAGCTACACTGTCTTTTAATTTTCTTATACTGTCTATTAGAGTAGCTACACTGTCTATAAGTGTTCATAGACTGTCTGTTCGTGTAGCTAGACTGTCTATTAGTGTAGCTACACTGTCTAATAGTGTTCCTAGACTGTCTATTAGTGTAACTACATTGTCTATCAATATAGCTACACTGTCTATTAATTTTCCTATACTGTCTGTTAGTGTAGCTAGACTGTCTATTAATGAAGCTTCACTGTCTATTAGTGTTCATAGACTGTCTGTAAGTGTAGCTAGATTGTCTATTAGTGTAGCTGCACTGTCTAATAGTGTTCCTAGACTGTCTACTTGTGTAGCTAGACTGTCTATTTGAGTAGCTACACTGTCTAATAGTGTTCCTAGACTGTCAATTAGTGTAGCTAGATTGTCTATCAATATAGCTACACTGTCTATTAGTTTTCATAGACGGTCTGTTAGAATAGCTAGACTGTCTACTAGTGTAGCTACATTGTCTATTAATGTTCCTAGACTGTCCGTTAGTGAAGCTAGATTGTCTATCATTGTAGCAACACTGTCTAAAAGATTCTTTTACTGTCTGTTAGCGTAGCTACACTGTCTATTAGTGTTCATATACTGTCTGTTAGTGTAGCTAGACTGTCTATCAGTGTAGCTACACTGTCTAATAGTGTTCCTAGACTGTCTATTAGTGTAGCTAGATTGTCTATTAGTGTAGCTACACTGTCTGTTAGTATTCCTAGACTGTCTATTAGTGTAGCTAGACTGTCTATTAGTGTAGCTACACTGTCTAAAAGTGTTCCTAGACTGTCTACTAGTGTAGCTAGATTGTCTATCAATATAG
The DNA here is from genome assembly GCA_964019695.1 of Loripinus fragilis. Taxonomy (NCBI): domain Eukaryota; kingdom Metazoa; phylum Mollusca; class Bivalvia; order Lucinida; family Lucinidae; genus Loripinus; species Loripinus fragilis. The sequence continues at coordinate 148,807 of CAXHUL010000670.1, forward strand.
CTACACTGTCTATTAGTTTTCCTATACTGTCTGTTAGTGTAGCTAGACTGTCTACTAGTGTAGCTACATTGTCTATTAGTGTTCCTAGACTGTCTATTAGAGTAGTTAGATTGTCTATCAATATAGCTACACTGTCTATTAGTTTTCCTATACTGTATGTTAGTGTAGCTAGACTGTCTACTAGTGTAGTTACATTGTCTATTGATGTTCCTAGACTGTCCGTTAGTGTAGCTATATTGTCTATCAATGTAGCTACACTGTCTATTAGTTTTCTTATACTGTCTGTTAGAGTAGCTACACTATCTATTTCTTTTCATCGACGGTCTATTAGTTAGCTACACTGTCTATTGATGTTCCTAGACTGTCCGTTAGTGTAGCTAGATTGTCTATCAATGTAGCTACACTGTCTTTTTATTTTCTTATACTGTCTGTTAGAGTAGCTACACTGTCTATTAGTGTATATATTCTGTCTGTTCGTGTAGCTAGACTGTCTATTAGTGTAACTACACTGTCCTATAGTGTTCCTAGACTGTCTATTAGTGTAGCTACATTGTCTATCAATATAGCTACACTGTCTATTAGTTTTCCTATACTGTCTGTTAGTGTAGCTAGATTGTCTACTAGTGTGGCTACATTGTCTATTCGTGTTCCTAGACTGTCTATTAGTGTAGCTAGACTGTCTATTAGAGTAGCTAGATTGTCTATCAATATAGCTACATTGTCTATTAGTTTTCCTATACTGTATGTTAGTGTAGCTAGACTGTCCACTAGTTTAGCTTCATTGTCTATTAGTGTTCCTAGACTGTCTATTAGTGTAGCTAGACTGTCTATTAGATTAGCTAGATTGTCTATCAATAAAGCTACACTGTCTATTAGTTTTCCTATACTGTATGTTAGTGTAGCTAGACTGTCTACTAGTGTAGCTATATTGTCTATTGATGTTCCTAGACTGTCCCATAGTGTAGCTAGATTGTCTATCAATGTAGCTACACTGTCTATTAGTTTTCTTATACTGTCTGTTAGAGTAGCTTCACTGTCTATTTGTTTTCATCGACGGTCTATTAGTTAGCTACACTGTCTATTAGAGTTCATAGACTGTCTATTAGTGTAGCTGGACTGTCTGTTAGTGTAGCTACACTGTCTAATAGTGTTCCTAGACTGTCTGTTAGTGTAGCTAGACTGTCTACTAGTGTAGCTACACTGTCTTATAGTGTTCCTAGACTGTCTATTAGTGTAGCTAGACTGTCTATTAGTGTAGCTACACTGTCTAATAGTGTTCCTAGAATGTCTATTAGTGTAGCTAGACTGTCTATTAGAGTATCTACACTGTCTAATAGTGTTCCTAGACTCTCTGTTAGCGTAACTATATTGTTTATCAATGTAGCTACACTGTCTATTTGTTTTCATATACTGTCTATTAGAGAAGCTACACTGTCTATTAGTGTTCATAGACTGTCTGTTAGTGTAGCTAGACTGTCTATTAATGTAGCTACACTGTCTTATAGTGTTCCTAGACTGTCTATTAGTGTAGCTAGATTGTCTATTAGTGTAGCTACACTGTCTTATAGTGTTCCTAGACTGTCTATTAGTGTAGCTAGATTGTCTATTAGTGTAGCTACACTGTCTAATAGTGTTCCTAGACTGTCTACTAGTGTAGCTAGACTGTCTATTAGAGTAGCTACACTGTCTAATAGTGTTCCTAACTGTCAATTAGTGTAGCTAGATTGTCTATCAATATAGCTACACTGTCTATTAGATTCTTATACTGTCTGTTAGAGTAGCTACACTGTCTATTAGTGTTCATATACTGTCTGTAAGTGTAGCTAGACTGTCTATCAGTGTAGCTACACTGTCTAATAGTGTTCCTAGACTGTCTATTAGTGTAGCTAGATAGTCTATTAGTGTAGCTACACTGTCTAATAGTGTTCCTAGACTGTCTATTAGTGTAGCTAGACTGTCTATTAGTGTAGCTACACTGTCTAATAGTGTTCCTAGACTGTCTACTAGTGTAGCTAGACTGTCTATTAGTGTAGCTACACTGTGTAATAGTGTTCCTAGACTGTCTATTACTGTAGCTAGATTGTGTATCAATATCGCTACACTGTCTATTAGTTTTCATAGACGGTCTGTTAGTGTAGCTAGACTGTCTACTAGTGTAGCTACATTGTCTATTGATGTTCCTAGACTGTCCGTTAGTGTAGCTAGATTGTCTATCAATGTAGCTACACTGTCTTTTAATTTTCTTATTCTGTCTGTTAGAGTAGCTACACTGTCTATAAGTGTTCATATACTGTCTGTTCGTGTAGCTAGACTGTCTATTAGTGTGGCTACAATGTCTAATAGTGTTCCTAGACTGTCTATTAGTGTAACTACATTGTCTATCAATATCGCTACACTGTCTATTAATTTTCCTATACTGTCTGTTAGTGTAGCTAGACTGTCTACTAGTGTAGCTACATTGTCTATTAGTGTTCCTAGACTGTCTATTAGTGTAGCTAGACTGTCTATTAGAGTAGCTAGATTGTCTATCAATATAGCTACACTGTCTATTAGTTTTCCTATACTGTATGCTAGTGTAGCTAAACTGTATACTAGTGTAGCTACATTGTCTATTGATGTTCCTAGACTGTCCCATAGTGTAGCTAGATTGTCTATCAATGTAGCTACACTGTCTATTAGTTTTCTTATACTGTCTGTTAGAGTAGCTACACTGTCTATTTGTTTTCTTCGACGGTCTATTAGTTAGCTACACTGTCTATTAGAGTTCATAGACTGTCTGTTAGTGTAGCTAGACTGTCTATTAGTGTAGCTACACTGTCTAATAGTGTTCCTAGACTGTCTGTTAGTGTAGCTAGACTGTCTATTAGTGTAGCTACACTGTCTAATAGTGTTCCTAGACTGTCTGTTAGTGTAGCTAGACTGTCTACTAGTGTAGCTACACTGTCTTATAGTGTTCCTAGACTGTCTTTTAGTGTAGCTAGACTGTCTATTAGTGTAGCTACACTGTCTAATAGTGTTCCTAGACTGTCTATTAGTGTAGCTAGACTGTCTATTAGAGTAGCTACACTGTCTAATAGTGTTCCTAGACTGTCTATTAGTGTAGCTACAATGTCTAATAGTCTTCCTAGACTGTCTGATAGCGTAACTAGATTGTTTATCAATGTAGCTACACTGTCAATTTGTTTTCATAGACGGTCTATTAGAGAAGCTACACTGTCTATTAATGTTCATAGGCTGTCTGTTAGTGTAGCTAGACTGTCTCTTAATGTAGCTACTCTGTCTTATAGTGTTCCTAGACTGTCTATTAGTGTAGCTAGATTGTCTATTAGTGAAGCTACACTGTCTTATAGTGTTCCTAGACTGTCTATTAGTGTAGCTAGACTGTCTTTTATTGAAGCTACACTGTCTATTAGTGTTCATAGACTGTCTGTTAGTGTAGCTAGACTGGCTATTAGTGTAGCTACACTGTCTTATAGTGTTCCTAGACTGTCTATTAGTGTAGCTAGATTGTCTATTAGTGTAGCTACACTGTCTTATAGTGTTCCTAGACTGTCTATTAGTGTAGCTAGACTGTCTACTAGTGTAGCTACACTGTCTTATAGTGTTCCTAGACTGTCTATTAGTGTAGCTAGACTGTCTATTAGTGTAGCTACACTGTCTAATAGTGTTCCTACACTGTCTATTAGTGTAGCTAGACTGTCTATTAGAGTAGCTACACTGTCTAATAGTGTTCCTAGACTGTCTATTAATGTAGCTAGACTGTCTATCAGTGTAGCTACACTGTCTAATAGTGTTCCTAGACTGTCTATTAGTGTAGGTAGATTGTCTATTAGTGTAGCTACACTGTCTGTTAGTATTCCTAGACTGTCTATTAGTGTAGCTAGACTGTCTATTAGTGTAGCTACACTGTCTAAAAGTGTTCCTAGACTGTCTACTAGTGTAGCTAGATTGTCTATCAATATAGCTACACTGTCTATTAGTTTTCCTATACTGTCTGTTAGTGTAGCTAGACTGTCTACTAGTGTAGCTACATTGTCTATTAGTGTTCCTAGACTGTCTATTAGAGTAGTTAGATTGTCTATCAATATAGCTACACTGTCTATTAGTTTTCCTATACTGTATGTTAGTGTAGCTAGACTGTCTACTAGTGTAGTTACATTGTCTATTGATGTTCCTAGACTGTCCGTTAGTGTAGCTATATTGTCTATCAATGTAGCTACACTGTCTATTAGTTTTCTTATACTGTCTGTTAGAGTAGCTACACTATCTATTTCTTTTCATCGACGGTCTATTAGTTAGCTACACTGTCTATTGATGTTCCTAGACTGTCCGTTAGTGTAGCTAGATTGTCTATCAATGTAGCTACACTGTCTTTTTATTTTCTTATACTGTCTGTTAGAGTAGCTACACTGTCTATTAGTGTATATATTCTGTCTGTTCGTGTAGCTAGACTGTCTATTAGTGTAACTACACTGTCCTATAGTGTTCCTAGACTGTCTATTAGTGTAGCTACATTGTCTATCAAAATAGCTACACTGTCTATTAGTTTTCCTATACTGTCTGTTAGTGTAGCTAGATTGTCTACTAGTGTGGCTACATTGTCTATTCGTGTTCCTAGACTGTCTATTAGTGTAGCTAGACTGTCTATTAGAGTAGCTAGATTGTCTATCAATATAGCTACATTGTCTATTAGTTTTCCTATACTGTATGTTAGTGTAGCTAGACTGTCCACTAGTTAAGCTTCATTGTCTATTAGTGTTCCTAGACTGTCTATTAGTGTAGCTAGACTGTCTATTAGATTAGCTAGATTGTCTATCAATAAAGCTACACTGTCTATTAGTTTTCCTATACTGTATGTTAGTGTAGCTAGACTGTCTACTAGTGTAGCTATATTGTCTATTGATGTTCCTAGACTGTCCCATAGTGTAGCTAGATTGTCTATCAATGTAGCTACACTGTCTATTAGTTTTCTTATACTGTCTGTTAGAGTAGCTTCACTGTCTATTTGTTTTCATCGACGGTCTATTAGTTAGCTACACTGTCTATTAGAGTTCATAGACTGTCTATTAGTGTAGCTGGACTGTCTGTTAGTGTAGCTACACTGTCTAATAGTGTTCCTAGACTGTCTGTTAGTGTAGCTAGACTGTCTACTAGTGTAGCTACACTGTCTTATAGTGTTCCTAGACTGTCTATTAGTGTAGCTAGACTGTCTATTAGTGTAGCTACACTGTTTAATAGTGTTCCTAGAATGTCTATTAGTGTAGCTAGACTGTCTATTAGAGTATCTACACTGTCTAATAGTGTTCCTAGACTCTCTGTTAGCGTAACTATATTGTTTATCAATGTAGCTACACTGTCTATTTGTTTTCATAGACTGTCTATTAGAGAAGCTACACTGTCTATTAGTGTTCATAGACTGTCTGTTAGTGTAGCTAGACTGTCTATTAATGTAGCTACACTGTCTTATAGTGTTCCTAGACTGTCTATTAGTGTAGCTAGATTGTCTATTAGTGTAGCTACACTGTCTTATAGTGTTCCTAGACTGTCTAATAGTGTAGCTAGATTGTCTATTAGTGTAGCTACACTGTCTAATAGTGTTCCTAGACTGTCTACTAGTGTAGCTAGACTGTCTATTAGAGTAGCTACACTGTCTAATAGTGTTCCTAACTGTCAATTAGTGTAGCTAGATTGTCTATCAATATAGCTACACTGTCTATTAGATTCTTATACTGTCTGTTAGAGTAGCTACACTGTCTATTAGTGTTCATATACTGTCTGTAAGTGTAGCTAGACTGTCTATCAGTGTAGCTACACTGTCTAATAGTGTTCCTAGACTGTCTATTAGTGTAGCTAGATAGTCTATTAGTGTAGCTACACTGTCTAATAGTGTTCCTAGACTGTCTATTAGTGTAGCTAGACTGTCTATTAGTGTAGATACACTGTCTAATAGTGTTCCTAGACTGTCTACTAGTGTAGCTAGACTGTCTATTAGTGTAGCTACACTGTGTAATAGTGTTCCTAGACTGTCTATTACTGTAGCTAGATTGTGTATCAATATCGCTACACTGTCTATTAGTTTTCATAGACGGTCTGTTAGTGTAGCTAGACTGTCTACTAGTGTAGCTACATTGTCTATTGATGTTCCTAGACTGTCCGTTAGTGTAGCTAGATTGTCTATCAATGTAGCTACACTGTCTTTTAATTTTCTTATTCTGTCTGTTAGAGTAGCTACACTGTCTATAAGTGTTCATATACTGTCTGTTCGTGTAGCTAGACTGTCTATTAGTGTGGCTACAATGTCTAATAGTGTTCCTAGACTGTCTATTAGTGTAACTACATTGTCTATCAATATCGCTACACTGTCTATTAATTTTCCTATACTGTCTGTTAGTGTAGCTAGACTGTCTACTAGTGTAGCTACATTGTCTATTAGTGTTCCTAGACTGTCTATTAGTGTAGCTAGACTGTCTATTAGAGTAGCTAGATTGTCTATCAATATAGCTACACTGTCTATTAGTTTTCCTATACTGTATGTTAGTGTAGCTAGACTGTATACTAGTGTAGCTACATTGTCTATTGATGTTCCTAGACTGTCCCATAGTGTAGCTAGATTGTCTATCAATGTAGCTACACTGTCTATTAGTTTTCTTATACTGTCTGTTAGAGTAGCTACACTGTCTATTTGTTTTCTTCGACGGTCTATTAGTTAGCTACACTGTCTATTAGAGTTCATAGACTGTCTGTTAGTGTAGCTAGACAGTCTATTAGTGTAGCTACACTGTCTAATAGTGTTCCTAGACTGTCTGTTAGTGTAGCTAGACTGTCTATTAGTGTAGCTACACTGTCTAATAGTGTTCCTAGACTGTCTGTTAGTGTAGCTAGACTGTCTACTAGTGTAGCTACACTGTCTTATAGTGTTCCTAGACTGTCTATTAGTGTAGCTAGACTGTCTATTAGTGTAGCTACACTGTCTAATAGTGTTCCTAGACTGTCTATTAGTGTAGCTAGACTCTCTATTAGAGTAGCTACACTGTCTAATAGTGTTCCTAGACTGTCTATTAGTGTAGCTACAATGTCTAATAGTGTTCCTAGACTGTCTGATAGCGTAACTAGATTGTTTATCAATGTAGCTACACTGTCAATTTGTTTTCATAGACGGTCTATTAGAGAAGCTACACTGTCTATTAATGTTCATAGGCTGTCTGTTAGTGTAGCTAGATTGTCTCTTTATGTAGCTACTCTGTCTTATAGTGTTCCTAGACTGTCTATTAGTGTAGCTAGATTGTCTATTAGTGAAGCTACACTGTCTTATAGTGTTCCTAGACTGTCTATTAGTGTAGCTAGACTGTCTTTTAGTGAAGCTACACTGTCTATTAGTGTTCATAGACTGTCTGTTAGTGTAGCTAGACTGGCTATTAGTGTAGCTACACTGTCTTATAGTGTTCCTAGACTGTCTATTAGTGTAGCTAGATTGTCTATTAGTGTAGCTACACTGTCTTATAGTGTTCCTAGACTGTCTATTAGTGTAGCTAGACTGTCTACTAGTGTAGCTACACTGTCTTATAGTGTTCCTAGACTGTCTATTAGTGTAGCTAGACTGTCTATTAGTGTAGCTACACTGTCTAATAGTGTTCCTACACTGTCTATTAGTGTAGCTAGACTGTCTATTAGAGTAGCTACACTGTCTAATAGTGTTCCTAGACTGTCTATTAATGTATCTACACTGTCTAATAGTGTTCCTAGACTGTCTGTTCGCGTAACTAGATTGTTTATCAATGTAGCTACACTGTTTATTTGTTTTCATAGACGGTTTATTAGAGAAGCTTCACTGTCTATTAGTGTTCATAGACTGTCTGTTAGTGTAGCTAGACTGTCTATTAATGTAGCTACACTGTCTTATAGTGTTCCTAGACAGTCTATTAGTGTAGCTAGATTGTCTATTAGTGTAGCTACACTGTCTTATAGTGTTCCTAGACTGTCTATTAGTGTAGCTAGATTGTCTATTAGTTAAGCTACAATGCTAAAAGTGTTCCTAGACTGTCTACTAGTGTAGCTAGACTGTCTATTAGAGTAGCTACACTGTCTAATAGTGTTCCTAGACTGTCAATTAGTGTAGCTAGATTGTCTATCAATATAGCTACACCGTCTATTAGTTTTCATAGACGGTCTGTTAGTGTAGCTAGGCTGTCTACTAGTGTAGCTACATTGTCTATTGATGTCCCTAGACTGTCCGTTAGTGAAGCTAGATTGTCTATCAATGTAGTTACACTGTCTATTAGATTCTTATACTGTCTGTTAGAGTAGCTACACTGTCTATTAGTGTTCATAGGCTGTCTGTTAGTGTAGCTAGACTGTCTCTTAATGTAGCTACTCTGTCTTATAGTGTTCCTAGACTGTCTATTAGTGTAGCTAGATTGTCTATTAGTGTAGCTACACTGTCTAATAGTGTTCCTAGACTGTCTATTAGTGTAGCTAGACTGTCTATTAGTGTAGCTACACTGTCTAATAGTGTTCCTAGACTGTCTACTAGTGTAGTTAGACTGTCTATTAGTGTAGCTACACTGTCTAATAGTGTTCCAAGACTGTCTATTAGTGTAGCTACAATGTCTAATAGTGTTCCTAGACTGTCTGATAGCGTAACTAGATTGTTTATCAATGTAGCTACACTGTCTATTTGTTTTCATAGACGGTCTATTAGAGAAGCTACACTGTCTTATAGTGTTCCTAGACTGTCTATTAGTGTAGCTAGACTGTCTATTAGTGTAGCTACACTGCCTATTTGTGTTCCTAGACTGTCTACTAGTGTAGCTAGACTGTCTATTAGAGTAGCTACACTGTCTAATAGTGTTCCTTACTGTCAATTAGTGTAGCTAGATTGTCTATCAATATAGATACACTGTCTATTAGTTTTCATAGACGGTCTGTTAGTGTAAATAGACTGTCTACTAGTGTAGCTACATTGTCTATTGATGTTCCTAGACTGTCCGTTAGTGTAGCTAGATTGTCTATCAATGTAGCTACACTGTCTTTTAATTTTCTTATACTGTCTGTTAGAGTAGCTACACTGTCTATTAGTGTTCATATACTGTCTGTACGTGTAGCTAGACTGTCTATTAGTGTAGCTACACTGTCTAATAGTGTTCCTAGACTGTCTATTAGTGTTGCTAGATTGTCTATCAATATAGCTACACTGTCTATTAGTTTTCCTATACTGTCTGTTAGTGTAGCTAGACTGTCTACTAGTGTAGCTACGTTGTCTATTAGTGTTTCTAGACTGTCTATTAGTGTAGCTAGACTGTCTATTAGAGTAGCGAATTTGTCTCTCAATATAGCTGCACTGTCTATTAGTTTTCCTATACTGTATGTTAGTGTAGCTAGACTGTCTACTAGTGTAGTTACATTGTCTATTGATGTTCCTAGACTGGCCGTTAGTGTAGCTAGATTGTCTATCATTGTAGCTACACTGTCTATAAGTTTTCTTATACTGTCTGTTAGAGAAGCTACACTGTCTATTTGTTTTCATCGACGGTCTATTATTTAGCTACACTGTCTATTAGAGTTAATAGACTGTCTATTAGTGTAGCTAGACTATCTGTTAGTGTAGCTACACTGTCTAATAGTGTTCCTAGACTGTCTGTTAGTGTAGCTAGACTGTCTACTAGTGTAGCTACACTGTCTTATAGTGTTCCTAGACTGTCTATTAGTGTAGCTAGACTGTCTATTAGTGTAGCTACACTGTCTAATAGTGTTCCTAGAATGTCTATTAGTGTAGCTAGACTGTCTATTAGAGTATCTACACTGTCTAATAGTGTTCCTAGACACTCTGTTAGCGTAACTATATTGTTTATCAATGTAGCTACACTGTCTATTTGTTTTCATAGACTGTCTATTAGAGAAGCTACACTGTCTATTAGTGTTCATAGACTGTCTGTTAGTGTAGCTAGACTGTCTATTAATGTAGCTACACTGTCTTATAGTGTTCCTAGACTGTCTATTAGTGTAGCTAAATTGTCTATTAGTGTAGCTACACTGTCTTATAGTGTTCCTAGACTGTCTATTAGTGTAGCTAGATTGTCTATTAGTGTAGCTACATTGTCTAATAGTGTTCCTAGACTGTCTACTAGTGTAGCTAGACTGTCTATTAGAGTAGCTACACTGTCTAATAGTGTTCCTAACTGTCAATTAGTGTAGCTAGATTGTCTATCAATATAGCTACACTGTCTATTAGATTCTTAAACTGTCTGTTAGAGTAGCTACACTGTCTATTAGTGTTCATATACTGTCTGTAAGTGTAGCTAGACTGTCTATCAGTGTAGCTACACTGTCTAATAGTGTTCCTAGACTGTCTATTAGTGTAGCTAGATTGTCTATTAGTGTAGCTACACTGTCTAATAGTGTTCCTAGACTGTCTATTAGTGTAGCTAGACTGTCTATTAGTGTAGCTACACTGTCTAATAGTGTTCCTAGACTGTCTACTAGTGTAGCTAGACTGTCTATTAGTGAAGCTACACTGTGTAATAGTGTTCCTAGACTGTCTGTTAGCGTAGCTAGATTGTGTATCAATATCGCTACACTGTCTATTAGTTTTCATAGACGGTCTGTTAGTGTAGCTAGACTGTCTACTAGTGTAGTTACATTGTCTATTGATGTTCCTAGACTGTCCGTTAGTGTAGCTAGATTGTCTATCAATGTAGCTACACTGTCTTTTAATTTTCTTATTCTGTCTGTTAGAGTAGCTTCACTGTCTATAAGTGTTCATATACTGTCTGTTCGTGTAGCTAGACTTTCTATTAGTGTGGCTACAATGTCTAATAGTGTTCCTAGACTGTCTATTAGTGTAACTACATTGTCTATCAATATCGCTACACTGTCTATTAATTTTCCTATACTGTCTGTTAGTGTAGCTAGACTGTCTACTAGTGTAGCTACATTGTCTATTAGTGTTCCTAGACTGTCTATTAGTGTAGCTAGACTGTCTATTAGAGTAGCTAGATTGTCTATCAATATAGCTACACTGTCTATTAGTTTTCATATACTGTATGTTAGTGTAGCTAGACTGTATACTAGTGTAGCTACATTGTCTATTGATGTTCCTAGACTGTCCCATAGTGTAGCTAGATTGTCTATCAATGTAGCTACACTGTCTATTAGTTTTCTTATACTGTCTGTTACAGTAGCTACACTGTCTATTTGTTTTCTTCGACGGTCTATTAGTTAGCTACACTGTCTATTAGAGTTCATAGACTGTCTGTTAGTGTAGCTAGACTGTCTATTAGTGTAGCTACACTGTCTAATAGTGTTCCTAGACTGTCTGTTAGTGTCGCTAGACTGTCTACTAGTGTAGCTACACTGTCTTATAGTGTTCCTAGACTGTCTATTAGTGTAGCTAGACTGTCTATTAGTGTAGCTACACTGTCTTATAGTGTTCCTAGACTGTCTATTAGTGTAGCTAGACTGTCTATTAGAGTAGCTACACTGTCTAATAGTGTTCCTAGACTGTCTATTAGTGTAGCTACAATGTCTAATAGTGTTCCTAGACTGTCTGATAGCGTAACTAGATTGTTTATCAATGTAGCTACACTGTCTATTTGTTTTCATAGACGGTCTATTAGAGAAGCTACACTGTCTATTAGTGTTCATAGGCTGTCTGTTAGTGTAGCTAGACTGTCTCTTAATGTAGCTACTCTGTCTTATAGTGTTCCTAGACTGTCTATTAGTGTAGCTAGATTGTATATTAGTGAAGCTACACTGTCTTATAGTGTTCCTAGACTGTCTATTAGTGTAGCTAGACTGTCTATTAGTGAAGCTACACTGTCTATTAGTGTTCATAGACTGTCTGTTAGTGTAGCTAGACTGGCTATTAGTGTAGCTACACTGTCTTATAGTGTTCCTAGACTGTCTATTAGTGTAGCTAGATTGTCTATTAGTGTAGCTACACTGTCTAATAGTGTTCCCAGACTGTCTATTAGTGTAGCTAGACTGTCTATTAGTGTAGCTACACTGTCTAATAGTGTTCCTAGACTGTCTATTAGTGTAGCTAGACTGTCTTTTAGAGTAGCTACACTGTCTAATAGTGTTCCTAGACTGTCTATTAATGTAGCTACACTGTCTAATAGTGTTCCTAGACTGTCTGTTAGCGTAACTAGATTGTTTATTAATGTAGCTACACTGTTTATTTGTTTTCATAGACGGTTTATTAGAGAAGCTTCACTGTCTATTACTGTTCATAGACTGTCTGTTAGTGTAGCTAGACTGTCTATTAATGTAGCTACACTGTCTTATAGTGTTCCTAGACTGTCTATTAGTGTAGCTAGATTGTCTATAAGTGTAGCTACACTGTCTTATAGTGTTCCTAGACTGTCTATTAGTGTAGCTAGATTGTCTATTAGTTAAGCTACAATGCTAAAAGTGTTCCTAGACTGTCTACTAGTGTAGCTAGACTGTCTATTAGAGTAGCTACACTGTCTAATAGTGTTCCTAGACTGTCAATTAGTGTAGCTAGATTGTCTATCAATATAGCTACACCGTCTATTAGTTTTCATAGACGGTCTGTTAGTGTAGCTAGACTGTTTACTAGTGTAGCTACATTGTCTATTGATGTTCCTAGACTGTCCGTTAGTGAAGCTAGATTGTCTATTAATGTAGTTACACTGTCTATTAGATTCTTATACTGTCTGTTAGAGTAGCTACACTGTCTATTAGTGTTCATATACTGTCTGTAAGTGTAGCTAGACTGTCTATCAGTGTAGCTACACTGTCTAATAGTGTTCCTAGACTGTCTATTAGTGTAGCTAGATTGTCTATTAGTGTAGCTACACTGTCTAATAGTGTTCCTAGACTGTCTATTAGTGTAGCTAGACTGTCTATTAGTGTAGCTACACTGTCTAATAGTGTTCCTAGACTGTCTACTAGTGTAGTTAGACTGTCTATTAGTGTAGCTACACTGTCTAATAGTGTTCCAAGACTGTCTATTAGTGTAGCTAGATTGTGTATCAATATAGCTACACTGTCTATTAGTTTTCATAGACGGTCTGTTAGTGTAGCTAGACTGTCTACTAGTGTAGCTACATTGTCTATTGATGTTCCTAGACTGTCCGTTAGTGTAGCTAGATTGTCTATCAATGTAGCTACACTGTCTTTTAATTTTCTTATACTGTCTGTTAGAGTAGCTACACTGTCTATTAGTGTTCATATACTGTCTGTTCGTGTAGCTAGACTGTCTATTAGTGTAGCTACACTGTCTAATAGTGTTCCTAGACTGTCTATTAGTGTAGCTAGATTGTCTATCAATATAGCTACACTGTCTATTAGTTTTCCTATACTGTCTGTTAGTGTAGCTAGACTGTCTACTAGTGTAGCTACGTTGTCTATTAGTGTTTCTAGACTGTCTATTAGTGTAGCTAGACTGTCTATTAGAGTAGCTAGATTGTCTATCAATATAGCTGCACTGTCTATTAGTTTTCCTATACTGTATGTTAGTGTAGCTAGACTGTCTACTAGTGTAGTTACATTGTCTATTGATGTTCCTAGACTGTCCGTTAGTGTAGCTAGATTGTCTATCATTGTAGCTACACTGTCTATAAGTTTTCTTATACTGTCTGTTAGGGAAGCAACACTGTCTATTTGTTTTCATCGACGGTCTATTAGTTAGCTACACTGTCTATAAGAGTTCATAGACTGTCTGTTAGTGTAGCTAGACTGTCTATTAGTGTAGCTACACTGTCTAATAGTGTTCCTAGACTGTCTATTAGTGTAGCTAGACTGTCTACTAGTGTAGCTACACTGTCTAATAGTGTTCCTAGACTGTCTATTAGTGTAGCTAGACTGTCTATTAGAGTAGCTACACTGTCTAATAGTGTTCCTAGACTGTCTATTAGAGTAGCTACACTGTCTAATAGTGTTCCTAGACTGTCTTTTAGTGTAGCTACACTGTCTAATAGTGTTCCTAGACCGTCTATTAGTGTAGCTAGACTGTCTACTAGTGTAGTTAGACTGTCTATTAGTGTAGCTACACTGTCTAATAGTGTTGCTAGACTGTCTATTAGTGTAGCTAGATTGTGTATCAATATAGCTACACTGTCTATTAGTTTTCATAGACGGTCTGTTTTTGTAGCTAGACTGTCTACTAGTGTAGCTACATTGTCTATTGATGTTCCTAGACTGTCCGTTAGTGTAGCTAGATTGTCTATCAATATAGCTACACTGTCTTTTAATTTTCTTATACTGTCTGTTAGAGTAGCTACACTGTCTATTAGCGTTCATATACTGTCTGTTCGTGTAGCTAGACTGTCTATTAGTGTAGCTACACTGTCTAATAGTGTTCCTAGACTGTCTATTAAAGTAGCTAGATTGTCTATCAATATAGCTACACTGTCTATTAGTTTTCCTATACTGTCTGTTAGTGTAGCTAGACTGTCTACTAGTGTAGCTACATTGTCTATTAATGTTCCTAGACTGTCTATTAGTGTAGCTAGACTATCTATTAGAGTAGCTAGATTGTCTATCAATATAGCTACACTGTCTATTACTTTTCCTATAATGTCTGTTAGTGTAGCTAGACTGTCTACTAGTGTAGCTACATTGTCTATTAGTGTTCCTAGACTGTCTATTAGTGTAGCTAGACTATCTATTAGTGTAGCTAGATTGTGTATCAATATAGCTAAACTGTCTATTAGTTTTCATAGACGGTCTGTTAGTGTAGCTAGACTGTCTACTAGTGTAGCTACATTGTCTATTGATGTTTCTAGACTGTCCGTTAGTGTAGCTAGATTGTCTATCAATGTAGCTACACTGTCTTTTAATTTTCTTATACTGTCTGTTAGAATAGCTACACTGTCTATTAGCGTTCATATACTGTCTGTTCGTGTAGCTAGACTGTCTATTAGTGTAGCTACACTGTCTAATAGTGTTCCTAGACTGTCTATTAAAGTAGCTAGATTGTCTATCAATATAGCTACACTGTCTATTAGTTTTCCTTAATTCTGTTAGTGTAGCTAGACTGTCTACTAGTGTAGCTACATTGTCTATTAGTGTTCCTAGACTGTCTATTAGTGTAGCTAGACTATCTATTAGTGTAGCTAGATTGTCTATCAATGTAGCTACACTGTCTATTAGTTTTCTTATACTGTCTATTAGTGTAGCTACACTATCTAATAGTGTTCCTAGACTGTCTATTAAAGTAGCTAGATTGTCTATCAATATAGCTACACTGTCTATTAGTTTTCCTATACTGTCTGTTAGTGTAGCTAGACTGTCTACTAGTGTAGCTACATTGTCTATTAGTGTTCCTAGACTGTCTATTAGTGTAGCTAGACTATCTATTAGTGTAGCTAGATTGTCTATCAATGTAGCTACACTGTCTATTAGTTTTCTTATACTGTCTGTTAGAGTAGCTACACTGTCTATGTTTTCATCGACGGTGTATTAGTTAGCTACACTGTCTAATAGAGTTCATAGACTGTCTGTTAGTGTAGCTAGACTGTCTAGTGGAGTAGCTACACTGCCTAATAGTGTTCCTAGACTGTCTATTAGTGTAGCTACAATGTCTAATAGTGTTCCTAGACTGTCTGTTAGCGTAACTAGATTGTTTATCAATGTAGCTACACTGTCTATTTGTTTTCATAGACAGTGTATTAGAGAAGCTACACTGTCTATTAGTGTTCATAGACTGTCTGTTAGTGTAGCTAGACTGTCTATTAATGTAGCTACACTGTCTTATAGTGTTCCTAGAATGTCTATTAATGTAGCTAGATTGTCTATTAGTGTAGCTACACTGTCTTATAGTGTTCCTAGACTGTCTATTAGTGTAGCTAGACTGTCTATTAGTGTAGCTACACTGCCTATTAGTGTTCATAGACTGTCTGTTAGTGTAGCTCGACTGTGTATTAGTGTAGCTACACTGTCTTATAGTGTTCCTAGACTGTCTATTAGTGTAGCTAGATTGTCTATTAGTGTAGCTACACTGTCTAATAGTGTTCCTAGACTGTCTACTAGTGTAGCTAGACTGTCTATTAGAGTAGCAACACTGTCTAATAGTGTTCCTAGACTGTCTATTAGTGTAGCTAGATTTTCTATCAATATAGCTTAACTGTCTATTAGTTTTCATAGACGGTCTGTTAGTGTAACTAGACTGTCTACTAGTATAGCTACATTGTCTATTGATGTTCCTAGACTGTCCGTTAGTGAAGCTAGATTGTCGATCAATGTAGCTACACTGTCTATTAGTTTTCTTATACTGTCTGTTAGAGTAGCTACACTGTCTATTAGTGTTCATATACTGTCTGTTAGTGTAGCTAGACTGTCTATCAGTGTAGCTACACTGTCTATTAGTGTTCCTAGACTGTCTATTAGAGTAGCTAGATTGTCTATCAATGTAGCTACACTGTCTATTAGTTTTCTTATACTGTCTGTTGAGTAGCTACACTGTCTATTTGTTTTCATCGACGGTCTATTAGTTAGCTACACTGTCTATTAGAGTTCATAGACTGTCTGTTAGTGTAGCTAGACTGTCTATCAGTGAAGCTACTCTGTATTATAGTGTTCCTAGACTGTCTATTAGTGTAGCTAGATTGTCTATTAGTGTAGCTACACTGTCTAATAGTGTTCCTAGACTGTCTATTAGTGTAGCTAGACTGTCTATTAGTGTAGCTACACTGTCTAATAGTGTTCCTAGACTGTCTATTAAAGGAGCAAGATTGTCTATCAATATAGCTACACTGTCTATTAGTGTTCCTAGACTGTCTATTAGTGTAGCTAGACTATCTATTAGAGTAGCTAGATTGTCTATCAATGTAGCTACACTGTTTATTAGTTTTCTTATGCTGTCTGTTAGAGTAGCTACACTGTCTATGTTTTCATCGACGGTGTATTAGTTAGCTACACTGTCTAATAGAGTTCATAGACTGTCTGTTAGTGTAGCTAGACTGTCTAGTAGAGTAGCTACACTGCCTAATAGTGTTAGTAGACTGTCTATTAGTGTAGCTACAATGTCTAATAGTGTTCCTAGACTGTCTGTTAGCGTAACTAGATTGTTTATCAATGTAGTTACACTGTCTATTTGTTTTCATAGACGGTCTATTAGAGAAGCTACACTGTCTATTAGTGTTCATAGACTGTCTGTTAGTGTAGCTAGACTGTCTATTAATGTAGCTACACTGTCTTATAGTGTTCCTAGAATGTCTATTAATGTAGCTAGATTGTCTATTAGTGTAGCTACACTGTCTTATAGTGTTCCTAGACTGTCTATTAGTGTAGCTAGACTGTCTATTAGTGTAGCTACACTGCCTATTTGTGTTCATAGACTGTCTGTTAGTGTAGCTAGACTGTGTATTAGTGTAGCTACACTGTCTTATAGTGTTCCTAGACTGTCTATTAGTGTAGCTAGATTGTCTCTTAGTGTAGCTACACTGTCTAATAGTGTTCCTAGACTGTCTACTAGTGCAGCTAGACTGTCTATTAGAGTAGCAACACTGTCTAATAGTGTTCCTAGACTGTCTATTAGTGTAGCTAGATTGTCTATCAATATAGCTAAACTGTCTATTAGTTTTCATAGACGGTCTGTTAGTGTAGCTAGACTGTCTACTAGTATAGCTACATTGTCTATTGATGTTCCTAGACTGTCCGTTAGTGAAGCTAGATTGTCGATCAATGTAGCTACACTGTCTATTAGTTTTCTTATACTGTCTGTTAGAGTAGCAACACTGTCTATTAGTGTTCATATACTGTCTGATAGTGTAGCTAGACTGTCTATCAGTGTAGCTACACTGTCTATTAGTGTTCCTAGACTGTCTATTAGAGTAGCTAGATTGTCTATCAATGTAGCTACACTGTCTATTAGTTTTCTTATACTGTCTGTTGAGTAGCTACACTGTCTATTTGTTTTCATCGACGGTCTATTAGTTAGCTACACTGTCTATTAGAGTTCATAGACTGTCTGTTAGTGTAGCTAGACTGTCTATCAGTGTAGCTACACTGTATTATAGTGTTCCTAGACTGTCTATTAGTGTAGCTAGATTGTCTATTAGTGTAGCTACACTGTCTAATAGTGTTCCTAGACTGTCTATTAGTGTAGCTAGACTGTCTATTAGTGTAGCTACACTGTCTAATAGTGTTCCTAGACTGTCTACTAGTGTAGCTAGACTGTCTATTAGTGTAGCTACACTGTCTTATAGTGTTCCTAGACTGTTTATTAGTGTAGCTAGATTGTGTATCAATATAGCTACACTGTCTATTAGTTTTCATAGACGGTCTGTTAGTGTAAATATACTGTCTACTAGTGTAGCTACACTGTCTATTGATGTTCCTAGACTGTCCGTTAGTGTAGCTAGTTTTTGTTTGTTTGATTTGGTTCTTTACGTCCACTCAACAATCTTTCAGTTATGCGAGACGGTTCTTCCTGGGTTTAACCAGTACTAAGCTAGGATTAATGTGTCTTGCCCAAGGACCACAACGCAGTAACGCCGGTGAAGCTCGAACCCGCTACCCTTCGGTCTCGAGTCAAGCACTCTACCACTGAGCCACTGCGCTCCCTAGTGTAGCTAGATTGTCTATCAATGTAGCTACACCGTCTTTTAATTTTCTTATACTGTATGTTAGTGTAGCTACACTGTCTATTAGTGTTCATATACTGTCTGTTCGTGTAGCTAGACTGTCTATTAGTGTAGCTACATTGTCTTATAGTGTTCCTAGACTGTCTATTAGTGTAGCTAGATTGTCTATCAATATAGCTACACTGTCTATTAGTTTTCCTATACTGTCTGTTAGTGTAGCTAGCCTGTCTACTAGTGTAGCTACATTGTCTATTAGTGTTCCTAGACTGTCTATTAGTGTAGCTATACTGTCTATTAGAGTAGCTAGATTGTCTATCAATATAGCCACACGGTCTATTAGTTTTCCTATACTGTATGTTAGTGTAGCTAGACTGTCTACTAGTGTAGATACTTTGTCTATTGATGTTCCTAGACTGTCCGTTAGTGTAGCTAGATTGTCTATCAATGTAGCTACACTGTCTATTACTTTTCTTATACTGTCTGTTAGAGTAGCTACACTGCCTATTTGTTTTCATCGACGGTCTATTAGTTAGCTACACTGTCTATTAGAGTTCATAGACTGTCTGTTAGTGTAGCAAGACTGTCTATTAGTGTAGCTACACTAGTTAATAGTGTTCCTAGACTGTCTATTAGTGTAGCTAGACTGTCTACTAGTGTAGCTACACTGTCTTATTGTGTTCCTAGACTGTCTATCAGTGTAGCTAGACTGTATATTAGTGTAGCTACACTGTCTAATAGTGTTCCTAAACTGTCTATTAGTGTAGCTAGACTGTCTATTAGAGTAGCTACACTGTCTAATAGTGTTCCTAGACTGTCTGTTAGCGTAACTAGATTGTTTATCAATGTAGCTACACTGTCTATTTGTTTTCATAGACGGTATATTAGGGAAGCTACACTGTCTATTAGTGTTCATAGACTGTCTGTTAGTCTGGGTAGACTGTCTATTAATGTAGCTACACTGTCTTATAATGTTCCTAGACTGTCTTTTAGTGTAGCTAGATTGTCTATTAGTGAAGCTACACTGTCTTATAGTGTTCCTAGACTGTCTATTAGTGTAGCTAGACTGTCTTTTATTGAAGCTACACTGTCTATTAGTGTTCATAGACTGTCTGTTAGTGTAGCTAGACTGGCTATTAGTGTAGCTACACTGTCTTATAGTGTTCCTAGACTGTCTATTAGTGTAGCTAGATTGTCTATTAGTGTAGCTACACTGTCTTATAGTGTTCCTAGACTGTCTATTAGTGTAGCTAGACTGTCTACTAGTGTAGCTACACTGTCTTATAGTGTTCCTAGACTGTCTATTAGTGTAGCTAGACTGTCTATTAGTGTAGCTACACTGTCTAATAGTGTTCCTACACTGTCTATTAGTGTAGCTAGACTGTCTATTAGAGTAGCTACACTGTCTAATAGTGTTCCTAGACTGTCTATTAATGTAGCTAGACTGTCTATCAGTGTAGCTACACTGTCTAATAGTGTTCCTAGACTGTCTATTAGTGTAGCTAGATTGTCTTTTAGTGTAGCTACACTGTCTGTTAGTATTCCTAGACTGTCTATTAGTGTAGCTAGACTGTCTATTAGTGTAGCTACACTGTCTAAAAGTGTTCCTAGACTGTCTACTAGTGTAGCTAGATTGTCTATCAATATAGCTACACTGTCTATTAGTTTTCCTATACTGTCTGTTAGTGTAGCTAGACTGTCTACTAGTGTAGCTACATTGTCTATTAGTGTTCCTAGACTGTCTATTAGAGTAGTTAGATTGTCTATCAATATAGCTACACTGTCTATTAGTTTTCCTATACTGTATGTTAGTGTAGCTAGACTGTCTACTAGTGTAGTTACATTGTCTATTGATGTTCCTAGACTGTCCGTTAGTGTAGCTATATTGTCTATCAATGTAGCTACACTGTCTATTAGTTTTCTTATACTGTCTGTTAGAGTAGCTACACTATCTATTTCTTTTCATCGACGGTCTATTAGTTAGCTACACTGTCTATTGATGTTCCTAGACTGTCCGTTAGTGTAGCTAGATTGTCTATCAATGTAGCTACACTGTCTTTTTATTTTCTTATACTGTCTGTTAGAGTAGCTACACTGTCTATTAGTGTATATATTCTGTCTGTTCGTGTAGCTAGACTGTCTATTAGTGTAACTACACTGTCCTATAGTGTTCCTAGACTGTCTATTAGTGTAGCTACATTGTCTATCAATATAGCTACACTGTCTATTAGTTTTCCTATACTGTCTGTTAGTGTAGCTAGATTGTCTACTAGTGTGGCTACATTGTCTATTCGTGTTCCTAGACTGTCTATTAGTGTAGCTAGACTGTCTATTAGAGTAGCTAGATTGTCTATCAATATAGCTACATTGTCTATTAGTTTTCCTATACTGTATGTTAGTGTAGCTAGACTGTCCACTAGTTAAGCTTCATTGTCTATTAGTGTTCCTAGACTGTCTATTAGTGTAGCTAGACTGTCTATTAGATTAGCTAGATTGTCTATCAATAAAGCTACACTGTCTATTAGTTTTCCTATACTGTATGTTAGTGTAGCTAGACTGTCTACTAGTGTAGCTATATTGTCTATTGATGTTCCTAGACTGTCCCATAGTGTAGCTAGATTGTCTATCAATGTAGCTACACTGTCTATTAGTTTTCTTATACTGTCTGTTAGAGTAGCTTCACCGTCTATTTGTTTTCATCGACGGTCTATTAGTTAGCTACACTGTCTATTAGAGTTCATAGACTGTCTATTAGTGTAGCTGGACTGTCTGTTAGTGTAGCTACACTGTCTAATAGTGTTCCTAGACTGTCTGTTAGTGTAGCTAGACTGTCTACTAGTGTAGCTACACTGTCTTATAGTGTTCCTAGACTGTCTATTAGTGTAGCTAGACTGTCTATTAGTGTAGCTACACTGTTTAATAGTGTTCCTAGAATGTCTATTAGTGTAGCTAGACTGTCTATTAGAGTATCTACACTGTCTAATAGTGTTCCTAGACTCTCTGTTAGCGTAACTATATTGTTTATCAATGTAGCTACACTGTCTATTTGTTTTCATAGACTGTCTATTAGAGAAGCTACACTGTCTATTAGTGTTCATAGACTGTCTGTTAGTGTAGCTAGACTGTCTATTAATGTAGCTACACTGTCTTATAGTGTTCCTAGACTGTCTATTAGTGTAGCTAGATTGTCTATTAGTGTAGCTACACTGTCTTATAGTGTTCCTAGACTGTCTAATAGTGTAGCTAGATTGTCTATTAGTGTAGCTACACTGTCTAATAGTGTTCCTAGACTGTCTACTAGTGTAGCTAGACTGTCTATTAGAGTAGCTACACTGTCTAATAGTGTTCCTAACTGTCAATTAGTGTAGCTAGATTGTCTATCAATATAGCTACACTGTCTATTAGATTCTTATACTGTCTGTTAGAGTAGCTACACTGTCTATTAGTGTTCATATACTGTCTGTAAGTGTAGCTAGACTGTCTATCAGTGTAGCTACACTGTCTAATAGTGTTCCTAGACTGTCTATTAGTGTAGCTAGATAGTCTATTAGTGTAGCTACACTGTCTAATAGTGTTCCTAGACTGTCTATTAGTGTAGCTAGACTGTCTATTAGTGTAGATACACTGTCTAATAGTGTTCCTAGACTGTCTACTAGTGTAGCTAGACTGTCTATTAGTGTAGCTACACTGTGTAATAGTGTTCCTAGACTGTCTATTACTGTAGCTAGATTGTGTATCAATATCGCTACACTGTCTATTAGTTTTCATAGACGGTCTGTTAGTGTAGCTAGACTGTCTACTAGTGTAGCTACATTGTCTATTGATGTTCCTAGACTGTCCGTTAGTGTAGCTAGATTGTCTATCAATGTAGCTACACTGTCTTTTAATTTTCTTATTCTGTCTGTTAGAGTAGCTACACTGTCTATAAGTGTTCATATACTGTCTGTTCGTGTAGCTAGACTGTCTATTAGTGTGGCTACAATGTCTAATAGTGTTCCTAGACTGTCTATTAGTGTAACTACATTGTCTATCAATATCGCTACACTGTCTATTAATTTTCCTATACTGTCTGTTAGTGTAGCTAGACTGTCTACTAGTGTAGCTACATTGTCTATTAGTGTTCCTAGACTGTCTATTAGTGTAGCTAGACTGTCTATTAGAGTAGCTAGATTGTCTATCAATATAGCTACACTGTCTATTAGTTTTCCTATACTGTATGTTAGTGTAGCTAGACTGTATACTAGTGTAGCTACATTGTCTATTGATGTTCCTAGACTGTCCCATAGTGTAGCTAGATTGTCTATCAATGTAGCTACACTGTCTATTAGTTTTCTTATACTGTCTGTTAGAGTAGCTACACTGTCTATTTGTTTTCTTCGACGGTCTATTAGTTAGCTACACTGTCTATTAGAGTTCATAGACTGTCTGTTAGTGTAGCTAGACAGTCTATTAGTGTAGCTACACTGTCTAATAGTGTTCCTAGACTGTCTGTTAGTGTAGCTAGACTGTCTATTAGTGTAGCTACACTGTCTAATAGTGTTCCTAGACTGTCTGTTAGTGTAGCTAGACTGTCTACTAGTGTAGCTACACTGTCTTATAGTGTTCCTAGACTGTCTATTAGTGTAGCTAGACTGTCTATTAGTGTAGCTACACTGTCTAATAGTGTTCCTAGACTGTCTATTAGTGTAGCTAGACTCTCTATTAGAGTAGCTACACTGTCTAATAGTGTTCCTAGACTGTCTATTAGTGTAGCTACAATGTCTAATAGTGTTCCTAGACTGTCTGATAGCGTAACTAGATTGTTTATCAATGTAGCTACACTGTCAATTTGTTTTCATAGACGGTCTAT
The DNA here is from genome assembly GCA_964019695.1 of Loripinus fragilis. NCBI lineage: Eukaryota > Metazoa > Mollusca > Bivalvia > Lucinida > Lucinidae > Loripinus > Loripinus fragilis. The sequence continues at coordinate 172,201 of CAXHUL010000670.1, forward strand.
TAGAGAAGCTACACTGTCTATTAATGTTCATAGGCTGTCTGTTAGTGTAGCTAGATTGTCTCTTTATGTAGCTACTCTGTCTTATAGTGTTCCTAGACTGTCTATTAGTGTAGCTAGATTGTCTATTAGTGAAGCTACACTGTCTTATAGTGTTCCTAGACTGTCTATTAGTGTAGCTAGACTGTCTTTTAGTGAAGCTACACTGTCTATTAGTGTTCATAGACTGTCTGTTAGTGTAGCTAGACTGGCTATTAGTGTAGCTACACTGTCTTATAGTGTTCCTAGACTGTCTATTAGTGTAGCTAGATTGTCTATTAGTGTAGCTACACTGTCTTATAGTGTTCCTAGACTGTCTATTAGTGTAGCTAGACTGTCTACTAGTGTAGCTACACTGTCTTATAGTGTTCCTAGACTGTCTATTAGTGTAGCTAGACTGTCTATTAGTGTAGCTACACTGTCTAATAGTGTTCCTACACTGTCTATTAGTGTAGCTAGACTGTCTATTAGAGTAGCTACACTGTCTAATAGTGTTCCTAGACTGTCTATTAATGTATCTACACTGTCTAATAGTGTTCCTAGACTGTCTGTTCGCGTAACTAGATTGTTTATCAATGTAGCTACACTGTTTATTTGTTTTCATAGACGGTTTATTAGAGAAGCTTCACTGTCTATTAGTGTTCATAGACTGTCTGTTAGTGTAGCTAGACTGTCTATTAATGTAGCTACACTGTCTTATAGTGTTCCTAGACAGTCTATTAGTGTAGCTAGATTGTCTATTAGTGTAGCTACACTGTCTTATAGTGTTCCTAGACTGTCTATTAGTGTAGCTAGATTGTCTATTAGTTAAGCTACAATGCTAAAAGTGTTCCTAGACTGTCTACTAGTGTAGCTAGACTGTCTATTAGAGTAGCTACACTGTCTAATAGTGTTCCTAGACTGTCAATTAGTGTAGCTAGATTGTCTATCAATATAGCTACACCGTCTATTAGTTTTCATAGACGGTCTGTTAGTGTAGCTAGGCTGTCTACTAGTGTAGCTACATTGTCTATTGATGTTCCTAGACTGTCCGTTAGTGAAGCTAGATTGTCTATCAATGTAGTTACACTGTCTATTAGATTCTTATACTGTCTGTTAGAGTAGCTACACTGTCTATTAGTGTTCATAGGCTGTCTGTTAGTGTAGCTAGACTGTCTCTTAATGTAGCTACTCTGTCTTATAGTGTTCCTAGACTGTCTATTAGTGTAGCTAGATTGTCTATTAGTGTAGCTACACTGTCTAATAGTGTTCCTAGACTGTCTATTAGTGTAGCTAGACTGTCTATTAGTGTAGCTACACTGTCTAATAGTGTTCCTAGACTGTCTACTAGTGTAGTTAGACTGTCTATTAGTGTAGCTACACTGTCTAATAGTGTTCCAAGACTGTCTATTAGTGTAGCTACAATGTCTAATAGTGTTCCTAGACTGTCTGATAGCGTAACTAGATTGTTTATCAATGTAGCTACACTGTCTATTTGTTTTCATAGACGGTCTATTAGAGAAGCTACACTGTCTATTAGTGTTCATAGGCTGTCTGTTAGTGTAGCTAGACTGTCTCTTAATGTAGCTACTCTGTCTTATAGTGTTCCTAGACTGTCTATTAATGTAGCTAGATTGTCTATTAGTGTAGCTACACTGTCTTATAGTGTTCCTAGACTGTCTATTAGTGTAGCTAGACTGTCTATTAGTGTAGCTACACTGCCTATTTGTGTTCCTAGACTGTCTACTAGTGTAGCTAGACTGTCTATTAGAGTAGCTACACTGTCTAATAGTGTTCCTTACTGTCAATTAGTGTAGCTAGATTGTCTATCAATATAGCTACACTGTCTATTAGTTTTCATAGACGGTCTGTTAGTGTAAATAGACTGTCTACTAGTGTAGCTACATTGTCTATTGATGTTCCTAGACTGTCCGTTAGTGTAGCTAGATTGTCTATCAATGTAGCTACACTGTCTTTTAATTTTCTTATACTGTCTGTTAGAGTAGCTACACTGTCTATTAGTGTTCATATACTGTCTGTACGTGTAGCTAGACTGTCTATTAGTGTAGCTACACTGTCTAATAGTGTTCCTAGACTGTCTATTAGTGTTGCTAGATTGTCTATCAATATAGCTACACTGTCTATTAGTTTTCCTATACTGTCTGTTAGTGTAGCTAGACTGTCTACTAGTGTAGCTACGTTGTCTATTAGTGTTTCTAGACTGTCTATTAGTGTAGCTAGACTGTCTATTAGAGTAGCGAATTTGTCTCTCAATATAGCTGCACTGTCTATTAGTTTTCCTATACTGTATGTTAGTGTAGCTAGACTGTCTACTAGTGTAGTTACATTGTCTATTGATGTTCCTAGACTGGCCGTTAGTGTAGCTAGATTGTCTATCATTGTAGCTACACTGTCTATAAGTTTTCTTATACTGTCTGTTAGAGAAGCTACACTGTCTATTTGTTTTCATCGACGGTCTATTAGTTAGCTACACTGTCTATTAGAGTTCATAGACTGTCTATTAGTGTAGCTAGACTGTCTGTTAGTGTAGCTAAACTGTCTAATAGTGTTCCTAGACTGTCTGTTAGTGTAGCTAGACTGTCTACTAGTGTAGCTACACTGTCTTATAGTGTTCCTAGACTGTCTATTAGTGTAGCTAGACTGTCTATTAGTGTAGCTACACTGTCTAATAGTGTTCCTAGAATGTCTATTAGTGTAGCTAGACTGTCTATTAGAGTATCTACACTGTCTAATAGTGTTCCTAGACACTCTGTTAGCGTAACTATATTGTTTATCAATGTAGCTACACTGTCTATTTGTTTTCATAGACTGTCTATTAGAGAAGCTACACTGTCTATTAGTGTTCATAGACTGTCTGTTAGTGTAGCTAGACTGTCTATTAATGTAGCTACACTGTCTTATAGTGTTCCTAGACTGTCTATTAGTGTAGCTAAATTGTCTATTAGTGTAGCTACACTGTCTTATAGTGTTCCTAGACTGTCTATTAGTGTAGCTAGATTGTCTATTAGTGTAGCTACATTGTCTAATAGTGTTCCTAGACTGTCTACTAGTGTAGCTAGACTGTCTATTAGAGTAGCTACACTGTCTAATAGTGTTCCTAACTGTCAATTAGTGTAGCTAGATTGTCTATCAATATAGCTACACTGTCTATTAGATTCTTAAACTGTCTGTTAGAGTAGCTACACTGTCTATTAGTGTTCATATACTGTCTGTAAGTGTAGCTAGACTGTCTATCAGTGTAGCTACACTGTCTAATAGTGTTCCTAGACTGTCTATTAGTGTAGCTAGATTGTCTATTAGTGTAGCTACACTGTCTAATAGTGTTCCTAGACTGTCTATTAGTGTAGCTAGACTGTCTATTAGTGTAGCTACACTGTCTAATAGTGTTCCTAGACTGTCTACTAGTGTAGCTAGACTGTCTATTAGTGAAGCTACACTGTGTAATAGTGTTCCTAGACTGTCTGTTAGCGTAGCTAGATTGTGTATCAATATCGCTACACTGTCTATTAGTTTTCATAGACGGTCTGTTAGTGTAGCTAGACTGTCTACTAGTGTAGTTACATTGTCTATTGATGTTCCTAGACTGTCCGTTAGTGTAGCTAGATTGTCTATCAATGTAGCTACACTGTCTTTTAATTTTCTTATTCTGTCTGTTAGAGTAGCTTCACTGTCTATAAGTGTTCATATACTGTCTGTTCGTGTAGCTAGACTTTCTATTAGTGTGGCTACAATGTCTAATAGTGTTCCTAGACTGTCTATTAGTGTAACTACATTGTCTATCAATATCGCTACACTGTCTATTAATTTTCCTATACTGTCTGTTAGTGTAGCTAGACTGTCTACTAGTGTAGCTACATTGTCTATTAGTGTTCCTAGACTGTCTATTAGTGTAGCTAGACTGTCTATTAGAGTAGCTAGATTGTCTATCAATATAGCTACACTGTCTATTAGTTTTCATATACTGTATGTTAGTGTAGCTAGACTGTATACTAGTGTAGCTACATTGTCTATTGATGTTCCTAGACTGTCCCATAGTGTAGCTAGATTGTCTATCAATGTAGCTACACTGTCTATTAGTTTTCTTATACTGTCTGTTACAGGTGCTACACTGTCTATTTGTTTTCTTCGACGGTCTATTAGTTAGCTACACTGTCTATTAGAGTTCATAGACTGTCTGTTAGTGTAGCTAGACTGTCTATTAGTGTAGCTACACTGTCTAATAGTGTTCCTAGACTGTCTGTTAGTGTTGCTAGACTGTCTACTAGTGTAGCTACACTGTCTTATAGTGTTCCTAGACTGTCTATTAGTGTAGCTAGACTGTCTATTAGTGTAGCTACACTGTCTTATAGTGTTCCTAGACTGTCTATTAGTGTAGCTAGACTGTCTATTAGAGTAGCTACACTGTCTAATAGTGTTCCTAGACTGTCTATTAGTGTAGCTACAATGTCTAATAGTGTTCCTAGACTGTCTGATAGCGTAACTAGATTGTTTATCAATGTAGCTACACTGTCTATTTGTTTTCATAGACGGTCTATTAGAGAAGCTACACTGTCTATTAGTGTTCATAGGCTGTCTGTTAGTGTAGCTAGACTGTCTCTTAATGTAGCTACTCTGTCTTATAGTGTTCCTAGACTGTCTATTAGTGTAGCTAGATTGTCTATTAGTGAAGCTACACTGTCTTATAGTGTTCCTAGACTGTCTATTAGTGTAGCTAGACTGTCTATTAGTGAAGCTACACTGTCTATTATTGTTCATAGACTGTCTGTTAGTGTAGCTAGACTGGCTATTAGTGTAGCTACACTGTCTTATAGTGTTCCTAGACTGTCTATTAGTGTAGCTAGATTGTCTATTAGTGTAGCTACACTGTCTAATAGTGTTCCCAGACTGTCTATTAGTGTAGCTAGACTGTCTATTAGTGTAGCTACACTGTCTAATAGTGTTCCTAGACTGTCTATTAGTGTAGCTAGACTGTCTTTTAGAGTAGCTACACTGTCTAATAGTGTTCCTAGACTGTCTATTAATGTAGCTACACTGTCTAATAGTGTTCCTAGACTGTCTGTTAGCGTAACTAGATTGTTTATTAATGTAGCTACACTGTTTATTTGTTTTCATAGACGGTTTATTAGAGAAGCTTCACTGTCTATTACTGTTCATAGACTGTCTGTTAGTGTAGCTAGACTGTCTATTAATGTAGCTACACTGTCTTATAGTGTTCCTAGACTGTCTATTAGTGTAGCTAGATTGTCTATAAGTGTAGCTACACTGTCTTATAGTGTTCCTAGACTGTCTATTAGTGTAGCTAGATTGTCTATTAGTTAAGCTACAATGCTAAAAGTGTTCCTAGACTGTCTACTAGTGTAGCTAGACTGTCTATTAGAGTAGCTACACTGTCTAATAGTGTTCCTAGACTGTCAATTAGTGTAGCTAGATTGTCTATCAATATAGCTACACCGTCTATTAGTTTTCATAGACGGTCTGTTAGTGTAGCTAGACTGTTTACTAGTGTAGCTACATTGTCTATTGATGTTCCTAGACTGTCCGTTAGTGAAGCTAGATTGTCTATTAATGTAGTTACACTGTCTATTAGATTCTTATACTGTCTGTTAGAGTAGCTACACTGTCTATTAGTGTTCATATACTGTCTGTTAGTGTAGCTAGACTGTCTATCAGTGTAGCTACACTGTCTAATAGTGTTCCTAGACTGTCTATTAGTGTAGCTAGATTGTCTATTAGTGTAGCTACACTGTCTAATAGTGTTCCTAGACTGTCTATTAGTGTAGCTAGACTGTCTATTAGTGTAGCTACACTGTCTAATAGTGTTCCTAGACTGTCTACTAGTGTAGTTAGACTGTCTATTAGTGTAGCTACACTGTCTAATAGTGTTCCAAGACTGTCTATTAGTGTAGCTAGATTGTGTATCAATATAGCTACACTGTCTATTAGTTTTCATAGACGGTCTGTTAGTGTAGCTAGACTGTCTACTAGTGTAGCTACATTGTCTATTGATGTTCCTAGACTGTCCGTTAGTGTAGCTAGATTGTCTATCAATGTAGCTACACTGTCTTTTAATTTTCTTATACTGTCTGTTAGAGTAGCTACACTGTCTATTAGTGTTCATATACTGTCTGTTCGTGTAGCTAGACTGTCTATTAGTGTAGCTACACTGTCTAATAGTGTTCCTAGACTGTCTATTAGTGTAGCTAGATTGTCTATCAATATAGCTACACTGTCTATTAGTTTTCCTATACTGTCTGTTAGTGTAGCTAGACTGTCTACTAGTGTAGCTACGTTGTCTATTAGTGTTTCTAGACTGTCTATTAGTGTAGCTAGACTGTCTATTAGAGTAGCTAGATTGTCTATCAATATAGCTGCACTGTCTATTAGTTTTCCTATACTGTATGTTAGTGTAGCTAGACTGTCTACTAGTGTAGTTACATTGTCTATTGATGTTCCTAGACTGTCCGTTAGTGTAGCTAGATTGTCTATCATTGTAGCTACACTGTCTATAAGTTTTCTTATACTGTCTGTTAGAGAAGCAACACTGTCTATTTGTTTTCATCGACGGTCTATTAGTTAGCTACACTGTCTATAAGAGTTCATAGACTGTCTGTTAGTGTAGCTAGACTGTCTATTAGTGTAGCTACACTGTCTAATAGTGTTCCTAGACTGTCTATTAGTGTAGCTAGACTGTCTACTAGTGTAGCTACACTGTCTAATAGTGTTCCTAGACTGTCTATTAGTGTAGCTAGACTGTCTATTAGAGTAGCTACACTGTCTAATAGTGTTCCTAGACTGTCTATTAGAGTAGCTACACTGTCTAATAGTGTTCCTAGACTGTCTTTTAGTGTAGCTACACTGTCTAATAGTGTTCCTAGACTGTCTATTAGTGTAGCTAGACTGTCTACTAGTGTAGTTAGACTGTCTATTAGTGTAGCTACACTGTCTAATAGTGTTCCTAGACTGTCTATTAGTGTAGCTAGATTGTGTATCAATATAGCTACACTGTCTATTAGTTTTCATAGACGGTCTGTTTTTGTAGCTAGACTGTCTACTAGTGTAGCTACATTGTCTATTGATGTTCCTAGACTGTCCGTTAGTGTAGCTAGATTGTCTATCAATATAGCTACACTGTCTTTTAATTTTCTTATACTGTCTGTTAGAGTAGCTACACTGTCTATTAGCGTTCATATACTGTCTGTTCGTGTAGCTAGACTGTCTATTAGTGTAGCTACACTGTCTAATAGTGTTCCTAGACTGTCTATTAAAGTAGCTAGATTGTCTATCAATATAGCTACACTGTCTATTAGTTTTCCTATACTGTCTGTTAGTGTAGCTAGACTGTCTACTAGTGTAGCTACATTGTCTATTAATGTTCCTAGACTGTCTATTAGTGTAGCTAGACTATCTATTAGAGTAGCTAGATTGTCTATCAATATAGCTACACTGTCTATTACTTTTCCTATAATGTCTGTTAGTGTAGCTAGACTGTCTACTAGTGTAGCTACATTGTCTATTAGTGTTCCTAGACTGTCTATTAGTGTAGCTAGACTATCTATTAGTGTAGCTAGATTGTGTATCAATATAGCTAAACTGTCTATTAGTTTTCATAGACGGTCTGTTAGTGTAGCTAGACTGTCTACTAGTGTAGCTACATTGTCTATTGATGTTTCTAGACTGTCCGTTAGTGTAGCTAGATTGTCTATCAATGTAGCTACACTGTCTTTTAATTTTCTTATACTGTCTGTTAGAATAGCTACACTGTCT